>OY720632.1:169561727-169911309 GCA_963169105.1 Ceriagrion tenellum | reverse complement strand
GAAGAAGAGCCCCACCCGATTCCTTCGGTCGCGTGATGTTAAGCTGATCTTGGAAAAGCGTGAGAGGCTAAGAAAGAGAGCGAATGCGATTAGCGAAGTACGAAGGCAGAGTAGTCTGATTTAAGCGACTTAAAGAGCACTAGGTCATGAGTACCATACGGAAAAAATCTTCTCGCTACACTTCTCCCTACGATTATCGATGACTACGGTGGTATTGGTTATCTATAAAGTACCCATTCATATTTAGGTAGCATCAAAATTTTCAGAAATTAAACATTTAAAACAACCAGCCTAATTGCATAAGTACGACGCAGAATTTTTTACAAAATGACAAATGGAAAAATAAAATAAAATTTTAGTTTTCACTCTCGAATTAATTTAGAGAATGCATTGAATAAATAATTAATGCATAGAATAAATAATAACAAAAGGTTTTCACGCCTCTTCACTTTCATAGTGCCTAATGATTCCATTCCTAGTCGCATAAAATTGTGAATTTTGACTAAAGTGTGGGGGCTTCATGAACAAAGAATCAGGTTTTCTCATTCTGTTACTCGACTGTTAACACCTCCGAAATGTATTTCCAATCTCAAAACTCAAAGACGTGTTTTTCCGAGTAAAAAGGTCGCACGATATTCTAAGGATCTTAACCACGTCATCATCCCGATCGACTTTCATCTAAGTCCACAACTTGATTAATAAAACAGTTATACTTTGAGCGTAGGTAAAAAACTATATTGGGTCTAGAACTTCTTGTTACCCTGAGAGAAAAAAACAATTGTTTGGCTGTTAAGCGCCGTCAATACAACTACTTATCTTGAATAAAAAGTAAAATCTCTTGTTGGTTTGCTCTCAAGGACAATAGAGTCAGCTGAGTACGAAAATGGAAGTTTCGCTAAGCGTATTTCTACACAGAGCTACGAAAAATAATTTAGACTGAAGCGGTAAGAAACGGCAATCCAAATGAAAAACATCGTTCAATTAGGATAAAATAAATAAAATTGACGGTTGACAAAAGAAAAATGTTTCTACTGTGAAAACAGCGCAGGGAATGATTTTTTTATGGTTTCATGACTTATCATTTTCTTGATGTAATTCATTAGCCTGATGATAAAGCTACAAATTATATATTTTCATCAATTTACTCTTTGGAACATAAGCGAAATTAAAAACATACAATGAGCATTCAAGCTCTAGCGCGGAGTGGATAAAAATAGGTATTTATCAGCAAATTGAACCCTTTAAACTTGGGTTACATTTCGTCGGGAGGTGAGCATATCTTTGTCGCACCTATTAGTGAACAAGGTAAGCTGAGTAACCGTATAGAATCGCGAAAGGGGGCGAGGCGAGAAGATGATATGAGATGGGCCGAGTGTCTGGCTCGTTTGGGCAGTGCATTGGGTCGGAGAAGAAGGCGAGCCGTAGAGAGGACACCGACTGAGGACCAGACGAGTTCCGACTCTCCTTACCTCTCTCCCTCTCTCTCTCTTTCCTTTCTCCATGCCGTCCCACTTCCCTCTCCCATCCTCTCTCTCTCTCTCCACCCGCCCGTTAAATTCTATGAGACTCAGAGGTCTTCCTTGTGAAGACTGCTGCTCCGCCGGCTCGTACCCCTCCCTCCCCGCCCCCCGCATGTCCCCCCCGCCGACCCCTCTCCTTCTTGCCTCTTTCATCCAATCCGCCGAGCTCGCATTCCTGGGGTCATCTTTTGCACTCGGGCCAAGTCGAGGGCGGCGGCGCAGGGGACAGACAAAAGCATGTAGTGGGTTGGACTGGAGGACGAAGACGGGGGGGGGGGGAGGAGGGCGGATGACGGCGGGGTGATGGGACAGAAACTCCAGGAGAGTTTATAATGATTTGCGATACGAAAAACATTGCCTCGACAGTAGAAAATCAGCTATGATGAATGTTTGACGTAGAAATTGGCAACCTCTACTACGAATCCGGAATTGACACCTCTCTAACCACTGACTCTTGCCAAGAGGTAGATTCATTATAATGACACTAACGATTAAACTATGAAACTAGAGTCCAATTCGCAACACGACTGATCCTTTGCGAAAACTGATCCGTCAAAAATTCTTCTCGATTACTGGCTCAACCTTGGGATACTTAATTAAGACTCACTCCGTGGTAAGGGAGGAAGCTAGCTTTCGTTTGGGAATGACATTTTATTTTCCTCGTCCAATTATAACTACATTCATGCGTATTGAACCTTGAAAGCCATTCATCCCTAGTCAAAGTTGTCGCCGCCCCGAATTTTTTGGGCATTCAATTTGAACAAACATAGTCATGTGGCCCCTTAAGTTCCCAATCGACACACCTAACCCATTTTTTGGTGGAAAAAATGATCAATTTCCGCGGATAAGGGTTAAACAACATTAACACCATAGACATTGGAGAGGAATTATTGAAATACGCACGCTTTCACGCACAAACACAAAATACACCAAAAAAGCCACGACTTTCTTGGTGGGCACATTGAAATAATTCCTCTGTAATTATAAGAATATTAACAATATTATGAATTTATCCCAATGTTGTAACTCACGCAAAAGCAAAAAAGGAATGGCGTTTAATGAATTCATGAGAGAAGCTTTCCGTAAGGTATGAAATTCAAAATAAAATTAATACCCCCTCTCGCACAATCAACATCAAATGTAGACTAGCATAAATAGAAACAACTTAGTCCCGATACAGATAAAGTCTCAACACTCCTAAAACGAAGTTAAAATAAAGAGGAGCAACCATTTGACGCCAATAATAACAAAATCTTAATGCTAAGTGTTTACAGCAGCCAAAATTTAACAACACCCTATCACTTATTCTTCTTTTAACGAAAGAAAAGGAACTTAAAACGCCTACCGCTGACTCTTTCCAAGCCTTGCGAATCGGTGGATCACTGCTAGGTACACGTGCTTCTTTCACGACGGGAATTCCTCGTTCTACTCAAACGACACCGCCCTCTTCTTTCACACACTCATCTCAAGGAATTTTAGCACGCAGCAACGGACAGCATGCATGAGAGTCTCCGTATCATTGTTCGTCGCTTACCATTTAAGAATACAGTTCCTGCACAATTTTAGAAATGAAACAATAACTATTGCAACTGCGTTTTTTTATATTAAGGTGATACACAGCCACCTGATTCATAATGGGAAGCATATGGATTGCACTGAAATAGTTTGCAATGACTTTTCAGCACTATAAGCTGTGGAAAGAAAATTGAAAGCTAAAAAAACTGTATTCACGACTATGACTGTGACCGATTCGACAAAATTGACAAAGATTTAGTAATACAGGGGGAAGAGGGGGAAGGTGCTTATTCTGGGAATCTCGAGATGGCCTGGATATTTTCTAAGATCCAAACGTAAAAGCAGGCAATTGAAAATCCAAGAAGAGGAGTTTTCATAAAATGGGAAACTTGAGTAATGATGAACTTTGTGGGCGTATTTCCATTGTTAGATATACAAGCGTTCCAGATAAGCCATCAAGAGATTCATTAAACAAGAGAAAGGGGAAGGAAGGGTGCGCTCAAAAAGGCTTACAGGTTGAGGGTGCGTGGACCGCCTTTGAAGGGCGGGAAGGGGGCGGAAGCGGAGGTTTGGGGAGGCGAGGGGACGAGAGAATGGGCGATTTACCGACGGGGGGCGCCCGTCGCGAGAGAGTGCTGAATTCTCTGCTTCTCTCCCCCCCCCATCCCTAAATGCTCTTCCGGTCACTCGGCCACGGCCGTGAAGAGAGGAAACGATGGAGATGGACGGCAGACAAGGGGATACTGTGCCGCTCGTGGAGGAAGAAGGAATGGGCAGGAACGGATGTGCCAGGCCCGGATTTAGTAACAGTCGGAAAGGGGGCGGCGGCAGGGATGGGATTGCGAGATAGATTGTCAACGGGGAAGGGGACAGTTCATTTGGGCCGGGCCCAAAGACACCCCGAAGTGCTTGCTGCTCCACGAGGACTCGAGACACGTTGATGGGAGGTCTCTGAGAGACGGTTTCCGAGTGACTGGGGCTTGAATCGGAGGGCGGAAAGGGCGAGGGATAACATATCGTTGAAGGGAACACAATGGGGTTCAGGGAATGGTGCAGAAGAACTGTTGTTCTCAAGCCATTCACGCAAACAGGAATTTACAGGTGCCAAGCATGTGGGGAGATGAAAATAAAGTGCTTGCTCCTTACGGAATTTTCATTTGCGAAAGAAGACAAAGAACCTGGTTATTGATACGCAGGAAAATCCATTTAGATCCAGTAACGAAAAGGCTGAGGGCAGTTAACCACATTTCACTTCAACGAGACCTCATAAAAGTATGGGATATAATGAAAGCTAGGATTCATTGGGGGGAAACTGGGGCCAATATCTGAAAGTAGAGAATCGAAGTGACATGCAACGACGTGCAGAATATTGGGTGAAATCGTCAGCATAAGGGGTAAAAAACGGAAATCGATACTGTTGTTAAATGATACCCGACATTGTTTTTAAGTACACGAAATACAGTAGATGATGCAACATAAATAAACATATGATTTCCTTGGGATATGGAATCAGATTAATAGGAATGAAATGTTAATGGTGGGCGTTGGGAATGGGAAAAATGAATGCGTCTCTATTACTTACATTGTGTAGCTTGTAGTAGAGGCCACACGCGTTGCACACGGGCTCTCCGTTTTGGTTCCTCCGCCACAGCGTGGTCGTGGTCGTCTTGCAGTTGGCGCAGCTGGTGCCTGCTCGGCGGGCGGCGGACTGCAGCGAGGACAGGAGGGTCGAAGCGCCGCATGAAAGTAAAGGGAAGGTGGGTGGGCGGGGAGGACGGGGGGAGGGGTTGGGAAGGGGGGCGGCAACTCAGGTCATTGCGCGAAGCCAAACAAAGTGGTACTTACATTTAGCCTACTTACTATGATTTATGTTTAAGCGCGTCTTATGCTAATTTTTATTAATCTTAAACTCAATTTTACAGTCGAACTCCGAAACGAAATGAACGATAATGGATTCAAAAGTTAAAGGTTTCACTTGGCGGAAGGTCGACATAGTAGTAAACCAAAATTTGTGTCTTACACAGATTTATTATTATGAGTACAGCCGGTTTTGTCAGTTACGTCATCATTTAGGTACACTCATTTAGGAACGATAATTAGATTTCAAGACTTTATACCATTGCCACATCAAATTATCCTAAAAAAATCTTAGACATTTACGATTCAAAGGATACAAAATTCTAATTAATATTCCTATGGAGTTAAAACTGACTATCATTTTGTGGAATGCAGATGGAATTAAAAAGGAACCTATGCAATTTACAAATAGAGTAATGAAATTGAATACCAAGTTTATGGCATCCTTCTGCCTTCAGATTTAGCAGGTTGTCGGCCCTTTTTACCAAACCAAGAAACTCGAATTTCCTCATTTTTACAAGAGAAGCAAATAACCGATTATATTGGACGTTAAAGGGGTTTTTATTACCACTTGTACGAAAAAAGAACCTTCTTTCCTTTATATTTTTAACTCCTCTACAGAAGGTTTGATAGAAATGTACAGGGGCCATAAACCAATACAAATAGTATTATAACCCAAAATTGTATTTTTTGTCACGTGGTTTGTAAAAAAGGCCGACCAGATATAGATATGCGTTCACAATTAACTCCTGATGATCACTTCAACATTAATTTGGAAGCATTGAAATTTTGAGGAGATTTCAAAAGAATTCAATACCTATTTTCACCAGGGAATGATGGTGATCTCATGCTTCAACCAAACTTATAATTGCTAAACTTTTATAACACTGAGTAACGCGTAAAGCACCTGGTCAAAAACGTTTGCACACATATTTCTGAGCACGTCAAGAGGACACTTATCGTCCGTCACAATAAGTTGGACTAGCTCAGTCGAGTAATTCCGCTCTATGTGTATGCGCCCAAATTGTGTTGAGTAAAAATCAAAACATTATAGGACCAATGAAATTTGTCCCAAGCTAATTGAACTCGTAGAATATCCCTCTCGAGTCAAATCGGGTGTGTTCCTTCCTTCATTTAATTCCCCAACGGAAAGAACAATGACCGGGAGTGTTACGCGTATCGAGGACCGATAGGCCCTCACCGAGGACAAAAAACTGCGGTTGAGAATTCGCTTGCTACTTACTCCTCTCTCTCTCTCTCCGTTAACAAAGAAAACGATAAATCTATCCCTCCACCGTCCGGATTAAAGCCTCCTTAATCTCCGGGCCAAGGATAGCCGCAGTCCGGTTACGCGGACACACTCAACACACGACCCACCCGAATGCAACAACAACACACAAACGCAACTCTTCCACTCTCTCCCATAAACTGTTCACCTCTTCCCTCTCGCCCCCTCCCTCCCCCTTTCCGTACGCCCCGGGGCTGTGCGCTCGAGGACGTCACGTGACGCCCGTCCACCTGCGCTGCGCCCGAATACACCCGCGCTGGCGGCGTCCCACGGAGTGGATGCAGCGAAGGCTCCTTCGAGAGAAATGATATTCAGCGCGGCACCACGCGTGCACGGCTCCTCCTCACGCCGCCTCCCTCGTGACGCTGGGAAGGACGCGCGAGAATACGCGTGCATGTCAATGACGCAAGAGAAACACACTGAAAGCGTTGAGCGGACAGACGACGTGGCGAGTGTTCGGAGAGAGGACGGTATGAGATGGAAGCGGATAATTGGACGCGAGGAGAAAAGAGTGGAGGTGAGAAATAAAGGAGAGAGAGAGAGAAAGTGGAGGAGAGTGACAAAGATAGGATGGAAAGGGAATGGGCCACCGAAAGAAAGAAGTGATCATGACGCCCACGACCAGTGCAGGTGTGACCGTCACGTATAGAGGAGCGACACAGATTGAGAATTTGCGATCGGTGGCCTGTGGGGAGGATCGGAGAAAAAGGTATGGGACAAAGGGACCAATCGTAAAGCCCTTGTTCACATGTTAAATCATGCAAGAGGAAACAAAATACGCCTCAACACTCCCATGTTCAACAATGAGATCCGCAAAGCAGAGCCTTAGACAGCGATTTACACGTATGTTTGCTAAGCACTGAGAAAAAGGTGAGACACTCATAAAGAACAAGCGCAAAGTATAAAATCTAAATTCAAGCTATGGATAATAACATGAAATCATCCTTAGAATATATATTACATTATGTTTGCGGGTGTAAAACCACACTCATTTAACCTATTGACAGGACCGACTCAGTCCAACCGCCGGGAGTGTGGCACAATCTATGATTTCAATTCCCTAATTTCAGTGCGGCTCACCAGAGAGGAAGATGAGTTAATTTATTTATTTATTTTTACTCACAACCCCGAAAACAGCACAACTAAGGCCTTTTACATCGGGTGTTTTAACATTAACAATAGACAAACACACATACCCATGTCCTTGGCAGATAATATTCTACCCAGGCGGGACTCGAACCCGCGACCCTCGGGTTAGCAGACGAGGACTTTACCCCACCGCCACCGGGGCCGACAAATAGAATTTCGACAAAAAAAGAAGTTGGTAAGAAATTAGAACTGCCTAAAATAATAGTACCCAAGAAAAAGAACACGTGGGGAAAAAAGGATAGAATAACAACCAATACTCTCGCTCAGATAAGTAAGTAAACTTTCGCAATGATTTTCCGAGATTCCTATGAGAGAATATCCAGCCTGCGCCAAAAATTATACAGCTGACTTCACATTTTTGGGACGGACCGATGATATTGAGTGCCACGAGTAAAACCGCTCATTCCTGCTCGTCAGACTAGACCAATACGTATTGCTCCTTCAACGCCGGTTCCGGGAACTTACGGGAGTGGTTCACCTCCATCTAGAAAGGCATTGCGTCATAATGGGTGCATACAAACTGTAGATGTTTCCAATGGAGTAGGAAAACGTATTCTCAATTACACGAGACAGATGACAGAAGTAAGAAATTCAGTAAAGGTTCGTTTATGAGTGGATAGTAAATTTCGGTCGATAGATTAAAGCAGAGCTCAACAATTATGCAACGAACATCACTAATGAGATTTGAGGGCGGTGTTAGCTGAAATTGCAATTTATCAGCTGAGCTATAATAAGTTGATATTAATATGTAGCAATAGTGTCGGTATAGATTGACACAAATTCCATGCATAGCGCGTAACTGTCATGTTACTGACAAATTTAGCTGACCCAAATTGTGTGAGAACTTAATTTCAAAATAAAATTTCTAAGTGTCATCGTAGCTAGAGCCATAAATCTTTAGAAATCTACGTCAATATTAAATATAACATATTTAATATAAATATTAAAGGCATTTCCTGGGACTTACACCTTTCATTGATACACCATCAGACTAAAATTTCCCCTCAATGAGTGAATGATACGTCCTTTCAATTCTCCCGCCATTCCCACATCCTCAATTCTTCCTTTCTCAGCCCCGCAATAATTTTCAAATCTCAAGTTGTCCGCATCTTTTTCAATTTTCTCAAGCATCACCTCTCCCGGGTCTGCTGCCGGTACCCTTTTCTTCTGACCTCCTTGGCGTTCTTTTCTCCCCGCATCACTCCCGCTTTGCACCCTTCAACCCATCCCATTCTTCCGCGTGGCATCATCTCTGTGGATGAGCCAGTCAGTGGCTGACGGCAAAAATAATCCCTTCTGCCACCGCTGCCCTCGATGCTTCCTCCCTTAAAAACCTCCTTTCCCTTGCCTCTTGGTCCCGCCTCTCTCGCTCCGTCTACTCTATCCACCGATCCGTCCTTTCCGTTTTCCTCTCTCTCCCCTTGATTCTTCATTCGATCGCCCACAATCCCACTCCGCTTGAATCCCGTCAGAGTGATTTTCAACTTAGGGGACTACTGGTCTTTGCAGTAGACATTCCACCGAAGATTGCGGTTGAAAGTGATAGCCTCTTAGTTTTTCAAACGAGAGTTGATTTTTTTTAATCTCAGACGAGAGGAGTATTCTTACCAAGTCTAAAGCGTAGTAAATGATACAAATTGATATAAATATTTACTGACAGTAAATGTAAGTCAGACGGCGGAAACTAAGTCTACTAATTATTTAAACGTGTGTGCTTTTTTTCCGTTGAAATAAGAGTTTAAAAACCTAGGTTTCAAGATATTTTACTAATCAGCAGTATTACTCACATCATAGATGATTCTGTTTTTCATAATGTTGCCTCTTTTCGCATTTGAGAGGTATTTCTTCCTGAAAATCTAAACCCTCTACAGCCTCCGCAGCGGGAAGAATTATTTTTTTTTGGTGAGCGGTGGGGAAAAAAGGCTCGGCGACAATTCCAGACCAAGGACACGTCATTTCAACTCCGGTCACGTAAGGTACGAGAGTGGATGAGAATCTCCTATCCCTTGCTTGATCCTCTATTGATTCCATTATGCTTCCGAATCGCTGTCGCTTCGTGTGTGGTCGAGACGAGAAAAGCCATTCGCACCCACTCAGATTCTGTTGATCCCTCACAGTGGGTGTGCGATCTTTTTAGGCGAGCCTGTGTGTGTTTGTACACCCGCGTTTGTATGTGCGTGACCCTCTTATTTCACCATTGTTGCCAACAATGGGAGCTCAAACGAGCTCGCGTTTCTATTGGCTTTTCTGGCGCTCGAGGTTTATCCTCCCGGGAGTCGGCCGTAGAGGAGGAGGAGGAGGTATGGGTGGAGGAGGGCGAAGGAAAAGGTGTCCGGGACTAAAAGGAGGATTGAGAGGAAGGGACGTGAGAGAGCGAGGCCCGATAGTTGACGGGAGGAAAACAAATTAAAATTCAAATGACATAACCCCATTTTTGCTTCTTTTTTTTTAAAGTGGCTCTTTTTGCGGTCAGCCATACACGCAACTCCTCCCAGCGTTCGAAAAGTTACGGCTGGATGAGTGGACGGATGAGAAAGGAAGGAGGAAGAGCGGGGAGGGCTGGATGGTGGCGAGTCTTAAAGGGAGCCCTGCGGCTTTTTCTTTCACGTCCCTTTCCCTCGTCCCGTGCGATACGCACCTGGCCCTCCTCACTTCCGAGCACACGCACGCTTACAGTCGCTCACTTCACACGGTCATTCTCCCCATCTCGCTAATTCCTCGCCTCTTTCCCCATCTCGACCCATTCTTGCAGTTTCACCTCCTTCCCACACCCACAATGGATGGTGGCAATTGTCTGGTCCCACAGGCGGCGGGAGGAGAACCCAGCGCTCCCCCGGGGTTTGAGCCAACCGACTGGTTAATTCCCGAATTGCACTCCCTTCCCACTGAATCTCCCTCTCGTCGGAGGGAGAACGGAGAAGAGTGAAAATGGGATTCACATTTTTGGGAAGCATAATCACGAGCGGGAGAGAGTAGATAAATACGGAGAGGAACGAAATACGGAGGCGAATGAACGAAAATCGTAACTTCAATAGAGAAGAGATATTAAGCACGTGGAGTTGAGTAACCCGACAAGACGCACTAACCTACGGAATACAGAGTGATGCCTGAAATTTTTACGGGTACTGTCTCTCACTTTTAAATAGCCGAATCATCAATATTTCGTCGGATCATATAAAAATTATCAATATATTTTAACAGCAAGCTTAGAATTTAAAAAGTACCATAATCTCATTTGCATTTCAAGAAACTTAATGATGATAGTTTTTTATTCACAAACTAGTATGGCTATAAGTTATGCACCAAAAATCATTCCTACGAAATATTTAATTATATTACACGAAGCGATAAGGAGATGGTCAAAGAGCAGTACAACTGATTTTCATTTACAGGTTAGTTGCAATACAATATCCATTTACGATATAGTTCACTAATGCATGCACATGTAAGACAAAAAGTTGAAGTGAAAAATACAAACATCCCTTTACACACACTTTTATTTTTAATTGATCAAACGGAAGCGGGAAACAAATGAATCATGCTTCAAATCTCCGAGATATATTATATAGACTCAACCAAGGCTTAAGACCTCTCGGTCATTAATCAATCGAATGCTTCCTCCCCACCCCCATGCGGCCGCTTTCCCCCCCCCTCTTCCCCCCCTGAGGCCTCGAACCCAAAAGAAATGACTTTCTCTCGAGATGGAGGAAGAGAGAGCAAGCTGCAGCACGAGTGAAAAATGGAACAATGGACCGAAGAAGGGAATGTGCGGGAGGAAGGGCAGGTTGGACCAGGGGGGGAGGGATGTATTCGGGAAAGAGAAAAATTATATAGGAGTCATGAAGAAGAGAAAGACAACGAGAGCGCAGGAGGATAACGAAGAGTAAAATTTGAAGACGAGACGAAAGGAATAAGAACAGAGGAAGGACGTCTAATTTCTAAAACAGGCCGCGAGAGGAAGAAGGAAATCGAGGAGAGAAGGATAGCACAAAGACGAGGTTGTGATAGAGGAACGGGAGTGACTCAGTGGAAAGACTCGACTGGCTAAACGAAAGACGGATTGCGAGGGAGGCAACGGAAACAGGTTCGCAGAAATGAGTTCAATTGCCACGTACGTGCGCTCAGGGCTCCGCAGAAGGGCGCAAGATGAAAGGGAAGGAGGTTTGTGAAAGAAATGGAGGAGAACTCGAGAGACGCACCACGATAAGTGGAGAGAGCCGATGAATGTACATGAAAGCTTAAAAGACTGTCATGGGAGCTAGGCTATACAGTTAGTCCTAACGAAGCCTTAATAAGTTTTACACTTTTGGTTAAGAAAAGACGCTGACAATAAATTAAACCACCCAAAAGATTAGGCAGGGTTACATGCTTCCACCAGAAATATCGATCACGTTTATTAATCCATCTTTAACCATTTTGACTTTTTACGTTCGACTGCGGAATGACGTAGATTCATGGCGGAAGTAAGAAAGACGACGTTTAATTATCAGCAGTCAGGAGACGCAACAAAGAATAGCAGGAACATTTGTAAAACAATGAATGAATTTTCATTTCTCATTATTTCCCGGGATGTCCATTCCTTTTTCAAAAGACCATCGTCACATTAGCGTTGGTCAAGAAAGGCTATCACAGAAAATCCGCCCTCACGAGAGGGATTCTTGCCAGCCAGTTCTTTAAGACTGGGCGTGCAGCCGGGTTCCTGGCATTAACTGCGCGCGTGCTACATACGTGATAGATGGCTCTGAAATGAAATTGCCCCGAGGGGTTCTTAAATATCTCCGAGAAAATCCGTGACCAGCATATCGGAATAACACGGCAGAAACCTGACTTGGTAATATCCAGTTTATTTTATAGTATATCCTAAATGATTCAATGTCAGACGGAATATTCTTTCAAATATAAGTGTAATTTGAAGTATTTTCGGCGAGGGTTTGAAACACATCAAAAACAATAAGTTAAGTTACATTGCACAGAATCGGTTTATCTCAAGTCTTCCGAACTTCCATGGAGTTAAGCAGCTAAGATTTGGTGTCCATACTTAGAGAATACAATTTCATACTTTTCCACAGAATTGTATACTCCACATATTTCCACAGAATTGTATTCTCTAAGTATGGATACTATCAACTTCCACGAAAGAAGAAGCCTGAAACTGTAGAGTGTATTATAAGATTTTATGCTTAAACACTCATTGAAATTATGAGCTTCGTTTCGAATAATCTGAGAGAACAAAACGCGGAGATTTAAAGAAAATACTGATACAATGCAATACCGAAACAGCACAACAAAAGCCTATAGGATAAAAGCGTAGCAAGAAGAAATCAAAATGTTGCCAAAATAAGGACATCAAATACGGAGACTAACTGCTGAAAGGTGGGGGGGGAGTTAGAAAAGATTTCACTAACTTGGTAGCCAGCAGCAGACAGGCAATCTTCTTCTCGCACCGAAAATTGCGGCAATTTAACTTCCCGCTCTTCGGCAGCCCACCCTCCTGCCCACTTGACGGCCTACACGCGAACCACGGCGGCGGATGCGAGAGGAAGAGAAGATGGTCAGAAGAGTAAGCGCCTCATGGAGCCGGCCATTCAATTGCATCGAACCCTTTGTAAAATGAGCCACAAAAGGGGGGGAGGGAGAGGTCGCCCCGGCGCGGCAATTTTCGCATGGGGCGAAAAGAGCAAATGCGAAATCGCAAGAGAATAACATTAGCGGAACTCACCGACCGGGGGCAGAGAGAGAGAGAAAGACAAAACGCGCCCGGCACTCGGGCACCTTTGTCACGACCAGTCGCGCAGCTTGAGAAAATGCCCGGGCACCCACAACACCCGCTCTCCTTCCCTGGACTACACACGCCGCTTATTCTGCGCCCCTCCCCTCCCCATCTCTTGCGCGGCGTCGGCAGGCAAGCGGGTTTTTTTCATCGCCCACCCGCCTCCCCCCCGTTCGAGCGCCCCGCGGGTCAAGCAAGCCTCCGCCAGCCGACACGCCGCCTGCTTCCCCTCCCGCTTCGCCTCCGCCCTCCCTCCCCTCTCTTCTCCTCCTCTTCCCCGAGATCTCCTTCCTCCGATCCTTCGCAACCTCATTCTAAATCTCATAACTCAAGCAACGCCATTTCCCTGAGGACTCGGCACTTTCATTCTTTCGCCCACGCCTACTAATTTCACCTCCGCCTCTCCCGTAACCACCCCACCCCCCCCACACACCCTCGATACTCAATCGCCCTCGCAGAGTATTTGTAAATTTTCTTATTTTTAAAAACTTTAGGCAATCACCTTAAAGGCAGAAGAATTAACTAAAAAAACCACTAAAACTGACGAGGAGTGTCGCGATGTTTTCGGAGACTTCAACGTCCAAGACCGCTGTTCACACTTGGCTCTCCTGTCGCGAGGGCTATGCAATTTACACTCACCTGGAAGACAATCTAATTAAAGACTTGACCCTAGATCCTCACTCATTTTCCCCAGGAAACGAGACGGTAGGACTCATAAGCTCTTTTCCTCCTGGTTTTAATTTAATCAGTAAATCAAAATGAAAAGTTGATTAGCAAAATTTATACAGCGAGCCCAACCAAATCAATGTTTGGAAAGTAGAGAAGAACAATAGGAAATTTTCATGTGTAGTAAAAAAAATTAAAGGCCCTACTTGGCCCAACAGAGTTTAAATCTACACTCTAATTATATCCTGAATCGCTGTACATTACTTTCAAGGGAAGTGATCACCTACCTGCATACTAGCCCAATATGAATTAAATGCCGCCAAGAAAACACCTATGGACTTCAAATAAGAAAATATGCGCAAAGATACTCCAAGAACTTCTCGATAGATCGAACAATAGGCAACGATAAATGAGCAACGTTGCCAAAAGATGATATGGGCCACTGATCGTTTTATGACCAGTCCATTCCATTAACCTCGTCGGTACTCGCGATTGAGGAAATAGGAATCAATTACACGAATTCATTCGGTTGGCAGACCGATGAAGTACATGAAGCCGTCAACCTGGTTGTAAGAGGTAATGATCGACATTAGTTTGGGACTTGAACATAGTTCTTAATTTAACGAAATGGGTTGCATGACTCTCAAGAGATGGCAAAAACATACCGAGATTGATGAATTTACATCCTATATAAAAACCCCTAAATGAGTGAGTGTAGTACTAATGTCGGTAAAACTATTTAAAGAATATCAAACAATACTTAAAGTTGTAACCATAGATACATAATTAGGGGCTATGATATTTGAACAATTGGGACATTAACGTCAACGGCGTAAAGAAGAATCTTCCAGAACAACTCTGAAAATTTGAAATTTGAATTCCTTTCCGCAAGAGGCGCTTGTATTTGGAAAATTAATCGGCAAGAAGATTTAACTCTTTTTTAACTGCCATCCATCATACTTCGGTCAATTTGCAAATAGATTTCAATACCAGTCATCTTGCGTTATCTTGAGTAGCTCTCACTCATTCAGAGGAGAAGCCGAGCCGATTTTGAGTGAGGCAATCCAAAGAAATATGCCCGAAAATGGGCGCCCCGGGGCAAGTCATTTCAAGTTTTTTTGACCGCATTTACATACTCGTATTGCACTGGGTCAACGAAATTTAAGGAAATTCAGTCTTTGACCCAGCAAAGTCTTAAACGCTAGTGTTTTCTAGTTTAATATTGCTCCATCCACTTTTATTCACCCATAATGGGCCTTCACTCTCCATACATCACGAATGCATACAATTCCCTGCCTTTTAAAATCCCCTAACATTTACCAAATATAAAGCCCGCTCAAGAGGCACCTATTGGGACACGCGACCTGACAAAACAAAACTCCGGCGGGAGCTTGTTCCAACCCTCTCACCCTTTTAATGACTTCCCGGCCCTCGATCATCGCCACTCCCTGAATCCTCCCCTCGCAGCGCATCCCCATGATCCATCCTCCCCCTCCCAGCGATCTTACCCAGCAGCCACCCCGCCCTTTCCCGTCTCTCGTCCTTTCCCGCCCCTCGTGGGATTAAGAATCAACCGGTCGTCGACGAAGCCACCCTCGAATTCGTGGTCCAATATAATGCCAAAACCACTGGGTATGAAGGAAAACGATTACCACTACGTGACCAGAATAGCCCTTGGTTTTTTTACTTGTTTTAATTCCAACTTGCATTATATAAAAGAGAAAAAAAGAAAGTATCCCGAGAACGTTGGACGAAAAAAGAGAGGGGGGAGCTACCTAATCTTGAGCAAAATCAGGAGTCCATCGATGAACAAAAAATAAACACAATTAACGAGATGTGATTACAACGCTATAGAACGAAAAGGTGTTATTTTGAAGTTTAAAAGAGCAGTAAAAGGAAGAAAAAGAGAGGTTTATGTCTCCACTTAATAAGGGTCATTGTGTTGCGCAGAATGACTATTTAATTGGGCGATTAAGGCCCAGTGCTCCTCGATCGCGTTGAGGAAGATTGCGTTCTTAGTGATACAATAACCTTAGGATTAAAGGTCATGCATTTCTCAGTTCATATTTCTGGAATATACTAAATCATGTTTCATATTCATTACCTGATGTCAATTTCACATAATTTCTGGTAAACTACTTCCAATCATATGTGGCAGCGTTCGATTTGAGAAGAATTTTAGCAATGAATTCAGGAATTATTCATAAACCACCGCAAATATACACAATGTTCACGGATCCAATTTTACTTAATGAGGGTAAATGACTTCATAAATAGACAACTTTGAGTTATCTATATATGTTATCTAGTTAAGGGGCTCAAAGACTCAAATCAAATCTAAATCCCATTCTTCCATTATCCTAAAGCGATAACTGATGTGAGCAGACGCTATATCTTTTACAGCTTAAGATGTACAAGAAAATAAAAGCTGGTAGTTAAATTGAAAGTAGAAATTACTGTATATTATAGAAATGTAACGAAGCATTCATAATTATTAGGTACATACTCTTTTACTTAAGAGCGAGGCCTAAAAAGAGCTAAGTAGTAACGGGAGTGAAAGAAAAGAAGAAATGGATTGCCATGTTTCTGAGTGACCATGAGTGTGGCAAAGGAGAACAAGGGAAGGGAATTCATTGAAAGAAGCAAGAAAGAGGGAGCAAGCCCATCAGCCTCGAGTGACACATGACATTGATCGATTAGAGATCGTCTCCAGGGCGATCGTGCGTGCTTGATTTTCGTCTGTTAGTTCGGAACCATGATCTGTGGCTTTCCCCATCCGTCTTTTTAGTTCGGCTATTTTTCGGCTCTTCCTTCACGTGCGTTTGGTTTCTTTCTTTTTCGACCATTGACTAGAATTTTATTCCGTCTGACCCTCGAGTCTTTTGGTGCTTCGACTTATTTTACATGAGAGGTGTGGCAGTGTTCTTCATCTTTTTACAACGCGCTTAACCTTCTCAAAAGCACCACCTGCTCCTGACTGCCTCAGGGTAGCGGGGTCGTCGGATATTGACGGAGCAGGTGACCTACCAAAAAAAGGCTGAAAACTGAATTATCTATAATAGCCCTACATGGGACAGCCAAGATCTAGACGCACCAAAAATACTGCTTGACACTGGAGCAAATTGATTTCAAAAGACAATAAGGTAACAATGCCACCGCATGTACATACTCTATAAGAGACCATCTGGCTGCTGGCTCCTTGTTTCAAGCAGATATTGATAAATAAATCGATAGATACAAAAGAAAGCAGACAGTGCGAGAGGTTAAAAAGACGCGGACAAATGGTTTAAACCTTCACAAAACAGACGAATCCCAAATCTGAATCGGAACTAAAGGTTAATCCCTGAGTACAATTTTACAATAATGGACAAAGAAGTAGCCTCTTACCCGAGTGCGCAGAAAAAAAATAGTCGATTACTTTATAAGGTATTTCATTAGTTCCAACGACATCGATTTTTTTCTCAACAAAACTCGTTTTCAACTTGCTATTAAGAAAACACCCAGAAAAATAATTCTCATCCACTTTCTTTAATGAAGAGCAAGGAAAATTATAGGCTTCGGATTTTTTCATCTCTCTCAGGTTTTGTATCAGATCCACTCAGCTCTGCTATCTTGTCTCTCGAGATGAATAAGCGAAAAAAAGATCAAAGAAACAAAAATGAGCCCTACCGCACCGAGGAAACTTAAACATCGATCCACCACCTAAAGTAGGAGGATGAGACCATAAGCATGATACTGTCTCATTTAGATACGATTGCAAAGTGTGGGGACAGAGATGCAAAGCGATGCGCAACGAGAGGGAGTGTCCGCAAAATTCATAGTAAAAACAAAAGTCAATCTGATGAAAGTCGAAACATATCGTAACAATAACTTCAGTCACGGAAAGGCTGTATGCACCTCCTCCTCCCCAAAGACCTTTGCTGAAACTTATTTTTGAGAGATCAACACTTGACCTCTTATTCCATCGCCGGGAGACCTCTGGGTCACCGAAACATACCCCTTTTGAAAATGCGAGGAGGATGAGGGAGAAACAGAGAGTGAGAAAGAAGACGATCGGAGCAATAATCTTTCCGCGAGAGAGGAATGGCTTAAGAGCATGCCCAAATTCATGCACGACTACACGCTCTAATTGGCTCTCTCGAAGTGTGTACCGTTATGACGTTTTTCGAAAGCAGCTGATACATTCACCATCTCTCCTCTCCTCCCCTTTCCCCCGATCGAGCCGTGACCCGCTCTCATTGAGCCACCCACGCCGGCCGCCGCCCTATCGTCTTGCCCCGAGTAGGTCGGATCTCTGCTGTTCCCTACCTATCCTCTTACCACCCCCGGGCATCCTCACTTAAATGATTATCTTTTGTAAACCAGATTTTATTTTCATCTTTCAAGTAATACCCCTTCAGCCGTACTCGTGCCCATGTCACATCTTAAAAGAGTATTTTCGCATCCCTCATCACAATCCATTCCTCGTCCGCTTCCTCCACCCGACCGCGTGGTATTTGCCTTCATCTCGAGATGTAGCAATTATTTCACGGTATCTGGCATAAGAGCTCGAATGTGAAAGAAAAAGACCGACAAATGTTTTACGGTGACGACGGGCTCCGTGCGCGGCCGAAGGGTGCAGGGCGAAGAGGTGGCAGGGGGGGAAGGAAGGAAGACTTATGGGGCGCAAAAGGAGGAGTAATGAGGCATTCAGGTGCGGGAAGGTGGGGCGGAGGTTGGGGCTGAAGGGGCGGCGTATCTGTTCCTCAAGAGGGTGCACGAGAGGGAAGTTAGACAGCCACTGATCCAAAGCTGAGAGAAAAATGGCATTAGGAAGCGGATCTAGGAAATCGTACAAAGATTGATGGCGTTTCCTCTCCTGGGGCATTCGATGATACAGTAGTGGAGCAGTATAAATAAGATAAATATTAGCCCTGATTGCGAACATTTTCACGGTGTATAGTAGCTGAGACGAGTTAAAACTGACATATAAGCTCCACCGCTGCATGTAAAAATATCTCTCGAGAGAGAAAGATGTGAGACGTTATCCATAAACTGGCGTCATTATTGTATGACTGATTACTCGCCTAATCATTTGCTAAAGATTCTTGCTCAAATTTACTTTAATGCTACACCATAAAAGTTTTTCTATGAAGATCTAGGTTAAAGCCACCTTCAGGAAAAATTTAAGAAAGTTATGTATCTATTAGTAAACTAGGGAAAATAGAGACGGCATTGAGATGAAATGGATAAAAAGTTCTACTTTCTCATGTCCAGAAGCTATTGGGATTCGACTTATTTAAACAAGTCGAGTATCAACTATCTATCACTTGCCAATTAATTGAAGAAAATACCAGATATAGTTCGACTGTTTACAGTAACGGAAGGTCGTCGTCTCTATTGGCGCACTATTTATACCAAGCAAGAGGTAGTGTATGACCAGAAAAAAGGTACCACTGGCTGATACAATGAACAGCACGAAGGAAGGATGAATGACACCAAGTCGGCTATCTCGAGGTATTTTATGCCCAATTCCAGTAACTTTTCCATGCCCTCATGGTCTTGCAAGTCCCTCGTGGTTTTATTGCGGTCGGCGTGGAGTACCGTTTTTATTAGGGCGAGAGAGGGCCGAAGGGTTGGAGGGGGGATCAAGGGTGTCGATGGCGGCGCGGGTGGGGTTCGGGAGGCGGGGAGAGGGGGGTGGGTGGATGGAAGAGGGGGCAGTTGATGGGTGGGGTCGGTCGGTCGGCCACCCTCGGGTGGAACGGCCGGAGCGCGGGCGTGGATCGGGGGCGGGTGAAAATCGTGACCGGCGTGACGTCATTTACCTCCTCCTCCTCCGCTCTACCTCCCCTTTCTTTCTCGTCGCCCCCTTTCTCTCTCTCTCTCCTCTTCTCTCTCTCCCTCTCTGACTGCGACTGGCTCTCTCTCTCTTCTCTCTCCTCTTCCGGAGCGGGTCAACGAGCGTTGCGAGAGAAACAGGAGAAAAAGCGGAGATATGCGCCTCCCCTCTCGTTCCCCCTTGTGCTTCTCTTCCACTTCTTCATCCTCTCCGTATATCCAGAGTCCGCCCAGGTCGTGGCGGCAGCCTCTGCCTCCAACTTCGCAACCTATATACATCTCTCTCTCTCTCCCACCCTCTTCCCCTCCTCTCCCTTTCTAGTTTGACTCCATACCGAGAAGAAAGGACCACACCCACCCAATTACGGGATCGGACTCGGAATATTTCTTTCGGCATGCTGCCCCCCCCCCCCTCCTCCTCTACCTGCAGACGAAGAAGTGGTCGGCTGATCGCCTGTAAACACCATTAAATCATCCTCGCATTTGACGAAACGCTCTCAGGTAACGAAGAATCCACCTAATCAAACGCGGCATAGGCTTATCAAGCAAAGAGATCCCCATAAACTTCCGACAGGTATCCTCACGTCGTGGAATATCACAACTCCTGGAAACGACAGAAAATCATTCTTGGAGAACATTTGGAAGGGCGAACAGGATATGGCAAACTTGGGCGCCGTGAGAGGCGATGAAAGCAGTTGGAATACGGCAGCCGTATCGGGAGACCGAAAATGTGCTAATAATATAAGCGGTGTAAGCTAACATGAACCTGTTAATTTTCGAGGAAAAGGAAACTGGATGATTAAATTTCTCTCAAAATAGCATTGTAGTTTTCGGATTCCATTCCTTATGTTTCTTTAATATCCTCCTAGACATGCGACTATAGCTCACTGGGAAAATATTGAGAGGATAAATTTTTGGCAATAAAATATTTTTCGTTCAAGTTTATTCCCGCTGCGACGATAGAGTATGCATTGTACCTACAGAAAGTGCCATTATCTTGCAATGCAAGCATATGGCGCCTGATAATCAGGATGGCAGCGAATAAATGTATCACAGGCGTTATTTATTAAACTTTTCGAGAAATAATGTTGAAACTTGGCTCACGTGAGTCAATTATGAGGCAGTAAATTTAAACGCAGGTGTGGTCAAGAGGAAAAAAAAGTGACTTGAACGCCTGAATCCTTCGGTGTTCCCGCTCCGCTAACATTCGGGCGCAGTATTCGAATTCATAAGTGGGTCTACCGAGAAACGCCTTGCATGCGCCAGAGGGACTCATGGGAGTTGGAAGACATGGAGGCATTTGTCGAGTTAAGGCCTTTGCAAGGTCGATGGCATCGGCTCCGACCGCAGCGCCCATCGAAGACTTCCCGATATACCAATGGCTCACGAGGAGATAGCGGACCGTTATGAAGGGATTTATTGGCGGGGCTTCGAATTTTCGCCCGAGAGCCTTAGAGGCACGACTGGGCAACTCGATCCCAGGCTCTACGAGGTTTTTTTATGTAAGAAAAGCACAAGTGGTAATTGAAACAAAATATCGTACCAGAAATTATTGGCTCCTCGTATTGAGTAGCCTGGTTAAAACTCGTTGAAAACTTACCCAATAAAATCATTACCGTGAGGTTCTAGACCAGTATAAGAGAGAATGTTTCTTCTTCATTAGATTGATAGTGTTTTGCTAAGGCATGCCAATTCGGTTCGTCCCATTGCTTTTAACAAAGGTTAAAAAAAACCCGCATTTTTTGTGGAATTCCAGGAACGAGAAGTAGGGTATGGATACTTTGAAAGGGAGAGAGTATCAAAACCGCGAAACATAAAAAATATAATTATAAATAATATATAACTACTGACGATGCCACAAAATATGCGCGCGAAGTGAACTGGAAAAGTAACAGCGCATACGAGTACCAGTACCATTATTATTTCTGAGCTCAAAAGTCTTGATTACCTTGACCGAAAGACGAGGAGAGAGAATGCAGATAATCTCGCCCATTCAATTCTTGCCTAAGCCGTAAGTACGTGACTCATTTATATAGAAATATGCCGTTGGTCGCGCCTTAGACTTCATAAATGTTCACATACTAATAAAACGAATAATTTAACATATATCCACTCATCTTATCCTAAAAGCAGCTCCCTAAATAGAAACATTTTAAGTATCTAGCTTTTTGATAATGATAAAACTCACGCAATATAACAGTTATGACTCAGTCCACAATAAATTTATATAGGTAAGCTCGAACTAAAATGCGTTACAGAAACTATTTTCGATCAAAAACTACTCCGTTTCACGGGTAAACGCGTTGTATAGGGGAAACTTGTCGTCACATTATGTTCTTTGAATAGTATAAGATACAAACTCTCTAACTATCCTGCTGCATATTCATCGACATAACACGAGTGAAACTTTGTAGAGTGACTTGACTGCTCGGCGGCAGGCAGGAGTGTGAGAGAGTTACGACGATCTAGGCTTCCGCGTGCCTCGTATTTCGTCGATCAATGAGGATGTAGAAAGACAGATAAAAGCGGAGCTCACCACGAAAATAGTAGACTATAGTACAAAGATTACGTTAACAGTTTTTCCATATTATCATTATATATGTTTCTCTCATCTTTTGCGTAGAATTTGCGAGACAGAGAATGTCATTTACTAGCCATTATATCACGATTTAACTATTTATTTGTTAAAAATGTGAAATTGGCGACATAATCATTCAAGGGGCCACCGATAGAGCCAAATACCTACGATGTCTTGAATAATGATAAACAAGAAGACACTTTACATAATATTAACTATTACCTTGATATAACTAAAAATGTTACAATGTGAAGATATTATGCATGCTCAGACATTTAGCGTTGCCTGGCAATAAATGCGGAATTAGAGCAAACTGAGCTTAGTCATTAGCCCTCAACTGGTAATACATATGGACCTCGAATACGGCCCTTTATAACTAATACAGTATATTCCATCTAAAAGTATTGGTGATAGGGTTTAATTACGTGGAATACTTGACGTCGCTGAGGTTTCGGGTGTACTATTCACCCGAGGAACTCAGTCTTAATCATAATCGAATAAGCCTTTTCTGGCTCTGATTGGGCGATTCAATTCTTACTTTTAAAGCGTTTTCAGATTGCAGGTGGGTTTCCGGAAGGCTAAGGAGGAGACCAATATCCGACTCCCCACGTGGCCAAGTAAATCACGCAGTCACGCTGCTTCGAAAAAGAGGATTCACTCCACCAACAGACTAGGGGCACTCAGGAAGACAAGATCAGGGGGAGGAAATGGATGAAAGGTGCTGCGGTGGTTAAAACAAAGGAAGGGGTGGAGCTTTTCTTTCCCAGCGAGAAGGGGTCGGAATGGCAAGCGTGATAGGGACGAAGACAAGGAGCAAGAGGAGCAAGGGAGGACTGGGAAGTGGAGACGGCTATCCTCTAGAGGAGGAGGCGGAAGAGGAGGGCAGGTGAGTTGAGGAGGAGGAGAAGCGAGGTATGCTCGGGAGAGGAAGTGGCGATGTTGTGTAGAATTGGGGAAGAGAGGCGAGTTTCGATGGCAGGTGTTTAGACCTCAACCGTTGTATGCTGAGAATCGGGTGAAGTTTCAGACTCTACATTATCCCTTTTGCTATTTCAATCGGTATTATCGGCGCGATAATTTCCTACATTCGTTTTTATTTCAAGGCTCGAATATCAAGGAAATTAATACTAATGCATTAATGTAATGGAATTATGAATAAAAGTCACAAGAGTAAATTGTAGAACACTTAAAAACCAAGGAGCCAAAATTAGGACACCTGTGTAATTTTTGTAGTAGTTTAAAGTTCACCTTTTAAAAATACGTTTAAGCGAGTTTAAGACCACGAAGCTATTTAACAATCCAACTGCGTCAGATAATATTCCAGCAATGTAACCACGTGACATTTATGCTCTCGGTACGCAAGGGCTAGAATGTATCGAATATGCTTAAACAAGGAAATATTCACGCAAATTTCGACATAGCTATAAAAACGTAAATAAAATTACCACTAACTTGTAAATAACGATCTATTTAATTATATTAACAAAATATATGTTATCGAATAGAAAAACCACAATCACAAACTTGAGGGAGAGGGAAATGAGATGAATCGGACACGTGCGCTGAAACATTGAACATAATAAACTATATATTTTATTGCGATTGCAAACAACACTTTTCGTTTGTTTCACTCCATCATGCAAACGTGACGATTTGAGGGCGCGATAACGATCAACGTTCCCTGACGAGACGGAGACAAACTATGGCGTTCGCGGATCTTGGTGATAGCTATGCAGTGGAACCCATTACAATGGGCAGACTTTGACGGTGTCGTTTTCACAGTGTCGGTGACAGTATAACTTTTCCGTCACGGTACGTAACTTGCAGCCAAACAGAGAAGAGCTTATTTTTCTAATATTTACTCAATTCTTTATACAGATTGTGTCTCAATTTTTATCGTTGCAACGAAACGTAATACTTCTTGAAGCACTATTCAATATATTCAGCGGAATTTTTATATTCTCTTTTAAAAATTTGAAAATAAAATGTCACTTTGCAACCGCTAACAACTCATTTGCAAAAACGGTAAACGAATGGCGTTGATACGACCATCAATCGTAATTTACTCTTCGCCGAAGGAAGTAAGGCTGAAAACTGAACGCCACCATCCGATAAGGTCACGTCGGAAACGTTAATCGCAATGCCACCCTCACGCCACTATCGTCAATGTTTTTATCACAATGTCATTTTTACATTTTTTTTAGAATTGGGTATTTAACGATGCATCAGTCATCGAGGAATCCTTTCCAAAATGACTCCCTCCACACGATTCTTATCATTCAAAACTTTTCAACACTCCTTTCACGCATCCATGCCCAAATCATTCAATGATGCACCTCAACCTTCAACGATCTACATTTCACTGACGCTTATGCACTTCTAACTCTCTCCTGTCCACCGCTCTCATACGGCCTCCTCTCTTAATGTCCTCACAGTCTTCCCTTTCCCTGTCACTTCGTATTTTCCATGCACGCCAATTTCCATCCCTAGTCATAAAATTTTAAGTGATAGCACACATTCAATTCTTCTTCCGCATCATTCAAACCTATAATATTCGCCAACTACAAGTCTTTAACGAGAGACGATAGGGATTCCCATGCTCTTCCACATTCATCTCCCACCTCTTTTGCTTTTCCCATTATCATTTTTCCACTCCTCCCGCCGTTCATTTCGCTTTTAGCCGCTGGGGCGCCGCCAATTTATGGTTCTAATGGCCCTAAACTCCTTTGCAATAAAGCCTTCAGCGGCCACTGTCATAGTCCAATCCTGCAAGGGCATAACTCATTATTACTTCCCTTCGTGTCCTCGCCGCTGCACGGCTCACTCTTCGCCGCCTCTACTTTCAACTTTTTCCACTCCCGTCACCCCGCTCGCTCGCTCGCTCCCTCCCTCCATCAACCTCCGCACAATCGTCGTCCCCCCCCCCGCTATACGCTCACCCCGTCCGACTCGTCCTGCACTCGCCCACACCAGGATGTACATGCAATTATTAGATTCATTGATTGAACGACTGAGAAACTGCAACGAAAAAAATGTAAGCGCTCCGCGATAGTAAAGAATTAGGCTCAATTTCCAACAATTCTCGGTCGAAAGGAAAAATCTTTTCCTCGACAATTAAGGAGAAAACAACGTTCATTGCGCATAAGATTGCAGTTTACATTGTTTAATTCATCTTCTGCCGATTCGATAAATTCCGCAGACCAATTTCGCACTAACACACAGCCTTTTGCTTATACCCACATTCTTATACCTTCGTGCCGATGCCGGTATTCAATATCTGATAAAACAACACCCCGTTCCCAAAAAAACTGTCTAATAAATTAGGCATTTTCGTTTCTCAACTGCAAGAACTTATATTTCTACAGCGCCGATGGTTTCATTTTCCATTCACCCTGCATTATTAACTATGCAACATAGATAGTCATAGATAATCTACCAGATTTTCACGCGTGAAAATCCCTACCTACCTCTATTTTTTCTTTCTACATCTCCTTGAACTTTCTACCCTTCTTCATCCCGTCCACATAATCCTTTCTCTCTTTCTTCTCCATCACCGTGAATCCAACATCCTTTCCTTTATCATGGCGTTGGGCAAACCATCGTCCCTCATCACCCCTTCTAGCCACCTACCCTATCTCCTCCTGATTCATCCATAAGTTTCCTTTCCCCACCCACCATACCAAGTACTTCCTCGTTAGTCTTCCTCTCCGTCCACCGTACCATCACCGTTCTCCTCCACACCCACATATGGAAGCCTACTGCCTGTTTTCGTCCTCCTTTCTCAAGTCCACGTTTCTGCCCCAAGCAATACTGCAATCCTCTCTCTTCGCCTTCCTCTCCTTAAATCCTCACCGAAGGCCCACATCATCAGCCTCCAGCTATTATTATTAGCTTCTTCCACAAGCGCAATTCTCTTCCTTACCGCCAAAATTTAAATTGGTAAAATTTTAAAATATTTACAAGACTGCATTGAAAATTTGCTCCTTTACATATGTTTAAGGGAATTCCGCTCCGCTTTTATACAATTTTCTAATGTCCCACCAGCATCCGTTATTTTCTACGGCTTCCCTTTAATTTCTCGTCCTCAACTACTCTCTCCAACTCACCTCATGCTTCGCCTGTACTTATTTAAGTTCAAGTCCTCCTCCAGTCTCCACTCCCTCTCGACTCATCCTCGTCTTACATAAACATACACGTAAGCTTTCGCCTCCTCTAATCTTCGCCGCTCTTTCCTTCCTTCTCTCCGCTTCTCCGTCCTTCCCCTAACCCAACTTCAGTCCCTACGACTCACTCCCTACCACGAACGGACAAAAAACTATTACGTCTGGCGATTTATGACCACACGTAACCGGGGAGTTTACGACAGGTGGGGATGGGCGCAGGCAGAAGAGGGGGGAGGAAACAAGGAACAGAGGATGGGGTGAAAAGATTGGGAAGTGGAAGAAAGGAAGGACGGTGGGCTGGCACAGAGTAAGATAAACGGGCCTAAGTACCGAACGGAAAGGATTGAAGGGAGAGAGTCAAGTGGAATCATGAAGACAACGAAGAAATGAGACTTAAAAAAAACGAAGACGCAAACGATTCCGCGAAAATGTGGTTTGAAGAAGCCTACAGAGGGAAAGAAATTTTGGGAAATATATAACATGACCTGCTTATAAAGATTATCAGCCAGGTTCAATCGTTCTTCCACCTCAAGGAACTAGCGTAAGCTGCGGAGATGGTCACAAGTAGCCTCATTTGAGAGCCCTAGCGCTCTGATCTCCGTGGAAAGGAAAAAAAAAGAATTAGTTGGAGGAAAGGAGGGATATAAAGTCTTTTATTGCGGGGTTTAAACGGAGGACAACGTCACGTGGACGTGCGAAATTCCATCGAGTTGGTATTCTATGGCCACCATTGTAATCGAAATGTGCTGGTTTACTATAGCTAAGGAGCCGCACAGAAATAACCGAGTAGTTAGCATTAAAATACATGGCGCTGAGCTGGGATTGAAAAATACTAAACGGAGAACTTTTGTTCACCCCTTCTCCTTGAACAAGAAATAACTTTGGCTAACGTAATGAAATATAAAAGTGAGATACCTAATAGTAATGAAATAACTCACGCTTTCAACTTAACGGCTTTGTGCAGATTTACACGTCTTCACATGAGGTTTGTGGAGGAAATGTACGACGGTGGAAGAGGCTAGAACCTGGGATAGAGAGTAGAAGATGGAAAAATCGAAAAACAAAGGCCGACCTAGGAAATGGAGAGAAACTACGCCAGCGGAACTGATTTGACGTTTTTGCAGGCTAAAAACTGAGAAGGAAGGGTTGTGGAATAAAATACAATAGGGGTTATTCGGGAAGAAACGAAGGGGGGAGAAACAAGAGCATGTCCGACCATTGAATCTTTTGGCGTGATCCAGCACCTCGCTAATGATCGGATGTTTCCGCACGCAATCTCCCGCAAATACCTCCTCAGGCTTTCAAAGAGCTTTCCATTTTTCCTCACCGGTCGCGGGTCCACCTCTCATTCCTCCAGCCCCCCCATCGACCTCAAACGCTCCTTCTCCGCCTCTCATCTCTCTCTCTCCCGCAGCGTCGGTTCGTGAGCCGAGAGTCGAAACGGGAGGCCAAAAGTGCACGCATCCCACAAGACGAACGCCCAGGCTCTCTTGCCTCGACTCCTCTTTAACCTCCGCCGCCGCGGCCGGCAATTCATTACCAAATGAACGGATGAATCCGCCAAAGGGAAAAATTTTTAATTGATGGATGCTGCGGCGAAGATTTGACGTAATCGCCGGAATTGCAATCGCGCCTTATTCCCCAGTCGATTATGCGTGCACCTATCTTCCGGCCCATTCGCCCCCCCCCCATTTCTCTTTCCACCGCTTAACCCGCAGGTCTCGGATTCAAAACCCCCTTCGGAATTGACAGAGCCGCGAGAAACACGTTAGAACTTGAGTAATTGTTCATTCCGCTGGTTAAATGAGACTCACTTGTTGGTAAATAGTAAATGGATTTTTTTTAAACACAAATAGGAATAATACGCCCTCAAAATCTATGCAGATATGCTCGCTGAACAGAAGTTTTAGGGCCGACAGTACTTTAAAAATTTAATTTACGTTACCAATGACTCAACTATTTGTCGGTAAATTGAACATAGAAAGTGATTGAACCGCTTGTACGCTATATATTTAGGAAAAATAACTTGTTATAATAGGTTTTCGTAATTTTTCAGGTCACAGGAAACATAATTTAGCCATCTAGATCACACCTTGCCTTAATTTCATATTAGCGCCGAAAGAAAGGAGAACGTTTTATTCAAAAGACCTCAAAGTCAGGAAGCTTTCCATGACATTCATGCATGAAATTACATAAAAGGATTTACTTTACCCTCAGAAAAAGTATGGCACTAAATTCACCTCTGTATTCCTATGAACCAGAGGAAAACGCTTTCAAGGATATAACGGCACTTAAGGCCTCAAAGGGTTGCTTCGTATAACGCGCTATGCGTCCCATTCCAAGCGCGTTTGAAACAATTAATTAATTAACGATTACGTTCATTAACTCAAATGAAAGAGATGCCAGTTCGGATAATTTTCGACTACCTTCAAATTTCATTTATTATGAAGAGCTTTTTGAATTGGAGAAGGGGGAATAAGTCACAAAAATGACTAGGCGTATTACGATCAGGCGGCTACTAAAAATTATTTCGGAACATTGGAGATTCATTGAAGGAAGAATATCAATTGAATAATAGGGGAAGTAAGAACCCCATAGACTGAGGACACAAAGAAATGGAGTATGCAGAGTAGAGGCAAGCCAAGAAGGCATTTTACCAGGAGTCTTATAGCGGCCATATACAGACATTAGAAAGTAAGGAAACACTACATTAAAACATTTTCGGGGCTAGTTCTAGCATGGCAGTGATGCTTAGACGATAATTGGAATAGAACAAATAAGGCTGGGGGCGATACAAAATGCGGTGCAATCGTAGAAAATAAAAAATAAAATTGATGGGGAGCATCACCGTTGAGGTGCTAAGAAGAGTTGGGGAGGAAAGACGCTTAATGAAATGTTCCAATGAAATTGAATTAATATATACAAATCGTCCAGAGTAGAGAAAAGTAGAGAAAAACTTATTGTACGAATTTTGAGACACATAAGCCCTATGAAAAGGTACTGAGAAAAAGGTAACACTTCCCGTAAAAAAGTTAGCTCCTACAGGTTATAACCCTTATTATTAAGTATTCTTCGCGTGAACGCTCATTCATCATCTTGTAACTTACCTATTAGGATAAGGTTAAAACAAAAAGGTCAGTTCTCGTTCTTCGAAAAAAGTACGTTACTTTAGTTTTATATTGAGGGAAGGAAACGAGGAAAGATTTCCTTCAAGACATTTATTTCCAACCACGTTTCTATCATTTTCGCGGCACTCTAAATTCTCGAATTATTTCTAATGCGCATATAATTCCGGAATAAATCAGGATGAAAAGTATGGGATAAGAATTTTTCACTCTTTTTATCAGCACTTTTAAAAGTTTTCTTATTTATTGAATTTAGATAAAGCAATGGTACAGTAAAACACGCTATCCTTACTCTAAAAATGGTGACTATTGTTGAAATTTGTACCCAATTCCTGCTACCTCTTCAAGGCTAACTTTTATTGACAATTTTTTCACTTAGTTAAAATTAGCTACTAAAATTCGACAACGCCTTTCAGTGTGCGAGATCGTGGAATAATAGGAGCGAGGTTTATCTGTATTACAAGAGAAGTTGATGCAATGTTTCTTTGGTCTTCGTCGTTTCAAATTTTCTTTCATGAAAGTAAACAATAGGCGGAAACAAAATTTGCCCCTTCTACGTAAACAAAAGTACAAAACTTGCACAACACTAATAGCTATTTGTTGCTCTCAGTTTATCACTGAAAGGATATCATCGCCAGTTATTGAGATACCACTCGCTATTAAATTCGCCATTTAATAAGACTACCATCATTTCAGAAGTATATCGGGCTGACTTGGTGTCATATACTTCATTAAAATGTTTATATTTCACAAGTAACTATTTCTGCTCTGCGATGTACCGCCTCTGAATTCGATTCTCCTCATTACACTGACAAGATTCCTACAACATTCTACGGCATCGTGAAAATTATGAGCTACATGAATTGTTCATCTTCATTCTTTAGTCAACGAAGAGGGCAGAGACGTATAAACGGTACTCAGGTCCAAATCACATCCGGACTTACTATCTCTCTCTAACCTTGACGACCACACCAGTGTTTTACTTTGAAAATTTACGAAAATACCTCTGTACCCACCACTCGTCCCCCTTCTACTTGCAAGCAAACCGAAACTAAACTTTAAATTCCAGCTAAAGAAAAAAATAAAGACTGAATTCGATTCTCGCAAGCGAGGAAAAGTACCATCTCCACGCATTTTCCTCGATTTTCCCTCAAATCCTAACGCATATGGTGAAAGATGGCAGCGGAGGGGAAGAGGGGGGGAGTGAATGCTCCCCTCCATGAAGCATGAGCTCCCACGTTTCGAGGACCGATCAATTCGAAGAAACCGATTTCAATTGCCCACTTCATTCGCCCCTTCTATTCTCCTTCGTGCCTCCTCTCTCCCGTCCTCATCACGTCTCCCCTATCACCTCTCTTCCTCAACTTCCACCGGCGACGCACTGACCGGCCACCATCCCCCCCTCTCTCTCTCTCTCTCGTGTACATGACGTATTTTTTTCCGCGTCCTTCGCCCGGACTACACTCAACCATCCACCCACGCCAGCGTATACACACACATGAACGCGACCGATGTGTAAACGGCGAGCCACGCACTGCTACAACACACGCGATGAGGCAATGGAATCATTCCGGTCGTCACGGGAAACTTTGGAGTGGGCAAGGGGGGCGTTGAGAGAGGATGGGGCGGGGAGGGGACGGGTTGACGTCGCTTTGTGGGAGGGGGGAGAAAGAGGGAGGGAACGGAGGGGGGGAGGGAGGAGGTGGTAATGGCTCCGGGACAAGAAGGCATGCGCAGGAAAGGGAGAAAGAGAGCGTGCGCAGAGCGGGGGAGGGCAAGTAGGAAGAAAGGCATGTACACGTGCGAACGGGAAAGATCTACCGAGAGGGTTCCTGCATTTTGAACGAATCATAAATAAAACGAATCGCGCATTCCTTTTTGAGGAGTAAAAATTGAGTAATAATGCCATGTATCGAACAAGCATCACGTGGGTGGCACTGAATCAGAAGGGGGAGAGACAAAGGAGGGGAGGGGTTGGAAGGTGGACGAAGCGATTCACACTCGAGCAAAGCACGATCACAAAACATTTCCCGACTTGTGGGCTGCAATACAACGGGAGATTGACAAGGCAGGTTACCATGCGGATTCTACGACTCTCATCGAAATTGTTTGATGAAGACGTATACAACCCAAATATTTTAAAGAGTAAGGAGTGGCACAAAATAAAAGCAGAGATTTTTTCATTTGAAAGTGCCAAATGATGAATTATTTAGGTTGGGAATAAGCGCTAGATTTCAAGAATCGGGGAAGGGAGTGAATCTAGGAAGCAAGAATGTGCAACGAAAGATTGTTGTACAGCAATTGGGAATTATGCACGATATCTCCTTAACGAATAATGAGTGTTAAGAATTTCCTGCGTGATAAATACCTGTATGATATATTAAGTGAATGTGTGTCTGAAGTAGCACTGGGTTCGGTTCACATACAAAGAACACATCACAATTAAATATTCGGCAGGAGTCGGGATCTATTACAGAACCTAAAGATTTAACTCTTCAACAATTGAGAACGTAGGCGAAATTAAAAAAACAATCGTAAGAAACTTTTTTATTCTAATAATGGCCAGTAGAGGGAACGACAAATATGTATTCCATCGTGTAATGGAACTCATACGCCATGGCAACCATTCAATAAGCGTTGCAGAAACATTCGACTAATTTATTGGTTTCATAAATGGCCTCATACCTTATGGAATAGATTTATGAGCTCCATAAGCAGTCAAGATGGCGAAAGCGCATTGAAACACTTGGAGACTTAATTAGTTGATAAAACACTTGTTTTGAGACGAATGACCAGTATTAAACTGATTGAATAATTCTCATGAGCATTATTATGTGCAACTATTACTCATAGGATAAATCACTATACATTTTATCCAGCGAAGGAAGATTAGATCAAACATCCGAATCAATTAACTATTGGTTGAGAAGTTACGAAACTGGTAGTTGTGTTAAAACCCAAATATTTTTATGAGGCACATAACTTAGTGGATCTCATAACTATTGAATCCATAACTGAACATTCTTGCGACCGTCCATAAGAGAGGTAATTTTCCGGAAAGAATGTCACTATTGTTTGGAGGGCATATCCTCAAGATTTAAGTGGTTCTTTCATTCGACTTGTTTATTTCTTCCCTCACGGCCACCATGGCAACCATTCTTCCAGTAAGATATTACAATGTCAGCCCTAAATGCTACACTGCCGTGCCCTTCAATACATGTAGCGCATTTGACCCCAACTTCACGGAGGATCGCCCGATGCAATTATTCCCGTTTGCCTCCTCCTCTTCCCCCCCCCCTTCCCATTCCGGAGGGCGAGTGCAACTCTTCTCCGACCACCTTCACTGCCGCTTCCACACGACCTCCTCACTTCACCATAGCGTCCTCTTCTTCCCCTACACACGCTACAACCCTTCCTACCTTGGTTCCTCTGCCTCAGTCCACCCACTCCCACCCCCTAATATCTCTTCCATCTTCTTAAAACAGCACCACTCTCATGTACGCGAGGCAGGCATGTGGCTCGTAACTCTCGGAGGAGAACTGAACGAGGAATGGTGAGGTGGCGAGAAGTTAACGGGAGGGGGCGGAGGCCAGAATTTGGAGCGAAAGAGAGAATAGGGTACATAGAGAGAACGGAGAGTGGTAATCCTGACTCAGGACATAACCATATCCCCGTCAGTAGGGTACAAAAATGAATATTGAGATATTTTTACGAGGATATTTGCTTGGAAAGAAATTTACGGATAGGAAATTTCGAGACAGTAGACGCAGAATCTAATCACAGAAATAAGGAACAGAGCATCGGGTAAGGAACATCTTTCACGGTGACCAGCGATGTACAACTATAAACGGAAGAGTTAAAAAATAAAACGCTATATTTAGTGGAGAGATAGGAAGAACGTGGAATTTTTACGGAACGTCATGTAAATTTTGAGAGAGAAGGAATCCAAGGATGATGAATAGCGCGGCTTAACGGAATTGCGTGAGAGGAGACGCATTAAAAAGCCTCCATAAATTCATTACTTTTATTCATAAATGCACCCAAAGGTCATAAATCAACTCCGCAATTCCCTTAGGATTGAATTAAGAAGCAAATTCGCTCGACTGCCAACCGAACGAGATATTTTAACCGTAATTATTTTTTCGTCCATTTTCATGAAAAATACATTTTCCGACCCATTACGGATGGCGATAGGGCTTGATTATCTCTCTCTCTCTCGAAAAAGAGAGGTCTTGATTCAGAGTCCAGCGTGGTTATATAAGCACTCGCGTGCCTGGCTATCGTTTTTCATAGCACAATTTATATTCGTATCTTTTCCCTAGATCAAGGAAGAAACAGGCGTAATGTCGCTTTAACCATATTGTTCGTGCTTGGAGAGGAGGACAAAAACCAGGACCGTGCAGGGAAATGGGTGTAGCAATTGAACATTCATCCAATGGTGATTGATTGAAGGATGGAGTAGGTATGAAGCGTGACAGAAAATGCAGCAAAGGAAAATAAAACCTCACAGTAATCGAATTGAAAACCAACTAGCCAATAGAGTAAGACGACTCTTGAAATATGATTCCTTCGATAAGTTGAAGGGGAATATATCTGAATGAGTATAATGATTGTAACAGTACCGAATAAGGTTAGCCGAAAAACATTTGCCTACCATTATGATAAGCACAGAATATGAATGATATCTAGATCTGAGGAGGATTTAGCACCAGGTAAATTCTAATGTCAATCAATGACACGGAAAAGCATATTCTGCAAGGGTATAGGGAGACATAAAACTCTTTTGATCATATTAATTTCAGACTATTTCCACTCAAGATGATCAATTTCTAAAAAATAAATCAAATGTTTGGAAGAAGGGCAGGCTATATAATATATAAAATAATATGGAAACAACGAGGCATCAGTTTTTCTCACCTTAATTAGAACTTCGCCATTGCAAATGCACGATGATATGTACCGATCATGTGCCATTATTCACGCTCGGGGTGAAATACCCATCGTGCCTGAATAATGAAAATTTGTGGACACGACAAAGTTTTCTTTTTCAATTTGCAAACAGATAGCGCTAAAAATTGGATTGAATTCAAGAACAAGACTTTTGTAATTGTAATGCTGGTCTAAACCCTCGACAGGAAGACGGGTAAAATCCATTTATTTCTCCAATTGAGCATAAGGGGCAGAAACAAAACGGGATAATATTAGATTAAATGAGCTTCACTGCGACCAAGTAACGTCTAAAAAGAATCAAGTGCCCCATAGGGGATGGTAGATGAAAGGGGTTGGGAACTGTCCAAGGGATCGAAGATGGCGAGGAGAGGGCGGAGAGGAGAAGCGACGGATGAAGCGGGTAGTAGACCATGATGGAGGTGATTTAAAAGCACAGAGAGAAGGAGCGGTCCCGAGGGGTGGGCAGGGGTAAGTGGGCATGGAGAGTCCGACCGCAGAGATGTCAAAGAGCGCCAGTCAAGAGGGGTCAAAGACGCAGTGGACGAACGCGGGGCGTGGCAAGGGTTGCAGGTCGAGCGGGAAAGGGATGAAGGGAGCTGGGATGTTGCCGGAGGCTTTGAAAGCCGCTGGGGAAAAGAGTACACGGGGCGAGGGCCAGAGAAAGACGGGAGATTGGACGAAGAACCTTCCCTTACCTCCCTTGCCTTCTTCGCCCGAGAGGCGAAAGGGTTTCGCTCCAACGTGGGCGGATGGGTATTGGAGGGGTGGGCGAGGGATAATTAGAAAATACCTTTTGTCCGGGATGAGAAAGTGTCGACGCCAAAGGGCGAGCGTAGGTACTCCCATCCTCTCCCTCTCTCTCTTAACGCAAGGAAAGAGGGCAGGGAACAAAACTTGGCGAGCGAGAGAGAGACTATGAGAATCTGGATAGGATCGGAGTTGGAGAGGAGGAAAGACGTAGAAGGAGGCGGTATCGCTCCGCTGGGAGAGGCACATCTTCATCTCGTGAGTATTTCTCGGAATGACAGACGCAAAGCGGAAGACTTTGGTCGCAGTGGGACACAAATTCTACACACTGCTGTGTTTCAAACAGATGGAACATTATTTATTGAGGAGGAATTTCGAAAACCGGAAAATGGTAAATTCTACGGCTGTATTGCCGATTTGGAGGGGCAAGAGACAAAATTATCAAATATCTTTACAATACAAGCAGCGTCTGAATGACCCGTGAGACAAAGCTCGGATAACATCACGCATTTTATGCGTACTACAAAATATTTTGAATAAGTTGGGCTTGTTACATGGCGAACACTTTTAAGCAAAATGTGACAACCGAATGGAAATTTTAAAATTACCCCCGAATCATTCGAGACAATTTATGATAAAGCCGTTTTAACTTACGGAATGGAAAAAAAGCTTCAACACTAGGCCAACTGTAGGGCTACTTCGTCTTCACACAACTCGAATAACGAGTACTTGACTGGTTTACAATGAATCGAGTCGGGAAAAATGCCTTCTTTCCCTGTAGGCCGCTCTTATAGAGGGGAGAGTTACCGCAAAACGGAAACATATCACTTTAACAGGAGATAAAAATCCCTTATCATTGATGGATATTTATTAGCATATCATTATCACGAACATATTAATCACATCGGAGCCGGTATGGAGGAAAAAATTCTGGAAAGTACATCAGTGTGTAATCTTATAACCGCATCATTCGATCATGAATAGATTGATCAATGAGTTTATTAGAACCACTCGCGCTTCCACTCCCGAAGTTTGGGAAGTCGCGGGCGGGGGTGAGTGTTTGGATGTTGGTCGCGGGGGGATGGGGCGGAAAAGATGACGAGGCAGGGCCGGCGGCATCGACCCGACGGACACACACCACCAGGGCCCGCGCTTGCACACCATCCTCTCCCGCAAACCCACCCGCCTCCCCCTCCTCCTCTGACACATTTCGGCGCGCGGGGTTAGTGGGCCGCCTCGCCTCCGCCCCACCTATACACACTACCCCACCCGCCGCCGAAATCCCCTCCTCAACCACCACCCCCACGCCCAACCACCCACCCCCGGCCCGAAGCGCCCGAAACCTCGGGATCCCTCCCTCCCACCGCCATCAGCTGATCAATTTATGGGCAGTGGGCCAGGGAACGAGTGGGAGAGAGGGAGAGAGAAAGAGGACAGGGAGGCCCCGATGGGCGAAATATGCGCGTATAATAACCGGTGGTAAGCGTCCGACGCAACGCGGGAGCGGTGGAAACCCCTATCAACGGATTTAATTGATGAACGACCTCTGAATCACAAAACAGGGAGCGGAGGGAAAAGAAAGGCGGGGGAGGGGGAGGAAAGTAAATGAGGGATTCGTGGCGATGAATGGGGGACGTTAGAGGGGTGGTTAAAAGTGGCGGGGGGAGGGGGAGGGAGAAGAGAGAGGAGTGATGCGGAAAGAAATGAAGAAATGGAAATGGGAGACGGAGAAAATTGTTTACAGCACGCGCTTATGCTGCCATCCGTCCCTTAGACGAGTTAAACGGTGCGCATTCCAGTGGCAATACATAATATTTCTCTTTCCGCTTCAACCGTTTATTACACTGCTGATATGTCGGGAGTGTAAAAAACTAAAAAAAAAAATATTTTAAGGCGAGGCGAGGGGGAACACGAAAATTATGGACGTGATGGATGACTCTGAACCGGAAAATTCACTAACATTACCGATATGGGTGGGAATGGATGCTAACCTCCCGGAATTGAGCGTTGAGTATCGTGTTTTTCGAGAGCAATGAGGGGAAATGAAATTCCGATGGATGTGACGCTCTTGTTTAGCGCGTTGACAACGACGCGACAAAAATATTCATCGACGCTTGCCATTCGAGGTCAAAATATTGCTCGCATTTATAAAAGAAGCTTCGTGACGGCGCTGAAATGGAAAACAGAATTAGTGCATTGATTCTTCTCTTGAGCGAATGTTACTCCTCAGCAGTTAGTGATGCATTCCGCAACACGTAATAGAAAAATTTTAAACCATTCTTTCTCTCAAGTGGCCAGTCCTAGCATATTGCATGATTGGAGATCGCATTCATTAAAATTCCTGCAGTAAAATAGGCCAGAATTACGTCCGATAAATGGCATTCGGAAGCAGTTTCGGAAACACTCAAGAGTACACCTTATGCATTCCCTGGACACCATACACCTTAGGTCTTCCTTTCTTCACTAGCTAACTCTTCAGCTTCTCCTTTCATTTCTCATAAGGAATGTCTTTTAGCTCAATAGAGTCGGCTGCGTTATAAGGGTTTGGTCCTCCTCCCGGTTTTTATATTACATTCCTCGAATGTATCCTGTATTTTCCATTTCATTGACTTGTCTACTTCACTTCATTCACTTACTAGCTTCACTCTCAAGATTTATTCAACATAATTTATCTAAAAAAGCTCATGCCTAACTACAATAGAGTAATCTGTGGTTTGGGTGTCCGGCAGTTTGCAGCTTACCAATAACATTAACGATGAAGTAGCAGAGAATGGTGCTTCGAATTCGTAGACAAGAAAATTCTGCAAGGCAACAAACCTGGTTAGATAGTCTTGGGTCTTCCGTAACTTGTCTAATATTTTTTTCCTTTCGTATTCCGTCATTGACTACTGAGCCAATAGGGACAGTTACTTACATAATAGCAATAGTAAGGTAAGATTTAAGTCTATATCGCTCAACTTTAAAAAAATGTGACAGCCAAATTCGGAAATCAAAAAGCATAAAATAGATGAAAAAAAGAAATTGAAGGGGGCAGTATGATAAAAATGTAGTGAAATACACTTATCTCTTTAAGACTACTCTGTACTATCTATCAGAGTTCAAATTATTTGAATTATTTGAATTTGGACTAGTATATTATAGAAGTAAGACTTTATTCGACTCTGGATAGAGAAAATTCCCATTCATCACGTCATGAATACGGCCGCTAGTTTTGCTGTTCGCCTTATTAATCATATTCAATCGACGCCCTAAGGGCATGCTTTAAAAACAAAAGATGAGAACCTATTGATCTTAGCATAGGATTCAGGCAATGGTTAAAAGAAGACGCGGTCTCACAACGGCACATTACGAGTCGAAAGCCTTGCCTCCGGAATCGCTTCATTTAAATTACAGATTTGGGACCCATTGCGCTCGTAAAAACTCACAGTAACTTATAGTTGCGTGCAGTGAAAATAAAAGCTTTTGTTCGACTTCCACAGCCTATCTACAAAACACAGGGTAATATTTCCATTAAAGGTCTCGTAACCGGAGGAACTTGTAAAAAAAATCATCATTACTTTTTCCATTATGCCAATGTCTATTATCCGTTACTTATTATGTTACTAACATTTTAACCATCACGAGAGCATAACAATTCAAGAAATCACATTTTTACACATCAGAATTTTTTATGTTCAACGGAAATAATCGAGAGAGAGTACCGAAGAATTACCTTTTCCGTTAAATGGCATTGATAGTTTCCGTTCTGGATACAAAAAATTAATCTTGGTAAAATGCATGAACAGACATTAGTTTGCATTTTCCAAGAGAAATAGTTCTGCAAGTTAGCAATAGAAATGCACGGCTTACCTCCTATTGCACATTCTAGATTAAAAAAACCAATCGTGATCTCAGTGCTGCGTAATTTCATGTGTAATTCTCGAACGCTAAACCCATACCGATTCTGTAAAAAAAAGGTCTGATATACTTATTATTATGTTATTGTAAGTGAGGAATAACATAAACCCTCACTGTTATATCTAAAAGAGAGTTTTTTTTTAAATTCTCCAAATCGTTCTAATGGATTAACGTGGTTTTAACTAGAATCCTCCGAGTCTACCTTTAAAAAAGGAAGTTTCCGATAATTGCCGATTTGATTAACGTCGGATATTTCTTGGATGGGTTTTTATGAATCTTGAATATGGACACTCAACGACTAGACCCTTAATGTTAGCTTCGAGAAACTATTTGCTTTTCACCTCTCGTAATAAGGGCTCTTTTAAGTCAAACAGGACCTTGCGCTCTCTTTTTAAATTGAGGATAATTACTCTTAAAATACTGTAAGCTCGGTTTGTTTATCCCCTCGTTTTCCTAAATTTGGTTTCTTCCCCTCTTTTGACATTTTTCTTCTACGTTTTAGGCCACACCGGAGCCGTCGTCGTGAGCAACAGCTTCCACAACTATACGCGTAGACTAAGGAACTTTCAAGGCGAAAATATTGCTCTCCGGCTGGTTTAAATCCAGGAGACTTTTTCCTTCAGAGCTAATTAAAGAATATTAGAGCTGTCTCTCTTTCCACTTACGATTCGCTATCAACAATATTGCTTCTTCCCCTTCGCCATATAAGTATAAAAACCTATAGGTGGTTTACACAAAAAAGCAAAAAAATTGTTAGAAAGCTGCAAGATTACTCCCGAAGTTACCGTTCTTCAATCAACATTGCGGGCCAGTAACTAGAACTTTTAATGCAGCCTAGAATAAGGATTAAGACCTCAATTAAATGTTATTCAAACAAATCAGTGATATTTATAATTCCAAAAACTTACGAAAATAATAAGAAAATATTGTCAAAGATTCATCCGACCAAGAACTTCAGAATATTGTGGTGCAATATTCACTACACAGAGATGCAACTTCTTGAAGCTATGACACGTCGTTTTACGAGTTAGGTTCAATAACATCGCATGAAATAGTTTGATCATAATAGTGTCACCCATAGATTTTAAGAGAAAGAATTAGTTCGTACTCCAGTATTATAAATATCTTATAGATATCAACGGAAATTTCATTGAACACTTACATAGCTATGAATGGGGAAAAAGATAAATCCTGTAGACCCTCTACAGACATCTGAGGAAGTGAACGACTAAAAAAAAAGAAGATTTTTTGGACGGGAATAGATTAACATACAATTTGAATCCGAGAGAGGAATACGGAGTCATTGGAAATGAAGTGCGTTTTAAGGCAAAATGATGACGAGGAAAAGGCGATATCCGAAGGAATAAGGTGTGTCTTCAAAAGGTTGGAGAGTCCATTTCGGAGTAAAACAGGAACCACTGACGGGAAAAGAGAATGAGAAGTGGCCGCGCCTGCATTTACGAGGGATGGAAAAGTAAAAAAAAGGGATGTGTGTGAAGCGGGCAGAAATCAAAACTAAATATGCTGAAGGAGACAATTTATCGGCTGGAAAAGGCATGACGGAGGAAAAGGTGAGGCTGCTGCCGGGCAAAAATGGTCTTTAATTCTACTCTCCATTCTCTCTCTGCTCCCCCCCCCCACCCTTCCACCTTCGGCTCACCACGCACCTCGACTGAAATCAATGAAAAGCTATTATGTGTTCGGAATTGCGATATGAAGGTTTGGAATTTATGAGGGATACAAATCACGGATTCGTTCTTAACGACAGGGCTTCCCTGTTTTTGATTCACTGGAAATCAAATTTCGAGAGCGTATGGAAATTTAAAACGAATCGATAAACGCCCGGCGACGACGCGGAAAACGCCATTCGAATAAAATACGAGAGAGGAAGCTCGCGCGCTCGCTAAACCGACCGCGAATTCCCCCGGCCGCGCTCGCTCCGCCGGGGAAATGATGGCACATCCTCGAAAAAGCTGATTTTTCGAAAATAAAACACAATTAATAGGTGTTGATACAATGACATCCATTGTGGTCGGAATAAAATTAACCGGGAATGAACGGGGCGCTCTAAATACCTCCCACTTCCACTGAACGAGGGAAAAAAAATGATTTACAGCCTCCGTGAGGCCACATTTCACAGCGGAACGGCGTCGGTGGTACAAATGTTCAAGAGCTCCGCGGAACGTCGGGCGAAACACCAGCCAACCAATTCCTCTTCGATTCTCGGCGAGAGGCGCTCACGACGCAACGATTCTCGCGGAACTATCGAGGCATGGCCAGATGCTGGGGGAACACAGCGCACGCAGAGATCGATGAATTAAAGGATGGAAGTCGGAGAGGGAAAAGGTTGCTAAGCTCACGGGCTCGATCATGAATCCTCAAAAGAAATGTTATGGTCGAGGGCGCTTGGGAGAGGGACGCTATATATAGCGCGGGGGTCGTTTATCGCGTACCTAAGAGCCGGGATCGTCTTCAGAGCGTCACATTCCCGCGTGGCGAAAGCAAAACAGTTGGGCCCGATCCATCAATCACCACTGCGTTCTCTAATAGTCGCTCATCGTGACCCTACTCCCTCTCATCGTCGCCTACTCCTTCCTCAATCATTACCTCTAACTCCTCCCCCCACTGTGCTCACCACCGCTCCGGCGACGTCTACTCTTCGGCATTGGATTGCGTCATTGGCACACATTCCTTCCTCATGGGCGCTTGAGCCTCAGCCGTACACACGCTATCTTCGGCGTACTGCTTAACTTCTCGCCCCTCATCCCTTCCCACTCCTATCTTCAAGAGTAACTCATACCTTGACTTATATCCAGCGGCAACAAGCATCAAGGATCCACACCTTCATTTTCATTTTCTTTAACAACCTCGACCTACGGTAGAAAAAGCAAATAAAAAGCCTGATGGAATTTATGAGCTCTTGGAAACTTCCCTCTCACTCATGTCGCCGCTTGAAAGAGAATGGCGATGTCTTGAATGCGATTGTTTATCGTTTAAGCGACATGAAACTGTGGTCACGCGTCTCTCCAGAATTGGGATAGCAGTGAGTCCCTTAAAAAGCTTTATTCTTCTGAGTGGAATAATATCTCCAATGCTTACCACCGAGGCACAAGGGATTTACAATGAACGTTATGCATATAGCATCCTGAGAGTGAACGGCATCATATTAATTGTATTTGTATCCATTCCGAAATGTTTTTCCATATTTCTGTTTAGATGAATCATTGTCGCAAAAGTTAGGAATTCAGGAATTCATGGCACGGAAACTGGATCTCTTCATTGATTACATGTTATTTTATTTTCATTTCTTCCGCCGTTCAATTAACCGATAAATTCTCGAAAAGTAATTTTCCATCCCATTTTGAATTCCCTTTTAATGAATAGATATGTGTGCGTAATACTGACTTCATCTTATTGAATAGCCTTGGGAAAATTTATCGATCCCTCGAACGCCCCGCGGAAAGAAATTAGCGGGAACATTCACGCAGGAGATACCAGAAGCAAAGCATTCCTTTATAGCGCGGCGTCAATCTCGGAGAGCAGCTCCCATAAGTCCTACGTAAATAGGAGATAAATAATCGTCCAAATAGGGCAAAACGGCCGGGCTGAAAAACAAACTAATACCTCAAGACAAGTTGGGAAATACAAGGAAAAGGAAAGCGCGCGAGGGTGAAATGAAAGCGGAAATATAAAGGAGATGGATAAAAAAAGGGGAGCCGGGAGGGAGGGATGGGTGGGGTGGGCGAAGATGGTGGTGGTGGTGGTGGTGGCGGCGAGGGCGTGGGGGAGAGGGGGTGAAGAGGGGGTGAGCGCTGGCGGGGTCGAGATGAAATGTTGGTAAGGGACGCGAGTAAGGAAACCTGTTCCCACTCGACAACAGAGAGAGAGAAAGCACGGCGATAAAAAGGAGCGGGCGGAATCGCATTTATTTCCATCTCGGCGGCCCCCTTCCCACCCTCCGTCACCTTCGCCACCTAACCCCTCCCTCCTCCCCCCCTCCACCCCACGAACACACACTTGTCAACCCTCCCATCCAACCCCCTCGCTCCTTCACCCCTTCCTCACTCTTCTGCCTCATAACTCCGAAACAGCATCCCCAAACCACGTTGCCTCACAACAAACAGCGCTTCGCAGTGCTCATGTGGTCGGCTACTATAGCTCTCTCATCGGAAGTTTAAAACAATGATGCCGTCGTCCAAAAACAACCCTTTTCCGCGAGTCGTTCTCTTGAAATGTCTCCCTACATGTAGCTCTTACCTTTAATTTGCGAAAGTCATCGTTTCTATGTATTACAAGTTTTGGAGAAATCCGTGTTTCTTCGAGACCTGAGATAGCCACAAATTTATGGGTAAGTTTGATTCAAAATATGGCATTCATAAGCGTACTCTGTCGCCCTGAAAAACGCATTTCTCGATTGAAACTCAATCAAATATGGCATTGAGTAAACATGCACAAAATGTATTGGGACATATCCCGTCAAAAATAAGGAATGAAGCACAAAGTTGATTTTAAACCAGTTGAGCAATTGATGAAACGAATTGCGCTCTGATGAGATTTTCTTTAATAATAATAGAGGGTAGTCCAGAGTAAAAGATGGGAAAAGGAGAAAATTGCCTAAGTATATCCACGCGTTCATATGAAAGCAAATTAGTAGCTGCAGTAGAGCCATTCCGACAGCCAAAAGTCATTTCGTATATATTGGATGCTCTATATATTTCCATCATTTGAGAAAAATTAATAAATTACGCCCAGCCCACGAGGAAACACAACTTGACTCTTATGATTTGGAACTAAAACACCTGATACGCTTTCCAACTCTATGCAGGTGAAATATCCGGGACCATATCACGTCAGAGTCTCGGTTCCCTTCCGTTTCATCAGATCGAATTTTCATCCCTCCTTTTCTCCCTCGTCTCCCTTCACGGTGAGGCTCTACCACAAGCAATATAGCTACCTTTTCCTCCTCAGCTAAGGATGCCCTAAAATTATAGAGTGCGCGGTGAAGACTCCAGCTGTCACGTGAATCCCTGCTCTCCGCTCTTCGAGACCTCCCTTTCCTCCTCCAAACTCCGTTCCCTTAAACTCAATTCCTAAACCATTATTTAAGCAGTAGAATGGACAACATCTGTCGAGCTTCCACTCTGCTGTGGCAGAGCGGAAAATCATGGCTGTGGGAAAAGCCTTCGACCGAAGAGGCGGGCTCAATCCGTGGAAGTGTGTAAAAATGTATTACTATGTAAACTTGGACACGATAAAAGTCACGTTATACAGAATTCTTAAGAGAAAAATGTAATTTGATTTTACATCATTTATGACCTTATATCCGAAGATAAATGCACATTTGAGAGAATCTGTGGCAGACTCACAGGTATTAATATTTCTACGAAGCACCACCTTTTTAGAACTGATTGTTTTTAGCAAAAGGATCCATAAAGGTAATAATTTTTCAGGAGAATTATTTTATGAAAGTGCACTACTTATGAAGCTGACCTTATTGACTTTTTAAGTATTCCTTTATACATGAACTAAAAACGCAGGTTTTCAGAGTTGAAAAAAGTAAATTTTGGAGAGGTTTACCACAAGGAAATGGATGTCTGTTCGATTTGAAAAAGTCACCATTGATTCACTCGAGTATACCACTTAATTGAAATACCTGAACGACACTACGTTCAAAACATTCTATTCGTTAATTTCGCCGAAAGCAAGCCTAAACGCGGCAAACTTTTCCGTACAATTTCATGCGATAGGGTACTCCTATAAAAGCCGATACTCTCTTTTCGGTCTATCGAATAATAAAAAAATGGCATTTCATTTTTATTTCATTCCCCTCGTCCTTCGATTCAGCTCCTCCTCGAGGGTCATGTCGGGTTGTTGGCAGCGAATCGAGAAAACTCCTGCGATCATAATATACTTCCTTCATCAAAACTTCCATTTCCAGCGTCTCAAAATGCCTCCCCAGGTACACCTCTCTCGATCGCTCCGCCGTAGCCTTAAAAACTCAACCTCCCGTCCCCGTCATCAACTCCCAATCCAATCAAGGAGAGTCGATACGTCCTCTCTCTCTCTCTCCCCCCCCTTCCTTCACCCCCCCTCCCACAACTCCCGCCCACCCCCAGACTCCCCATCCCCCATATTGCCGACTAGTTTTCTCGTTACTGTTCTCCCACACCGCCGTCTCACTCCCACCCCCCTCCCTCCTTATTCTCTTCCCTATTTCCTCCATACTTCTCCCAACCACTCGAAGAAATAAAAAAAGAAAATTTTCCTTCCCCATATGCCTTCTCACGCACGCACACACCTATACACTTCCACCTATCCTCCTCCTTCAATCTTTCCCCACTCTCACCCCATTTCCTTCAGCCCGCACGTGATTTTTGCTTAATATCTCCAGCCCATAACCTCCTCAGGAACTCCCGATATTCCTCGTTCAAGAATAAGCGGACCATGAGACTCGGCGAATACATGGAGGGTGCAAAGTCAATATACTCCATTTTTCTTGTATCCTACGCATGATTGTTCTCCTCTGAGTCGCTTCGACACGGTTTACAGAAAGAATTGATCTTGCCCATGATAACGGTTGACATTCTTTTAATTAACTCAAGGGAATAAAATAAATGCGAGTTACCTCAAACCCTGTAGATAACTGACATTTTTTATAATAAGAAAGATAAACCAAGGGTTGTCCATTCCCGGATGATTACGAATAACGAACTCTACATTAGGGATTAATTTTACTCTGTAAACAAGTTTCAAATTTTCGCACAGAAACGGTTGTTGTAAAATATATATACCTGTAAATCTGGATGTAAAAAGAATGAAAAATTTGTAATCCTACAGAAATTTGTATTACTTAAGTAGAAAGTATTACGTATGTTATCACGCGGGGAAAATGCTGTTCGAAAAGAAACTGCTGATATTTACCGAGTTCCCTGTTTGCGCTGAGAAAAACAGCATCAATATTCCATTGCTTGAGTGACCACTTTGACGTAAATCAATACTTCACGACGCATCCGGTCTTTGACCATAACAGCTAGGGGCAGAGCATCAGAAAAAAGAGAGCAATGAAAAGAGACAAAACTAACGACTCGCGTGTAGCCCTTCCTTTACGGAATAAGAATTGAAGATTGCGAAATGCCATCATGCTTTCAATTAGAGGAACATGCCGGCAGAGAACGGGGGAGCTACAGTTTTTGAACGCGGGATCAAAAAGTCCGAAAAAATAATGATTGGAAGGAAAATAAAAAAAACACGCTCAGCGAAATGAGGTGAGTAGTAAAGGGGGGATCGAAGGAGAGCGAATGGGAAACAAAACAAATGAGCGTGCACCGGAATGAATCGATACCCAATGAAATGGCAGCAGTGGGCAACACTCAGTAATGTTGGGGGCATTGTCACGATCGTTATAAGGAAGACGGAAGGGAATGGAGGTCGATTAAATAAAATGCGCACCTCCGGAAAAAATGGCTATGGCTCAACGCAGTCACGGAATAAAATAAATCAGACTCCCTGAAGGACGCATATAAAGAGAAAGGCAAAGCTTCGTACTCTGCCAAGAGCAAGAAAGTACGTGCATTCTCTGCATTAATCTCTTACACATGTACCCGTGACTACTCCGAAGACGCATAGTCACGCTATAATGTGAAAAAAGGATAACAACGTTTCGATTCCGACGAAAAGAATAACACGTGTGCGCAAAACTTCACTCTTCACGCAGCAACCCGAGGAGAGACATTTTATCGTCAAATCTTAACCTACCTTACCAAATGAATCGAACAAAAGTATTACTAAATTATTTGACAAAGAAACCAATGTGAGTCTCGGGCAAGAGCGTTGTTTGTAATTGGATATAATAGATGACAAATTATGCTCTTCTCAATTAACACATTTGAGAGACTGCTAATTGCATCCCAATTGATGCTATAATTAAAGGGTATAGCATACCTTTGTTTCATATGTAATGCTCTCAAAAAAAATTGAAAAACATCCAGAGAAGTCACGCTTTCGTGACAAAAATACTGCAGATATTATTAGTATGGGAGAGGGTTAATTACTCTATCGCACCAAGATCTAGAGTCACATCCTCAGACCCGTACATTCATATTCAGATTTTGTGCCCAATGAAAAATGCTCTGCGTTCGATGCGTTAGTAGATGATGATTTTATAACGGTACATAAGATCTGCTTCTGAAATAATTGATGCAAGCCAAAGGAAAACCAAAGTCATTAACATATTACCAGTTCTTACTACGCAACATCAAAATTACTTCTAAAACTGTTATGCTACATCATTTCAGTATTGACATGAAATTGACGGAAATAAAAATTAACTTTATTTCCGATTCATAAAAATTACTTTCGCTATAGACTTCCGCATCGTCGACTTCTCTTTGATGGAAATATAAATTCATAAAAATATTTGGTGTTTCCACCCGGGTGTAAACGATAGAATTCAGTACTGCTAGAAAGTCATATGCCACAAAATCAATGGTTGAATTTATCAATCTAGTCCAAAGTAAATAATATTACCGTTACGAATTTTAAAGCTTCTCGTTCATCACTCCTCAGTTTCTCCAACTTGGTCTCTCTTGTGAATCACCTAAGGTTTTTCTCGTGAAACCTCCCAGTTTTTGGGGTGCTAGCCTTCATGTGTCGCCAGAGAAGAATTATTTATTAATACCTTACCGGGCGATTTCTCTTCCAGAGTTTTTTGCGCGCCCGACCTCCCACTCGCACGGCAACCTCCTCCTCCTCCCCCAATCCACGGAAAGACATATTCTCGGCGTCGCGCATTCCCGGAGGTCCCGGGGTAATTTGTTCGTCTTTCCCATCGGCTGTGGTCCAGCGGGATCGGAAATACAAGAGAAGGGGATTGGAAAAGGAAACGAGGAAAGTGGAGGAGGACAAGTGACGGATGAGCCGCGTCCAAACGTTAGCATCCCCTCTTCCTCTGTTCGTTGCAACCGCAGAAAGTTGAATGAAGGAAAAAGCGGTGCATGAATGGAAACACGAAAAATCATTTCCCCTCCCTATCACGCTGTCGATCTCTCTCCATGTTTTTGCAAGCCTCTTCCTTCTGTTGCCCCTCTATCTCTTCAAGGATTAGGACTACGATATTGGCCTAATTAAGCAACATCAAGACGAAGTCGGATAAGAATTTAAAATTGTTTCCGGAATCATGCAATGGTCTGTCCACGACCCAAAGAGAAGATGAGGGAAAAAACACGAAGAATTAAGATTATTCCATAAGACGTGCGCGGTTTTTAATATGAATCGATGATAATTCATTTTGCGAGTAAAAAATACGTCAAAATGGAGGAATCTGAGTAGAGATTAATGCAGGGAACTCCCACGGAGAGGGACAAAAAAAGCCTAAGTGCAAAAAAGCAAACCTCGCAGACTCCGTGCGGCTTACCTGTTTGGTGGCGATAACCAGTCTATGATTCGGGTAGTCTCCTATTTTGATCGGAATTCAGAGAATATTTTGGAAAAATGAATTTTAAACCCAAATGGCTGTTTTTGAAAGCATGATATAAACCAAAAGACTCTCATTGCATTTTTAAACCTGAGACTCCTCCATAAGAGACAAGCAGCTACGGACACAAACTTTTATGTACATGAATCCATGCATGCGCGCACGTGTCATCCCTGTAAAAGGGCTACGCACTGATTTGAGAAACGATTGTCCACTGTTTTAAAACTATATGACTGTGAATACATCCATTTCCATGACAAACGGAAACTATACTGGCATCCAAAGAACGAATAAATCATGCTAATCTACGTCTACGGTTTACGCAAGACTGATTTTTACTCGAAAGTTTTAGTTTCAAGTCTTCACTCCTTAATTATGCCAGATAGACAAAGACTGCGTTTTGGCCTAGAGAAAGAGAGACAATATATACCACTAGAGGGCAGTTTCTCAATACAATTAAATTGCCTAAAAATTTGACGAGATATTGATTAGGAGCACCCAGGGTTGAAATTCACCATGAAAAAATCATTTGACATGACCGGGATTCGAACTACGGACTATTCGAACCCGGATCTCCCAATGGCCGGTCAGGTATGTTAGCCAGTTACACCTCCAAGCCATCTTCCCTCAAGACGAATTTCAAGGGGGGGGGGGTGGGTAATGCGAATTAGATATTCACAACTCAAGTCTACATTGTATCCCGGTCAAGTCAAATGATGTTTTCATGGCGAATTTCAACCCTTGGTGTATATGCACCCGTGCGAGTGACTTTCTACCATATCATTTGTCAATGCAATGATTGGAAATTGATTAGGAGCATCAGCAATACGGTAGTTACCCTTTAAAAAACGAAATACATATGTTTTTGCAAACGTCTACGATTCATTCTCACTTATAAGTGCGTATACTTTTAAACAAAAAGGAAAAAAAATGGCGGATAAGTTAAGAGAAAATGAACATCAGCATAATAAACCAATTCGTCTCTTGCTCGCCTCATTGGCATTTACATTTTCCTCCCGCAGGCACCTTCCTCGACCCGACTCCGATGCATCGCATTGTTCGAGGTCCCTTTCCAAATGCTTCCCGCCCTTTCCCACGGGTCCTCCAATGCCGTTAGGTGGTCGTGCTGAAAATGAGTTGGTAGCCCAGACCCGGGTTCAATCCCCCAAATTCTGGACCCGTTGTTGGCTCGACGAGCACAAGATTTGAAAATTTTTCGATGAATCGTGATCACTAAGGAAAGTCAAGACTGCTGAAACTTTTGTAATTTGTATTGCATAAAAATAGCACGCTAATACAGTAAAAAAGCTCAAAAACCGGCAACCAGGCCAGACCAGAGATCCAGTCCATTTTTGAAGATCTTGATTTCAAGTGAGATGAAAGAGCTAAACCCCTGGTGTTCAAACATGAAACCTAGCCTGATTTCCGTAATTACATTTTGACTCGATAGCTGCTGTCGACAGGTCATAACCCTAAATGGCCAATTAATTATCTTATCATTTGAACGTTATTATGGATCACCTAGCTCGGGAAAAAAATCTAGTACAATGAAGAATAATTGTTTCCCTTCCCCGGGGGAAAAGTTGGAGATGTTGCATTCATAAGAGCGTTCTTTTAAATTAAAATCCCATAAAGCATGCCACATGAATGTCAGTCCAAGTTACACAATAACAAAACTTGATGAACTGACTTACCTTCTTTGTTTACCCGTTTGCTGTATAATTAAGGAAGTTAGAAGTAAATAAATGATCGCAGGGCTATCGTTTTGTGAGTAACCGCACGTTAAAATCTCTGTCCAGGAATCTGATGCTAATCGCAAAAAGTTCACCGCCTACCCAAAGGCCGCTTAACGCGATACATTTTAGTGTACAAACTAATGTATCATTGATTGCACATGAAAATGGATGGAATTAGAGCAGGCTAAATTTCCCCTTCAATTATTCAGCCAATCACACAATTTTCCACTTTACACGGCACAATTTTCCTCATGAGATAGTTCATGCATTCGTTTGTACAATAAAAGGTACCCTGTAAAGCGGCCTTAAAATAATAGGCGTGTTTTCCGCGGAGGTTATACTGTTAAAATATTCTCTCGATTCTCTATCGCTATATCAACACAGAGAGCTGCCGATCCCTAAGCATTTGCTTCAATGAACACTCAGGGAAAAATGGCATGAGTGACTTTAGGTCAGAGACACCTACAGTGGTGTTTTAAAGGCCGCTTTACACGGTACATTTTATAGCACAAACGAATGTACAAATTCCTTCATGAAGGAAATTGTACCGTGTAAAGCGGCAAATTGTATGATTGTCTGAATGACTTAACGAGAAATAGAACCTGCTCTAATTCAATTCAGTTTCTTGTATATTCTATGATACATTCGTTTGTACAATAAAAAGTACCGTGTAAAGCGGCCTTAAAGCAAGCAATGGATGTGATGATCTAAACATTTTCAAAAGTAAATCTTTTGTTAGTTCTGGGGCCTTCTCTCATGAGTTACCCCCGAGCCAGTTCTCCTTTAGCCGAGACTATTCGAAAAGTCGACGGACGATAGGAAGAGGAGGAGGGTGGTCATGCATAATTCCCTTCTCGCTTCTTTTTCGAACCCCCGTGACTCCCCCATTTAAGGGTGGGTGGACAGTGGCACTCCCCCACCCCAGTCTCGAACCCCGTCACCTCCAGCCGCGTCCCTCCTCTCCCGCCCCAAACGGATCGGACTCACACAAACACACGCAAGTAACCACACTCACATTCTGCGCCCACCTATCCACCCGCCCGCCCGCCCGCCCCCGTCCACCCGCCCACCCGCCCGCCCGCACGCCCCCGTCCACCCCCGCCGCCGCCGCATACCCTTCGCTCCTTTCGGGTCCATTGACTTTCTAATGCCTTCCCCGGCCGCCTGCACACTCATTTCTATTCGTGCCTCTTCAACATCCTCTCCTCACTGCACGCCCTCACACCCCCCCCTCATATCCGCCTCTCACATCCACGTCCCCATCCCATCCGAGACGCAATTCCACAGCCCCTCCCCCTCAGCTTCCTCCTCCGCCCCCCTCCCACCTCGTCCGTTTTTTCCCTCCCTCTCGGCTATCTGAGTTTATCTCCCTCACAAACAATATTGCTCCCATCGATTCGGATCCCGTCTTATCGCCCCTCGACCGTCCGCAATTTCTCTCACATCAATTCCGTGCTTATTCGCCACCCAGCACCCCTCAGACTTCTTACCCTCCCCTGCTTCTCCGACCTCTCCTCCTTTTTCTACACAATAACTCCGACGTCCCAAATACTCTCCCTCCCCCGTTCCCCCCTAAACTCCATTCTCGTCTTACGTTACCTCCCCTCCCATTCGATTCCCGTCTTCTCATTTGTTCTCCGAGGTGGTAGTGGTTTCTAAACTGGTAATTATCAACTGTGCCCAGCGATACGGCCGCGTCGGTTATAGAAATTAATTACAGGGAAAGAAAAAAAAAATGTTCGTTCAATATTTATACTATCCCTCGATAGCATAAGATTGGCGTCAATGTAGCATGGTTCTCAAGTTTGAAGCAGGACAACAGTCAATGCTTGGAGACAGGTCACAGTTAACTTAGAAAGCTACATTTACTTCCCCTGAAGTGTAAGACTAAGAAACGAAACTAAGTTTTTAAATCACTTTTTCATGATTAATTTTTCTTAATTAATAATCGACAGTTCAAATTTTCAATACCTTTGCTGATGATGATTCGCTAATGGGGTCAATACTTAAGTTCTTAAAGTGTTCTGATCATCGAATACAAACTCGCTCACTTCCGCGCACGAAGGGTGCAAGCGCGATAAATTTAGTTCGTAATTATCATGAAATCTGAACAATTAATTGCAACATATTAATTATGAGGGTATAAACCACTCGAAGCACTCGTCACATATTTCCCTCATTACAGAACTATCCCCCCACTCGGCCAACGCCATCGGTCCCCTCTCCCCTCCCTCAGATTCCCCCCCTTTCCCTACCCGTTTTCGAATTCCGTCCCTTCCGCACTCCATCACTCTCTTTCGCGCGATTGGCCGATGCTCATAATTCACACAGACCTTACGTCCTTTTTCGGTGGCGTGGTTGCTAGGATACTAAATTCTTCTCCCTTACGGTGGCTGAGACGGCGTTTAAATCGCATCCCAGACAAGGCACGGAGTGGCATCCACTTGGGAGGAACACGGCAGTCCCGTTTTCCATTTTCTCCGCTTCCCCCTTCGTTCCCCGCTCCACCTCTCGAGCCTTCGCTTCATATCCCTCCGTCTTTCACGGTGGGTGACGACGGCAGCAAGGGCAAAAGGGGGAATTAGCGGCACGAGAGATTGGAGGTCCTCTAAAGGGTACGCACCCTTTTAAAAATCCCTCATGGTGCCAGCAAATAATATCATTGTTCTCATTTTCATCGGTCGACCCACATGTAACTGGGAAGATCTTTGTGAGAAACTCTATCGGCAAATTCTGACTTTCTCACGACGCTAGTCTCTCATTCGAAAATTCAATAGCTTTGTGCGAGCATACTGATTACTCTTCCTGGTAAAGTTGGACGTTCGATTTATTTCCATTACGAGTACAAAATGATCGAATCTCTCGGTCATAACGCCGATAAATCCACGATAAATGTACCGCGAGAACAAAATATTATCATAAAACAGAAATAAGAAGATTCGAGCGAGAGAAAAAAATTCCTACTTGAATGTTGATTTGTAAGCTCGCATAGAATACTTAGCAAACCGACTTCGGGTCGGACAAACTAGCAAAAACCTTCACAAAAAACTACCACATATCTCCGCGTGAAGCGTCCACTTCCTTCTCCCCGGCTCATCTAACTCACTCCAACACTAATTCCATTTCTCAGTTACATGTCTGAGATCGCAAGACCAGAGAGTGTATAAGATATAAGAGGCAAAGGGAGTTGAGGCAGAGCACCCCACCCTACCGACCGCCGGCCCACAATGGATGCTGTTGAGCTGTCTCCGGCGTAGAATGCTAATGCACTGCAAAAAGAACGAACTGCCTTAGCCGTGCAGCGCGGTGGTGCGTTGAAAAATTCTCTCCCGCTCCCTCCTATTCGGGATTATTCCTTGCGCCGTCTACTCTTGCCTGCTTTACGACGTCGGCTTGATCCGCGCGACCCGTTAGCCAGCGATGTGCACTAGTAAATTTTCCTAAGTGATATTAGAAGAGAAAGGCTTACTAAGCTTAGAAAAATGGCAACGCGAGGGGAATATCACTCGAGTTAATCGAAGGTCGCGATACGACGCTGCTCGAGAACGAGTATTGTGTTGAAATCGCCCCCTTTTTCGATAAAATAGCGAAGGCAAGTCTAAATGGGCGCCGCAATTACTCAATATTCAAAGCTCTGCGTGTATCTCTTGATGCTTCCGCAAAGCTAACACACTCAATTGTAGGCATTGGAAGCAAAATTATCCTTCAAGACGGGCGCGTATCGTAATGAGACGAGCGACATTCTTTTTTTGGGGTACATTCATTGAATTGCGCTGATTCATCTATCAAAATTCTCTATGAAACACAGCTGAAAGGATAATCGATCCTTATGAATAATTTCAATCATGATTTAGTACCAAAATTGTTAGAATCGCGCCATAGAACTGAGGAAAGATCTCGATGTTTCTATTATAAGTTTAGTATTTCAGCATCCAAATTAGATAAAAAATTATATAACTAATATTTCGAACAAATTTTCAAAAACTACTAAATTGATATAATAGTTGATTAAAAGAATGAAAAAGATTTTAACCGGAAACCAGATGGTGATGTTTGTCTCTTAACCACTTCCCGAAACGAGAAAATTTTCAGACATAGTTCCGCATAGATCATTCATTACTAAGAGAGGAACTTTTACAGTAAAAATCCCTTCAAAAGTTTCTCTATGGATTTCCGACTTCATTTCCAGGGTGGTTTCGGGTACGGACAATCGCAAGTAATACGAAACACCGCGCGAGAAGACCGAGAAATCCGTAAAACGAGGAAGGAGACAACGTGAACTCGGCGACCACAAGCCACGCACCCGACACATGAGTGACGTCTGCAGCGATTTTATTCATTCCCTCCACTCCTATCTGTCGCGGGTCCGCTCTCCGCTTTCGCCCGGCTCCTCCACGCACCCCTTGCAATCTCTGTCCTCGCCACTCAACGGCGCCCGCAATTCAACGCGCCTCGAACCATTCCCGAAAACACCGCTGCCCACCCAACCACACTCGCATGCAAACAAAAACCTTCCCCACTCACCCTCCATCGATCCCTCCCCACCCGCGCTCAACGCACACACCTACTAGGGCCGGCACTCACCCCTCCTCCCACACCCCCGCCTTTCACCACCCCCTCCAAAAGCTCGTAAGTCACAGTCCTAACAATGGCCAAGAGGTCCTCCAGCTCCCTCCCCCCTCAAGACTTCCAGCCCGTCACCCTCTCTCTCTCTCGAGGGTTCTCGCACCCCCAACCTCTACACACATACGCGCGCAATCCTCTCGCGGAACCTCATTGTTGCCCCACCATTGTTGCCATTGGGAGGCAACAAATGGTGATTGACGCGAGTGCCCGCCACGAAGAAAAGGGGAAGAGGGGAAGGTGGGGATGAAATGTTGTCTCCTTATATATACACCACACCACTCCAAACTCCTATCTTTCTCTCCTTGCCCTCCTTTTTCTCCTCCCTACCTCTTTTAGAGTAATGGAGTGCGAGCGAAGACGAGGGTTTTTTTTAAAGGGATAGAGAGGGCGAAGGGCCGCTTTTGGATTTCAGTTGTGGCGACGCAAATAATGGACGTCGAGTGGTGTTCGCGCGCGCGCTAGTGTTCGAGAGCGTTCGGCGTGGGCGTCCGTGTGTGTTCCGAGCGGGCGAGAGAGTGTGAATGCTTTGCGAGGAGAGGGAAAGAGGAAATACAAATGGCACGGAGGAATAGAGGCCGACGTGTCGTGAATGAATCGAGCAATAGGAAATTCACACAGGCTCCCGTTACCACCCAAGGCGTCTGAGGGAAAATAAATTAGATTCCCTTTGTCCGGTGGTTAGGTAAAAAAAAAACAAAATTTCCTTTCCTGCGACATCGTTCGGATTTACCTGATTCTGTGTCGATCAAATAGCTGGAAAAATGCTCGACTTATATCTGATTTGTCTCCGTTTGGCTTATCTCTTCCTGGACGGCACACGAACAAACAAAGGGATTGCGAAACTTGGAAGTCGGAGTCTGAGGACATTGAGCAACACTCTCGTAAGTGTTTCTGAAGCCAAAAGATATTTCTTTACGGCGAACGTCAACAGAATTTTCAATAGTATCCAGTATTTATTTCCATATATATTCTCATCTTGATTCAGGAAATCACAAAAAATGGCAAAGGATTCTCATTTTTGGCAAGCGAAACACACTTCCTAGCAACATGCTTACACAAGCCAATTATTTTTACCCGTTCTATCTGAAATTCAGGAGTGGGGAAGACATGTCATCACGGGGAGGCAAAGTTTAAAGCGAAGAGCTGTGACAGGTACTCACCAGGCGTCGTTTGGGTTTGATGAGTGGCCTGTTCTGTCCGTTCATCTTGTAATAGAGGCCGCAGGCGTTGCAGAGGTAGTGGCCCGTCCCGTCGCGGCGCCACAGAGGAGTTGACGTGGCGCCACAGTTGACGCACTCTCGACCCTCTGGTGGCCAGTCATGGAAATACGAGAGTTGTGAGGACATTAGTGAAATTCTATAATATTCACCAATGAAATTTAATAAATTTTCTAAAATTATATCAATGGCTTCTTCGAGCTTGCAAAGTGATAATGGTGAGTGACAAAAACAGTCCTAAATAAAGACTTCAGAAGTATTTTTGCTCTATTATGCAATATGACTTACAATGAACGATTATGCACTACAATATACTGACTGTGACAAGTGTAATCGTAGGCAAAATTACTTTCATTATTCGTAAAATTGGAAGGAACATTATCAATTATCATTGGACAACACGTACTAAAAACAACAATTTTACCGAACACTACTTGCGTTGCAAGCGTGGGAACTGAGCATGCTGGTGGGATTATCTTTGAACTACGAAATACTTAGGCATTAAATACTCATCCGAAGCAATGACACTCTTTTTGCGGCTGTGTATGAATAAAGCAAAGAACTGTGATATATTTGCGAAAATTATTATTGACGAAAGTGTAATGTAAGGCACCGATGTCTTACAACGCGATCAGGAACAACAAGGAACATGAAAGAAATAGATCTTACATGAAAGTGCCGAACAACATATGCTTGCTTTTCTAAAAAAATATTATAACTAGAGAGTAAACATTACTATTACTAATAGCAACTTTAAACCCCGTTAGTGTTGTATTTCAGAATATATAGCAGTAATTATGTGAATTAATCACGCTCGCTAAAGTTCGTTAATTTAATTACCATGAACATAGCAATTAAATAGCTTATAAGTAGCCTCTACTCAAACGATCAGTTAGAGTTAGAAAGGTATGCAAAAGGCTTTGACTACACAAAGTTAATCACTTGGAATAGCATTCATAATTGACTACACACAGCATTCAATCATGCACATCAAGAATATTATAGAAAATAAAGCACTCGTCGATCTTAATTGAACCACTGTATTTCTGTAAACCACGTTTGTGACTTTAAAGAAAAATTGTCAATAACATGCATACGTCTAAAACTTGAAGCTTCTTTATTTTAAGAAGTCTCAAGGTCCGTTATTTCCGTCATTAGCAACAGTAGCTTGGAATAAAATTTACATTACAGATATACTTCTTGCATTTACAGATCATCGACGAGTGCTCTGATACCGCAGTCACATGAAGTCCTTATGGCGGAAGCAGGTAGGAGAGAAATAATACCAATTTGTGGATGTAAGGAGAGGCATTATAAATTAAAGGCAGGTTAGAGGGTTAGATTGAAAGAGAGAAAGTTAGCCAAGGTGTATTCAAGTGTTCGTATTTGTTTTGAGTAAGTTATGTTTTCATAAAAAGCACGTATAAGGTAGAGGTTATTAAAGGATATGACGATGAACAAATTGTAGAAGAAAAATTAGAGAAATCGGACAAAAACCATCCACTGCCTCCAAACACATAAAAACATTATAACTTTGTTATGTATGCGAATGATGTTGAGTGAATTTCGCAAAAAAATAAACGCAAGTATGAGTTTAATCGCAAATAAGCAAAATATAAAGGTTTAATAATCAATTATAAGGATTGAATTCGACTGAAAAAGAAAGAGCCAGAATGCAGAAAATGATTCCATTATATATGTTGTAAAAGGATGTGTGCTGCGCAGGAATGTAAAGTTTTAGCCGTTGTCTTTTGTTCGAAACCCGGGTGAAGAGTATTATGGACGTGGAAATAGATCCAGGATGAGGACAGGGAGTGAAAACGATCCCATTATTCTTGGAAAAAGCGTCACGTCATCCACAGAAAGCAGAAACAGTCATCCACGCAGGAAACGGGAGTGGCTCCAGCTTAGAAAATTCTTTTGGCGAAAATAATACGTGGAGTTCGAGATACGTCATCCATACACCAAATTACTTATATTACTCCCCTATCGAACGCGTTCTTCTTCAAAAGAGCGTTTAACTGTGCCACATATGAAATAAATCATCGTCGCGGTCACACAAACATCAAGTTGGTGACTGAAAACGTTTAGTGCAAAAAGGAGAGAAACAGAAAAAGAAATGAATGGAGAGCTTGTGCGAAAACAGAACACCGAACTTAAAAACAGTCAAAATATTTAGTTCCATACATGAATAGGATTTGGCCAGAAGATATCATGCAGTGCACAACATCAGAGCGTCATACTATTCGAAATGACGAGCGTTATTTGAGGAGCATGGGCGACCACTTAATATAACTCTTTCAGGATCATGGTACTCCATCACCAAGTATTTAACTCCGACGAGCTACATTTTCCCACGTGAACACACACTGTAGCACAGCGAAAACCTCCTGTTACATTTATATGACGATATTTTCGCTTTTTGGTCGGAAAAAGGGAACTTGGGATAGAAAATTCTTCGCCCTTATTAATTCACTGGTATTTTTTACTCGAAATATATCGTAATTTGCGGAGAAATGCCCAATATTCCTTAGATAATGTAAAGTAATCGTGATAACATATAAAGTCACACAAATCCTATATGCAATGCCTATATTCAAAGTAAGTCTAGCAAGCCTAAATTTTTCGTTGTTGATCAATAATATAACGTCACTCCCTCGAAATACCAGTAGTCTTGTCAATCAAGTAAGATATTAATCATCAATCCGGGTAAGTATGCACAAACCTGTAGCAAAATGCTAATACACTTAAATCATAATTAGAATGTGGGAAAAATATTGGTTCAATCATTAATTTTGTATCAGTACCATCACAAATGTCGTGAGAAGCAACAGAGTAGTCTTCAGAACCATGCAATTTAGCACATTTCTGCAGAACGCTGTCACAGCTTCTGATAAAAATATGTCAAGAGAAACACGGGAGGAAACTGTGTGAGTGCAGGAAAAGATTAAATCATTTCATTTGCAAAGTGGCTCTAGAGGACGAAGGTTTTTTTTATTTATTTTTCGGGAATTCTGCACACAGTTTCCTACACCCTCTGTGGTATCAGAAGGGAAAAATGGTGAATTGCGGTCGATTGGCCGCCCCTTCCCACTCCCGCACGACGACCATTATATCCCAACGAGGAGAAAAGGGAGGGTACACCTAGTGAGTTTGCAGAGAGAAACCAAATGGGAAGAGAAGCAAGATGGGGGAGGAGAGAGGGCTGCGAGGGGGGAGGGGGGTTGGGCAGACGGATTATGCAAGGGCACCTGTAAAAACGGGAGGAGGTGGGGGCGGAAGGCACGGACGGGAGAGATGAGGGAGGGTGGTTCCCGAAACGGTTATTTTATGTGTTTAATGGGACTTGTCGAGGTCGGGGAGAGGGAAGAGTTTTGGGGGAGAAAAAAAGGACGATAGAAATAAGGAGAGGAGGTTAAAATTGGGTTCGCCCGAGGGTAGAATGACCACGGGAAGAGGAAAAGGGAAGTCGGGAAGATGAGGAGAGGGTGGGCGGCATATCCTGGGGCCAAGTTGAGCGCTTTGAGATGAAAAAAAAGATAGCACTTGGCAGACTGAAAAGTGAAGGAGATGACAATTGAAAATTCCGAGATTTTTTAAAGACTAGTAGTGAGTCGGAAAAATTATGTAGGTTCCAACGAAAGTTTCCCTGTCAGTGGGTAAATTTTACATCCATGCGGACAAATTCATTTTATCCCCTTGTCCGACATAATATTTATCGACGAATGACTGTTGATTAAACGAATAGGAGTTATGCAAAAAATTTTAGGCATTCTTCAAATATGAGGTGACTAAATTCCGATGTGGAACTGTGTTTGGTTATGAAAGCCAACGACTTCTCTTAGGGGGAAATGATTCCACAGGCACAATCAAAGCGGTCCATTTAAAGTATCATAACTTCAAGAAAATTAGCAACGCTTTAATGGCATCACCCGGAGGAACGTCGAACCACGAACGAGACGTCGGGGCAAGGCATCAGTTACCCGTTCTTACCAAGCGCACTTCGCGGTTCAGTGAGCGGCCAACGGTCTTGGGACTAGAAGCCAGAAGACGAGTGCTTGTGGCGTGCCATACTAGAGTTAGCCGAGCAAGGTAAGTGTTTGACCGAGAAGGGGAGTTATCCTGAGAGCAAGATTACCTGACGGTTTTGAAGAAGGGAGGAAAGGGGAACAAAAAAATTCTCGGCTACCTGAATCTACCATATAAGTTATTAAGTAGGATTCCTAGGTTGTAAAAAACTATAGTAAGATATATGAAGAAGTTTCTACAAACCTTTCCCCGAATGTTCTTTTACTGTCTACCACCATGAAATCGTTCCGAAGTGACACCACCAGGTGGCAAGACAAAGTTATACAGTACTTTAGATACTCAAGGGAAAAGAGACGTAGAGAGGAATATTCAGGATGAGTGGGTCGGTGTTGGCAGTAGTCGGGGCAAATAAAATTGCAAATGAGAAAAGAAAAAAAGTGTGTCGAAACTTAGCCAAACTCTCTCGGTATGAAGGAATTCCACTCAATTATACCAGAAGCCGTTTCTTAAGAAGTATCGGAAGTAATAAATATACATGATACACAAACGTTAGATCAAATTAAACAAGATATCTACAAAAAAATGAAACGACTCCATACTTGACCCGAAAACTAATCCCAAGAAACCTTCCTTCTCCTGTTATCATTCTTTTACGACGGTTAGAACACTATGCAGAGACTATATATATATATACCCTAACCGCCTGTCCAAATGCCTTTTATCCCAAACCAAATAACATTCTTTTACCTCATGGCGAAATTTATCGAAAACTATGAATTTCACACCAGTAAACAATCCTTATGGAACCTTTTCCTGCAATTCTTGAGATTTACTTTACATTCACTCTTTTCTGTCGGCTCACGTAATAGACTGATTTTCCTAGTATCTTTCAGAAATCGAAAGAGCAAATAATAAATGTGAATTAATCTGGCAGTATTTTTAGTCCGATATGTCCCATTAACAATCAACTGATATCATGAAATATTTTCACCGATGGTGTTATGCTCTACCCAGACAATGTTGACATTAAATTCATTCAATAATTTTTAATTGGGTAATTAACAAAGATAAATTCGGACATATCCGCGGAATGTGATCTGTCAGCGCGCAAATGGAGAGTATGATGCAAAGATACATTTGCGAAAAAATGATTATCAAACGACTGTACAACAGAATCGGATGAGACAACCATGTTACTTAATGGGCATCGCTTCAGCCGCCAATGCACGAACGGCAAAGCGCTTTTCTGAACAGAGAGAATCAGGTTTCTCCGAGGTGTAAATCAGTGTTGGCTTACGCGCCGGTGTTACTGGTGGTAATAATTGCGTACCAGAGGGAAGCGGGAAACCGCTGCGGTTTCACGACACAAAGTGCCGCGTGTGGTTTTGGCCGATGCGTGTTTGTTGAGTGGGGGAGGGAAAGGATGGGAGAGGGAATGGGAGAAGGATCAGAGTGAATTTACTTGATTGGGGTAAACCATTCCTGGCAGTGATACCTCATACCTAGCGATCATGCCACGCACTAATTTTTCAGAATGAGATTAGTATTCCGAAGATTTTAGGATCTTTTCGTAGGGTAATTCTCGGTCTCTGTATTATGAAGCATGAAAAAGCCAATAATTCAAACGTTAAGTTGAAACAACCATATACAACAAGATCTTGGAATCTTTTGTGCCTTAAAGAAGTAACTAATAGTTTCAGTGCTTCTTTCAGCCAGTCAGCCTTCATTAATTCGCTGTAAAAGAAAAATTTCATCTATTTTGATCGAATATGACTCATGAAGATTCCATTATTTGCCTTACAAAACCACGGGAATAAGGAACAGATTAAAAGCTGGTATAATTTAAGGAGGGAATCCGCACCGATAAAAAAGAGGCACCGGTTGATAAAGCATGGGCTTGGGAAATGATTCAGCCTGCTGTGATGTGCAGGAAACGAAAGAGGGTCGGCCTTCAGGAGTTGCGACTGGAGGAAGAATCGGACGGAGGGAGATAGTTAATTAGGCCTCGTTAATTTCGCCCTTCACCTCTCCCGGCTCCTTGCTTCGCGAGCGGGCATGTAAATTGGCTACAAAGGGTCGCTTCCAACCCATCCCCTCGCTTGCATTAACGCGAAAACTGGCGAGCCGCTATGGCCTTTGGGACGCAGTTCGAAGGAGTCGGAAGCACGTTTTGTAGGGCAAGCAAGAATAGGAAAACGGGGGTCAAAATAGTCCTCATGGAAGACACAGGTCGTCGATACACAGCTTCCGTTGATTAATTCTTTCGGATTGGCAACAATCACCTTCAGGATTCGCTGATCAGTTCCCAAGAGTGAATCGATGAGTTACTTGTTATTACTATTTCATGTTATTTTGTTTTGTAATAGTTGGGTCATAACCGATTGTTCTAAGTAAATGCTTTTACCGAAATATAAGCACTCGAGTATTTTTAAAACATTTAATTCGGAAAGGATCAATGGAATAACTTTTTTAAACCCGGCTAAATTTATCTTCAATATCCAAATCGGAACGACAGAGTTTTTTGCTCATTTTCCCTTGATTAATTCCTGGTAACAATCGCTTCAAGCGCCATCGCCTTTAGGTTACTCCAAACATTACCATCCGCAGTTTAGAAAATACTTTAAAACTTTTTAAATTCTCAATAGATGTTCCATTACTTCTTATAACCGCATGAGGAAGGTAATAATCCAAAAGAGAAACGGTCATTACCCCGGTGACCATCGATCATTATGCTAATCACGAGGTTCATATTTGGTTACGTCTTTTTAAGATTCCCTTTCCCTGGGCCATTAGGTTCGCCTCAATATGCCAAATTGACTCCCGAGCCTTTGACATGCATCCCGCTTCGATTTCATTTAGTCATCATTTCGGCTATTTTCCCATTAAGTTGGCACCTATTTGATGGGTCGGACGGGTCCCTCGTCCCTTTCCCCCCTTCCTCCACACTCCACCTTCTTCCCTTAAGCGTTTTCCGGAAATCGATGAGGGCCCGTTGTGAAGGGACTGGCTCTGTGTGCTGGAGGCGAGCGAGGAGGGAGAGGACTGCCCGGAGGGATGGGGGTGGAGGAGGTTGAAGGCGATGTGAGGGACGGGAGGGAGGGGGGGGGGTAAAGTCAGGGTGGGAGGAGGAGGATAGCTCGGGTGCTGGATCGAATGAGGGTTGAGGCAATCGGATTGTTGTTGGGGGACGCGAAGGCTAGAATTTGATTATGGTGGGATTTGTGTGTGCTTGCGCGCCAGGCCGTGGGTACACCGGGGGAGAAGGACCCGTGGAAGTGGAGGGAATCGGGGGCGGAGGTGGGGGAGGAGGCAAGTAAGGCGGGGGAGCGGCAACACTACGATGGGGCGTAATTGAAGGGGTTTGTCGGGGGCATGGCATGAGAGGGCGGTCGGGGGAGAGGATGTGTGGGACCAGAAAACGCAGTCACACGTGCAGCGGTGTAGAGGGGCGCGCGCCCCTTAATAAGCGTTGGGTGGGGGGAAAGGGGCGCGGGTGGGAGAGTGAGAGAGAGGGAGGGGGGCTGGGCAGCGTGGGGGCCGTTAAGTGTGCCGCAAGCTGGTAAACCGAGGAACGGAAAGGGGAACAAATAGGCCGACCACAAATTGGTGGAGGAGGGGATGTAAACCGAAGATGTCCGCTCTTATTAGCGAAGACAAATGACTCGTCACGGATTACCTCGGCAGTATGCGGCTTAGGAAGGGTAAAGCATATTGAGGATGTGGTTTTCACGGTCTTGGAAAAATTGCGCTTTATGCCGTGGTTTACACGATTTTCACTGCGTCTGAAGTTCATTTAGCGCAGCTACACATTGAACAAAAATTTTCTATTCATTGACTCCTTTGTCTTCAGAACGATTGGCCGCATTGTGTGTAGAATATCTCACCGAAGGTCAATTAAAAATGAACATACTAGCAGTAATTAATCCAATCATAAACTTTGTGGCATCTTGAAACGGCTAATGGTACGATTTTAATTCCTCCACTCCGTATTTCCTCTGACATCCTACATTTTAACTGCTGAACACTGAAGTCGTGCTGAAGTTTGGCATTTCAAAGATTTGAGATCATACCTTTTCTTTCCTGCTGGAAAGTAAGACAATAATTGGTTCATTCGGAGGTATACATTGCCAAATACATGGCCTCATGATTGATTTAAGATGATGAGCCCAGATTTTACACTTCAAATTTTCCATTCCAATTCCAATCCAAGTCGTCTGAAAGGCATTTCTTACGCAACTTCCACTACTCCAACAACAACACAACAACATCCACTACTCCACAGTAAGTACGAACATGTGAGATGACGACGGCAAGAAAGAATGGCTCCTGATAGATGTGAAAGAGAATCTGCTCTCGATGAGCAACCAAAGCGATTTTAAGATCGAATGAATAAGATGCATGAATAAGAGGCATAGGAGAAGGGGGGTTTGCTCGGATATTTATACGACCCTAAAATAGACTTACGAGTATACGAGTTGAGGAAGACATTAAAATTGGTCTGTTGAAAAAAGGAACATTTTTAAAGCGAACTCAGCAAGATAGGTCAGCAGCTGAAAATACAAAGATTTTGAGGGAAATGAGCAAACAGCATCCATCAGAAACATCTCCCGATTGTTATCTCAAAAGAATAAGTTGGATTGAGGAGATTCTCATAGAGCGTAAGAATGCTAAAAAAAATTCATCACAAAAGGCGGCTCTTGGACATGTGGAGGGAAATATTTGAGGACATAATTTAAAAATTAAATTGAAGTCAGGCTCCACTGATTATCACAAAATTCACAAACGAATTAGAGGACCCTCAAAGCTTGTGACAGCAGAATATTCTACTGAAGATTTAACGGTTCCATCACTTAAAAGCTACACGTTCTAAGAGACATGCAAATCAGCTCACTTCGAGAGGACTATTAAATCAACATAGGCTCTAAGGAAATGTTTCCTCCCAACTATCAAATAGAGCGAAAATAAATATGGTACGAAATAAAATCCCGATTCATAAACATTGGAATTGCAAGGCTTTAAATCCTTTATATGAAACTAATGACCGTGTAGTAATTATGATACTAAAATTTAAAATCAGAATTTAAGAGATTCAATGAAGATTTAAACATGTCTACTTGGACTGAGGCATACAAAATCGAAAATTTAGTGGGCATTGAAGGAAAACGAGCACTACAAGGCTGGGGAAAATGGAGCAGAGAAGAATAGAGGGAGGGGGGGGGGGCGTTGACAAATACGCGAAGGGTCCGTCGGATGCGACGGGAGCGAGTAAAGATGGCGGGGGAGGAGGAATTGAAGGAGAGAAGCCCGTGTTTCCTCCCTCGCTTGGCCTTCTACACCCCTTCTCCGAGAGAGGTTCGAATGAAGGAAAGGAAGGGGCGGGGAAGGCGGGGCGATGCGAGGGTGCGGTTTCCATGGCAACCGTAGGGACCCGCAGACTGGAGATGCATTATCGCGCATGTCGACTCGGATACGGAACCACCAACCCCTCCCCCCCCAACCTCCTTCATCCGCTCCCTCCCTCCCCTTCTCGGCGGCGACACACTCCACAACCTCCGGCATCCTATCCTCTCCCCTCTCCGCCCCGCCCCCCCATGCCCTCCCCTCCACGCCCACGAGCCACCACCTCTGCGCCACAAACAATGAGAGTCCGAGGGATTCTCTCCAAAATGCCGTCGGCTCTGGCCTCAACCGACTCAATTAAAAGGAGGCGAGCCACCTATCGAGGAGCGCTGGTACGGCAAACGACGACGGTAGCCTCCACGGCAAAATCATGGACACGGGAGTAAGACGTGACTCCTAGTTGATATCAGCGATTCGATCTTCTCAGAGACACTCGTCCTCCTTCAGAAGACTTTAAATTCCCAAAAACACGTCAAGCGTAATAATGAATTCGCGCATGATTCTGAAAATTATCTTCGTGAGTTGGTAGTTAAACTCGGAAAGCATAAACATATGGAATATATAAGTGTGTGTGTGAGGCAGAGTTAGAGAGTAGTTAATATATATATCCGTACATGAAGAATTGGTCTCGCTTCCCGAGGAACTTAAAGTGGCACATCAGATGCCTCAAATTCCTAAATTAGTACTCACAACATCTTAATATCCATAGCCTTCCTCAATCGATGAGAAAGGCATATGCCTGACACCTGGATTGATAACTTTATTGCGAATGGCTATTGACCACAATTTGCTAGACGTAAATGTACTACTTCGTCGTTAATCTTCCACGCATCATGTACCAGACGTAAACTTCACTGGATTACAATACTTATTACGATCAAATTGAAAACTGCAGATGCTATCATTGCTTTAATGGCTAATTTTATAGGCACTGGAATTAACAGAGTAATGTATTATTAATGAAATAGGCTGGAGCCGTCGATAGCATACACCATCTTCAAGACTCTTTCCAAGGTAATTTTTCACAACCTCGTGGTAAATGTACACGACCCGCATTGACTTCAAGAAAAATTTTAGAAAATAAGAGCGAAAATATCCGTTTCGGACAATTTACGACGGCAAATTGCTTCGCAAAAGTGCTGCGTAGACGTAATTAACTATCGCACCATTTCTCAATCAAGAGCGTCGTAAATTAATTGGGCTGACTTGCTATGAAACTCGGAATGAATCGGGAGGGAGAGCGAGAGGAACTCCTTGAAGATTGTCACGCTACAGCAGATTGATGATGTCCAAGGATTGAGCAAGCTGCAGCGTGCCTCCGTTCATAAGTCTACCCGGCTTTCATTTCTCTCTCGAGATTGCAAAATGATTTCTCTGACGTCCCCGCGCCGCGAGAAATTGAGCCATTCATTCATTTTGCTATAAATTATGTTGCATGCACCTTTTTGAGTTAATTTGTTCCTCTGACAGTGCCATCGGGTTTTGAAGCTGCATTTAAACGGCCATATATTTCATTTGAGCAGCTCGATAGGCAAACCAAACATTTAAATGATGTAATGATTCGATTGCACAATGAAAAATAGCATTCACGAGTTTTAAGCATCTCAAAAGCTGCACCATGACAATATGGACAATATAGTCCTATGGCATGCATTTACAGCGTTATTCGTGATAGAAAGAAGAGGGTAACTACATCAGTCAGTCGGCTACTGATGGGACACCGTTCAACATAACGAAGAGAATGGAAAACTTGAATAGCCGGTCGGCAGAAAACCTCTCCTGTGAGCGTTAGTGCCCATTCAATAGCTACAGCACTGGACATTCATAATCCTCAATTCCCGCACTCTTTTAACATCATCGCAACGTCGAATGAGAGAGGAGAGAGAGGAATAACTCTTCGATTTTCTCCTCTACTCCATCCTCCGCGTCTCCCGGCTTCCCTTTTAATTACGTCCCCGTCTTGACTCACCGTCGTCATTCAAAAAAACGGACACGAGTGACAAGAGTGGCGGGCGCGGAAAAGGTGGGGCGGGGGATCTTTTTCTTTCTTCCCGGCGGGAGCGGGCGTAACTCGACGGGCGGGCGCCCCCATTAAAGCTGGCCCGCTCGAGGAGGAGGAGATGACGACGGGACGAGAGGAGAAGTGCGTCGCGCAACATGACAAGCGAGGACTCGGACACGCGTTGACAAACGCAAGGCAAGAATTTTTCTCACGCATTTCTTTCCCCATTCTCTCGCGCGGAGACAATGTGTCGGGTGCCGTTGGTTCCCGCCCCCGCTCGCCTACTCCGAGAGGGCCGGGAGTGGGGAGTGGATAGGGAGTGCAGAGTGGGAGGGAGAGGGAGAATCACGCGGGTCTGAATGCACGTCGGGTGGAGACGGCGTGAATATCGGCTGCAGGAGCCAGCCAAGCGAGTGATGGACGCCGCGGACGGATCGACGGATGGGGGAGTGTAGTGCACGGAGGGGGGGGGGGGAGTGGAGAGGATGGGTGGGCTGGTGGTTGGCGTTGGTGGACTGTGGTCGACATAAATCTCATGCGCTATGACGGCGGAGAGCGGTCGCTTAGCGGCTTCGAGTCAAGAAATGCTCTTCAGCGATTTTTACGGCATCAATCGGCGCGTCATCAACCTGACATGTGGAAAGGAATGGATATTGCAATACAGGTTTCTGAATCGTAAATAAACTTAGGTAAAAAAATCTCCTTTCCTTTAAGTTTCAAAAGATCAAAGCATTTCTGACCATTATTGAAAAGATGGTAACAATATCCGCTAGGATATATGCTCAAAATTATAACTGGTGACAATTGAAATGACCATCCAACAATATACAGCATTCCAGCAATGACCACTGGTATTAATAAGAATTTTGTCATATCTTAGCAAAATAAAATGACATAAAATCAATAAAGATACGTTTTAGCAGATACCCATCTAATTGCAAAAATGCAAGAGAAAAACGCCTTCAGGAATAAATGAGAGTCATCATCGATTTTTGATAATCTTTCGTTTTTACAAAGTTATAGTTATCATTTAATTACGAAGAAATTCAAAAAGCTGAATCACGAGGCAAAACACACGAAAAAGCAACAGCGTAGTCATGCCTTCTGAAGGATACAGCAACAGCACGATGCATTTCCCAAAAGGAAAAGTGAAACCTAAGGTAGGGTATCCCGACATGTTAACGCTACAATAAGACTCGTCGCACGGAAACATCACAGCATCTTTCTCTTCTAAAGAGACCATGCAGACAGCGAACGGTGCTGGGGATGCTGTTAATAGCCGGGGAAAGCTGAGACAAGCACAAGAGTTCAACCGGAATTATTGCCTTAAGGGAGTCACGTTCGCTGGCCAAGAAGTCTCGTCTTTGCTCCCCTTGCCAGAGAGAAAATTTTCTCTCAATTACTTGAACGGAATTACTATACTTGGCCATGGCATTAAAATTATTACGAATTAATATAAATAAAGATATTGCATTTGAATGCTATGCAGAATATTACCAATTAATTCACAAATTAAAGATCAGGCAGCAGAAAAATGAAAAACGATTGTTAGCGTTAGATACTATTTAAACATATCTCACACCATACCTCAATCTCTATGCATAAAAGTTCGGCACTGATGAATAACTAGGCAACCCTTGTTTTTGGCATTACTATCTAATAACTCCAAGCCGCGATCGGTGTTAATTACCTTTAAAACATTACTTTTACCCGCATTGAATTACGCATTACTAAAAAAGGATATGAGAAACGATATGAAGTACTTCTCGGAGCAATATCTCGGGTTTTAACACGCAGTAAATGATATGCTTCAACATGAATTTTAGTAGTTGTGAAGAACCAGTAGCAGATTCCGAAAGCTGTTAAACACAAACAAAAAAGGAATAAGCATACTCTTACGCTAAAAATGTTTTCTTTGCTTTTCTCAGTAATTCGCAGGAAATAAATTTCCAAACGTTAACCTCACTTTAACATCAAGCTGAACATCTATCAGTAAGTTTGGAGCATCCTCAAAAAAACTATAAAATTCATAAGGAAACTACGACGATGCAGTCTCCCTTCTACCCGCTAAAAATATGATCAGTGAGTACACGGCGACAGACGTATCAGTAAGCTTCGTGAGCGAAGTGGCTGAGGTGTACGGAGGCCAAATCTTAAGTATTGCCAAGAGACTTGATGCTGGGACACAGCGACGCTCTTGCACCGGCAAATGTCAAAAGAGAATGTTGGTTGCTCAGGGATGGGTAAAGGAATAGGTTAAAAAAAACCGCTTAAGCATGGAGTTGAGCAAAGCTGCAGACGGAGAGTAGTAAGAACAAGAGGAGGATGGTGGGAGAGGGAGAAAGGAGGAAAACGCGAATGATATGAGGAAAAAAAGAACAATCTTCAAAGAGAAACACGGAGACAGAACAAGGAGTCACAGGGAAGGAACGAGTCCCACCTCCCATCTCTACACGACACAATGCTGTAGCAAAGACAAGTCGGGGAGACTCTCATGAACTCTTGCAAACGCTTTATGGCCACATAAACCTGCTCGTATAAAACTGATTTAAAACTGCCTACCGAATACTACTTCATCAAATCCACTATCCTCCAATCTTTCTTTATATACGATCATCGGGTTGCGGGGAACAGAGGAACGAGAGAATGGAAGACAATTGACGATATGTAACACAGGGTGCGTAATCTGCTAGCTCTCGCCGGATGCTCTTAAGCAGAACCAGATAGGCCATTAACTCGGAATTTAGCACTCCACTTACACCCTTACGACCACCGTCGACACAGACGGAGATACAGTCGCACACATCGCGTCAGGGGCACTAAGGTGAGGTCTGCGGCGATAAAAAATTCAATCCCTTGTGTCGTTTAAAAGTAAAAAGCTAATTGAAACGGGCAAAACACTACCGTAATGGGTATAAAAAAAGTCGAAGCGTTGAGGAGAAAGAAAGAAGAGATGCGATAGACTCGAAGAGGCGAATTCACTGCACCTTCTTAAATACAGATCATAGAGTGGGCAGCGCAAATTGGGACAGGATAAAATTTCTAGGAAATAAGCAGAGAGCTGATGGTAAACTACCGGTCAAATCCCACCAACAAAACTAATCGACAAAAACTGTTATTCTTCTCGTTTATTTTCATTTCATTCCTCACGAGATACTTCTCCCATTCCTGTTACGTTAGTGGACGTTGAGCGTTAGGTGGAGTACTCCAAGGATGACTATGGGAGGGGCAGGGAAGAGCAAGGAGATAGAATGGGACCAAGTGGCGATAGGAGAGGAATGAGGCAGACGGGAAGGAAAAATTGGAGGAAGAGGGGGGGGATGGAGAGGGAGCGGCTCCCCAGAAGCGGGGGCGGTTGTGCCGAGGGAAAGGAGGGGTGGGAGGGAGAGGAGTCGGCGGCGCGGTCGTGGATCGATGTGCGGCAGAGCAGGGACCTCAGGGCGGCTGTTGGAGAGGGGGGTGGAAAGAGGAGGTAGACGGAGGGGCAGGGGGGGAAGAGGTGAATGAGGGGGTCGGAAGGAGAGGGAGGAGGCGAATAAGGCGAGGAGGTCGGAGTGTGCTGTGGTGGTGGCGGGGAAGAGGAGGTGCGCTGTTTGTGTGGAGTGTGGACGAATCCTCCTCCTGCTACTCCTCGTGTCCCCCCCACCCCTCCCTCCATTCGCCCACACACACCCCTCTCCTCCTCCACGGCCATTGTCATCGATTACAGGGCCGCCATTCCACCCCCCCCCAACCCCCTCTCCCCCTCGCGCGGTTGTGGTTCAATCCTTCCCCCGTACCTCGCTTCACACGATCCCCCCCTTATTCCCCCATCCTGCCTCGCCACGTACGACCTCTCCTCTCCCCGGCCCTTTCACCTATCCGCCTTACGCCGAAGGGATCTTCCCTGACTGCCCACCGAGGCAGGGGGTCGTGTGTGAGAGCGAGCGAGAGGGTGGATTTCCGAAGAGGGGACACCAAACCGTAAGCTCCACGGTATTAGACTCCTGGATGGCCCCAAAAGTGTTTTAAACGCGAGAACTTGTCCGTAATTGCGATGATTTTAAATCGCGCTAAACGCAGGGTAAGTTTCGAAAAGGATGGAGATGGTCTTGAAAGGAACGTCATAATGCTGAGGAGACACGCAACAAATATTTTGTCGAGCATTGACCGCCTCCGATAGCATATACCGTTGTAATACCGTTTATCACTCATGCACGTGGTTTATACTCTAATTCATATCAATGCCATACTTCAAAATATGTAGTGTGTGCATCTAACTTTGATTCGATCGATAATATCTTTGGGCACGTCGTAACTAATTGAATTGCAGCAGAAGTTGTTAGCAAATGCAAAATCAAATTCAACAATGGTGTACTGATAATTCTGAACAAAAAATAATCCTCGCAATTGCACAGAAATAAGAAGTCATAGAGCAGGTACTACCAATGAGAATATTTGATCACCACATCTTAATTGTTTCTACAACTCAAACTAATTGCCAAGTTTTAAACGGCGCCGACGGTGTACGCTTGTCGAGAAGCAATGACTTGAGGATATTCGAAAAAAGATACGTTAATTAAGCTCCCTAACTTGGACGTAAGTGCCCAGTTAAGAGCGCTTAGCCTCCTTTCTGCCTGATAAATAATCTTACGCGATATGAAGGATATGAATCCTTTACCAACAGCAACACTTCTCCGCTCGAAGAAACAAGAGAACAGGTTCATTTATCGTGATGCAGGAACGGTGCTAAGGACCCGAATTGCGAGGGTGGTGTCCCCCGAACCGGAGTTCCGCTTTAGGGCCCGCTCCCGCTGCTAGTTTAAGCGAAGCCGTCGTCCACTCGCAAGATATACATCAGGGGATATTCGAGCGGCGGCGGCGCCTTGAGGGTGGCTTTTCGCCAATTATAATCCTTTATTAAAGGAGGTCAATGCCCAGGCCGACCGTGGAAATCGGGGCCTTCGAACGGATCGATATTGCACATTGATTCAGAAGCAAGTACATAATAACTGGTTAAATGGAGTGAGACAATAGATGAGTGCCTCGCTTTGACGTTGCAGTTCGGAGCGAGTGGCCTCGTCTCCATACTACGGGCTATTTGCGTTTCGCATCGATGAAACACGAATTAAAACGTCACGAAAATAGGTGGTTCGGTTTATAGTACGCGAAAGAGCGACCGAGCATTGCCGTTCCATCTAATTGGAGGCCCAAAGATCACGGGCAGCTTTAAGAAAATAAAATTGATGGTCAAAAGGCGAACTAAACGAGTCGAAGGGTGGCAATTATATATCGACCGATCGACTTCTGTGGGATCAATTTGCCCGTTGGGGAAAAAGGAGCAAGCGAGAAGTTAAACCTGCAATTTGGTAGTAATTAGAATAATTTCTCGATTAAACTCCTTCCACAACGGGACATGCGATTACGCGTTCAACGCGCGTAATTACGAACAAATTTGTTTGCCCGTTCTTTTACGCGCAACCTGCCACGTTCCCTTAAACAAAGGAGGACTGGGAAGAAGAGGCGCGGCGAGCCGTGCAAACAACCCATTTAAAAAAGTAATCCAAGGGGGCGTTAATTCCGCGGAAAGCGATGAGCAACGTGTTTGTATCCAGCTAAAGCCACCACACTCTGGCCTACGCAGTTAACGGTCAAGACATTCATTGGTACGCTTCTTCAGTTCCTTTGTTTAAGTTGACGAAAGTGAAAGTCCCAGACAGAGTGCAAAAAACTACGACCAGTGGCGGAAAAAGATTAGGAAAGGGCGATATTTAACACAAAAAGCGGTTTTTGTACCCTTGTCCACATTGTTGCCGAGCTGAGGGGACGTGCGGACGTTTTTCTTTGGTCACATTCCCGAAACAATGGAGAAAATATAACGTACTGCGCATCTCCTCTTTTCCTCTGTTTTTATATTACTTTTCTCCATGATGAGGCAGGTTATCCTACCTCACCGTGCGCCAAACCTCGCTGAACTTGTGCAATTGGAAATGTTGGAGAAGAAATGGAAATACAGGGCGAAGTGGAAGCCACAGAAAAACGCTTTAAAATGGCCCCCGCGAGTAACTGGTAAGCACGGGAGGGATTATTGCACTTGGAAGGAGGCAAGAAAAGAAAATGGGGAGAGGAAGAGAGAACAAAAAAAAATGGAGGGGGTGGGTGCGTGGGAGTAGAGGGAGGACTGTTGCTGGAGAAGACCGGGAAAACTGCCGTAATTATTACGTAAACGAGCCGTGGGAAGGAGATTTTGCGAGGTGGCGGACTGGGCCTTGTTTGTGGGGGAAGGAAGGAGGCGGGTGGAAGGGGGGGCAGCATAGGAGTCGTAGGGACAGAGGCGAAGTTAGGCGACGGGAGGTGAGGGGGCTAATTTTCTGGAGTGGAAGGTTTTTAGATGACAAAGGGGGCCAAAAGGAAGTGTAATGAGGATATTTCTTTGAGAAAAAGGCGAAACACGAAAATTGCCGGGCGATGGTGCGAGACGGCCCGGGACTTTCGGAGAAGAGCCGTGGGATTAATTATGCAATGCGCCTACGGCAACAATGGGAATTCGCCCTTGGCGCGGAATTTTCATGAATGCTTGTCAGGTTGGGGACTTGTTTATGCGGCAAACAAGGAGTATGAGATCCCAAGAGCAAGAGGAACCCAATTAGGGAAAAATAAACTCTTTCTTCGCATTGAGAGATCTATTAATCCTATGCAGGCGAATTCACGCGCTAGAGCTCAGCGGAAGGCACCAAAAGTGGGAGTGGAATTCCAGCAAATGCTCGTGAAAACCACAAGAGAAAATAATACTATGAAGGAATATGGAGCAAGCAGATTGTTCCGAAAAGGCTTCACATGCTCGCAATTTATTTTCTCCGCATCGTGCTGCAAACCCCAATCAAATAAAATGAATGCGAACAAATAGTGATTACCCTCCCGGTGACATTAATTTTCCTCTCCCTGATACCACATGATCAAGCACTCGAGAGATGAGAGTAACCATTACCCTCGAATAAAAAAGTAAATGTAATCGCAATGGAAGGAAAGTAAAAATAAACTAAAGAAGGCAAAAAACAACCAAAATTCACTCAGTAAAAAAGCAAAAGCAAATAATTAGGCCCAACACTGAATGCATATAATAAGAAATAATATAATTAAAAACAATCGTGGGTTAGTACTTTGATCAAAATTTTTACAGTTAGTAAAAAAATAAACAAAACAAAGACATAAGAGAAATCTTCTATTAGTGTAAATAGTATTATTTAACCTATATCATGTATCCCCGAGCTATTTCAAGTCCACCAAGTTGATACTCCCCAATTGGGTATAGCAAAAGTTAGTTCCTCAATTTATCTTTAGCATGGATTGAAATTTAATAGTAATGAAAGTAAATAGAAGTTTAATTTCATATATATATTGGCGCAATGGTGCCATTATATTTCACAAAATTTGCGCTATCGTTCCCATTTCATTCATATTTGAGATTCTTCAAACGAACCTTCATAGGTTTATTGAAAAATTGAAATTGCTATCACAAAAGCCTAGAAAATCCTCGTGAGATATTTTTAGCCAACTTCCCAACGCAATATTAACGAGAATTTAGTGTTATGTCGACGGCGCGTGGGCCACCGACCGAGTTCCCCCCCCGGGCGAGAGGCATGTCCACGGCGAGCGAGATGCCAGGTATCCGCGCAAGTCGAGAGTGAAAACTGAAAGACGGTCGAAAGAAATTGATGTCACAATTCAACTTGTTTCTGTTCGCTAATCCGGTTGACAGCCATGTATCATAAACATGAGATTCGAGAGGAACATCCGCCAACGCGATGGCTAGTCTCTCTCTGAAAGAGACAGTCGTCGTAAGAAACTTTTTTTTCGCCCAGCATCTCGCTCCGACTTCGTGTCCATCGTCTCCCCCGCCAGACGACGCGCGCCGAGGGTGGGAGCGCGTCCCTTTCCGGGGGCTGAGCGGCCTTACCGGCGCTGGACCTCGACTTAGTCCTCGGCTTGGAAGGCTGCTGCTGCTGCTGTTGGAGTGACTTGGCGCCGAAGACGGCGGCGGCGGCGACCGCGGCAGCCGCCGCCGCGTGGTGGGGGTGCGGGTGGTGCGGGTGGTGGTGTGGGTGGTGGAAACCCGGGTGGTGGTGATGGGGGTGCTGGTGGAAGCCGTGATGGAGTGGGTAGTGGGGGTGGAAGCCGCCGCCGCCCCCCGCCGCGCCCCCGACCTCCGTGGACGAGGCGGACGACGAGGTTGGGGACGCGGAGGGCGGGGGCGGTAAGGGCGCCGACGAGGGGCCGTTGGCGGCGGCGGCGGCGGCGGACGAGGAGGAGGACGACGAAGACGCGTGGAAGGTGGAGGTGGTGGAGGAGGAGGAGGGGTAGTGTGGGGAGGCGTGTTGTGGGTGGTGGCCCTGCTGCGACGCCATCATACCGGATGCCCCTCCGCCCCCTTGCTGCTGCTGCTGTGGCTGCTGCATGTGCTGTGGCTGATGTATCTGGTGGTGTTGGCCGTGGAGCTGCTGCTGGTGTTGTTGTTGTTGTTGGTGCTGCTGTTGGGACGGGAGATGGTGTTGGCCGGAGAGGCCGTGGTGCGCCAGGGAGGAGGAGGAGGAGGACTGATGGAGGTGCGGGGAGGTGGATGGGTCAGCGCCGGGAGGGGTCGAGGACGTGGAGGACGCGGAGGAGGCGGGGAGGCCGTTGTGGGCGCCCAATCCCCCGCCGACGCCGAACGCCGAGCTACCTTCTCTGGGCTTGGAGCAGTTGGAGAGCGAGAGAGACGAGGCCGACAGCATCGTGGGCTTCACGTCCACCTGCTGCTGTTGCGGCGGCTGCTGGGAAAGGTAGTCGCCGGAGGAGGCGCTGCCCTGCCCGCCGCCGCCCACGGAGGATGCGGCTGCCGAGGAAGCCCCGGCCGACGCGGCGTCCGGGGTCGCGTCCTTGGGTGGAGTCGGTGGGAAGCTGAAGAGGTGGTGGTGGTGCGGGGAGGAATGCACGCCCCCGCCGCCCCCGGGGGAGGCGTGGGGAGGGGCGTGGGGTGAGGACTGAGGCTGCTGCAACTTGGAGAAGGGCGACGTAGAGGAGGCGGGGGTGGAGGAGGGCGTGGAGGACGGGGTGGTGGAGGTCGTGGAGGTGGTGGGCCCGGCGCCCCACACCGAGGTCGAGGAGGAAGAGGGTGCGGAGGAGTGGTGCGGGTGCGGGTGGTGCGGGGGAGGAGGAGGAGGTGGGGGCGGCACCATCGCCTTGGCCGAGTCCGAAAGCCACGGGTGCAGGGGCGTGTGGAAGTGCGGGCGGCACACCTGCGGCGCCGCGGCAGCCGACATCCTCGCCGCTAATGGAGAGAGAGAAAAAGAGAAATATGAGCCACAAGAGTTGACAGCCTGCAGAAGCATGGGCAAAATAAAATTACTTAGCAGTAAAACACGAAAAAGTAAAACAATTTCGATTTGTATCAATGGGCCTAACAGACACGAGGCTGCTGACCAAAGAGTTTCGGAGTTGAATCTGGACGACGCCCATCGGTTACCGCAAACCAATGTCACATTGAAATCGCCGGAGGTTTTCCCATTCCAGGGTAAATTGGGGTTGTGCAAGGCAAGCAAATAGATTCCCTCTGTACGTAAGTATAAATACCCCAAAGGAATAGATGACATATTTGATCTAGTCATTTTTTAGATTAAAATGCAGATTTCGGAATGAGGTTTTTGAAATATACTTAAGGCAGTACTAAGAGCGAAATGACCGAAGATTTTCCATTTTCTGTTATCGATAAATTTGATAGCACCTATGAATTCACCTCCTTTAAATTAAATAAGCTATAGAATTATATTGACAGTGGTCATAAATTAAAAAAAACTGAATATCCAATTGAATCCTCATGAATAGGAAATGAACATAATAAAACTCAACTGGGAACGAACTTCCAAGAACTGAAACGTTACTATTCAAAACTCAATGCATGGAAGACCAAGGTATTACGATACATGAATTGGATAGGATCTTGGAACTTGTTTAGATCCTCTGAGTCGTTACTACATCAAAGATTTTATGAATGAACCTGCTAAAAGCACCACAATTGGCACAGATGGATAGTGAAAAATTGATTTCCAACAAAGTATACGTAACAGGCTCTCAGTCGGTGCCCTGATTAGAACGACCTTCACGATCGATTAGAAATCTCCGAAATTAAAGTATCATATTAATAGTTGAAGACGTAACTTTGTGGAACAGAGTCACAGACATAGTCGCAGACAAATTTGGCTCTTTAAAGTGATTTACTACTACTAAGATTTACTAAGCTTTCTTTCGTCATCAAAGTGACAGCTGATTCCTTTTATTCTTCGCATGCATCTGAAACGCAGCGCTGCCATAATAAAAGATCCGCGGCCTTTTTCTTCCACAACGGTCAATTTCCCTCGTGATGCGAACGGGGAATTAGTTGAGGGAGTTTTCCATGCCATTGAAACTAAAGTGGGGTAATTTTCCGCGCGAAAGTGAAAACCTAATTTCCACGGTAAAAAAATTCACTTTCGTGGCCAACGGTCCAATAATAGAATTCTGCTCCAAGTCGCAGCTCAGTTTCCAAGTATTGCGTGATTCTTTATGAAGGCACGCGCAACGTATGAATAAATAGGCCACAGCTTGTTTTCAGCGTAACAGAGAAAACTTTGAAACCCCTTTTTCTCACTTTGTACGCCTATTCATCACGTTTCTCAAGATGAAACGACAATGCAAATGATATTCATTTCTCATGGCTCACAGTTATGTTCACTGAAACTGCAGCTAGTCTTTTTGCTCGCTGTAAGAATAATAAAGCAGTGGAGGATGTTTTTTTAGAGGAAACCTGATCCGTACTTGAGTGTCTTGTGGAGGGCACTTCAAGTACAGTACTCCGTCTGTCGGATGAGACGTTAAACCGTGGTACCCTTGGCGCCTTTTATTGAGAGCAGGCTAATGCCGACACCGGGTTTCTATCCACCCTTCCTCCTTACCTCTCCCCTATGGCGCAATGACCTTAGTTATCGGTCGCCTCCCTAAATATCCAATCCAAGAATAATTAACTTTAGCAATAAATAAAAACCAAAGCATTATCATTATTTTATAACTTCACATTCTAAATCTTAGATTAGCACCTTATTGTAGCTTATTTGGTCACCTTCTCCAGTGGCGAGTTAAGGGTAAGTACGGGGAGGGGGTAAGTGTAGCTCCTGAAAATATGGGAAGTGATGGCGTCCATGAGGTATGCCATACCCCCTTACCCCTCAAAAAAATTGCCTTAATCCGTCCTTGTTTCCTAAAATGACATTGACACACCTATACTCATACTAAATAGTGAGAGCTATTACTTAATACTTGAAATATTATTTTCAGCCACGTAAGACGTGCAATATAGCGTGACGGTGAAACAGTACTGGACAATTGTAGCGACGTTGATGATCGTGTCCCGTAACCCTGTGAAGTACCACCGCTGGCAAAGAATGATACGGATACAGTAAACGAGCGCATGCTCCCAGAAGGGACAGGCTGTAACTATAAAGACGCACGACTATGAGCACATAATAACGTGAGGACGACACACTATCGACCGTCGGATACGCGCGCGTCCGACTTAGAGCCAAGCGAATCTGTTCAAGAAGGTTCTTGCCAAGGGAGAGAGAGATGGTGCGGATGGTGTACAAGGCAAAATACCGAGATAATTCAAACATAAGGTTCATTAAACCAGCGTGATTACCGCAATCGCGTAGTGCCAAGTAAGCCTCATTCTTATTCCTTTCGCGGAAAGTGCAAGAGAAGCGATGGATTCTTGATTCAATCATACTGCGTGAGCATGATGAATGAAAGTCCACGTTGTCGAAGCGTTTTCAATTCAGCTTCTGAGTGTTTCGGGGAAAATGGCATAACGGTTAAAAACCTGCATTCATACGTATCCACACTGTCAATGCAAAAGCATGGCGCCGCATCATTTGAGGTTCTGAAGGGAGTAAAGAGTCCTTTCCTTTCCAGCGGAAACTGGTGTCATGAATCAAGGTCCTTCCTTAAAGTTGATTCATGGCTGTGGGCAATCACTTAAAATGAGTGTGTGGCACGGAATGAAATGACTTCATTCACCAGCTCTCCTTTCAACAGCAGTGAAAAACCAGGCGAAGAGAGAAGGGGCAGAATCGCCTTTGCGTAACACTATTAACCGCTAGAGACAGAGGAGAACAAATGAGTTTTCTCATGTCTCTACGAAATGAGAACATTGCGAAAACGAAATCTTCATAAATACAGAAATGAAAACAATGACAACTTTTGTTATTGTTTGGTGCCTTGATTTCGAAAACTTATGAAAACTATGTCAGTAAAAAACTCACAATTCTAAGCACATTATTTTACTGACAGTAGGCTACTACTATTGATGTTTACGCGGAATAAAATGTTTATTATTCTCATGTCATCTAAAATTTAAAAAATTTCTATCGATAAATTAAATATGTGCCTTAGCGTACAAAATCATGAACGAATATTTCCTAGCGATTTAAAGATCAGTTAGAATCCAATAACGCGGATCGGTAAAAGTATCCTGTGACTGCCACATAAGTAACATTTCAAGCAGCGAATTTTGCACTCAAGAGCTAACCAGAAAAAAAACGTGGGGATACCGTTGGCGACTCATCGATTATATAAATATGGAACGCATACTTATGATCTCTGACTGTGATTGGTACAGTTTCGCAAAGTGTGACGACCGCTGAGGAGTATTCCTAAGGAAAGACAGGAGACATAAACCTATGCGAGGTGGAAGGCGAGGAAAAGGACAAAAATAAATAAAATATGAGAAGAGGCGTCTCTCGCCAGCTGTTTCATTTCTCACAAAAATCTCTCGAGGAGAGAAGGGATGAGACAGAGGAGGAATGGGAAAGAGAGAAATACCCCCTCTTTCCTATCGTGCCACGGCCTCGCTCTCACCATAACCGCCAAATCTCACGGAAATGACGAGGAAACGAACGAACGACTGCGCTTTATTTGTTCCCTTCTCGGGAGTCTCTTCTACGAACGCTTCTCCACTTCAAAACACCACGCACAACACGTCACCAGCACACCCCAAACCCTCAAAACTCCCCTTTCCCCTCCGTTTCGGCCGCCCCCGCATAGAATACCCAGCCGCGTGACGGCGTAAAATGCGCGAGGGTTGGGCAATAAGGGAGAGTGAGGAGGTATGGGGGGAAGGAAGAGTCAACGCAAGGGACTGGATCGTAGGTGAAATAGAAATAGTGGAAATAATGACGGAAAGGGAGTGTGTGTGAGACAGAGAGGGCAGAATGGAAGGCGGACGACCAGAGGACGGGAGAGCGGAGGTTTGACTTTAACGAGGTGGGCGTGGCGGTGGCGGCGCCTCAAAGTGGCCCCAATCGTCGATTCCGAAGTAAGAGGGCAGAAGGAAACTGTTTGTGGGTGGCGGTGAGGGCGCTGCCGCCTCCTCGCTTCGCCTCCCACCCTTTCCCTCGCTTGCACCATCCCCCGGCCGGTTCCCTTCGCGGCCTCCAAAATTGCACCCATAATGCCACTTTCCCACACAAAATATACCAATGGAGACCTCCCATTTTTCACTCTACCACTTTTCCACCCCTTCAATATGCGAGGAATCGTGGGGGACGTCGAATTACGGCGGGTGAAGAGGACTCCCAAGAAATATTTCAGGAAGCTGTAGGATATCAAGGCCGATATTACGACGCCTGCGACTCCCTTCCCTTCCTCGGCAATCGTCCTTTCGTTATTTTCAATTGCCAAGGAGGAGGGAAAATGAAAAAATAAGGCAAAAATTGATTGAGTGGTGTTGGTGGGCCACGCTAAATATCACTAAGATACTTTGCTCTTGTTGTAATGACAAAAAAGAAGACGTTGCTTACATAATTGGCAGAAAGCTTTAAAATGCAGTTTGCTTGAATGGATAATATAATGTATACAGCGGTTATCATCGAGAGAAAAGCTTCATATCTGTAGTTACTTTGTAATATTAGGTTAAGTTTCCATTATGTTCTGTTATGAGATCATGCTTGTACACGAGAAAGAACCGACAGAATCATCAAGCAATAGCGCGATACGCCATCTAGCTGTTACACACAATAAATCAACCGAATTTCATCCGGAAGTCATCTTGGACTTTGAAAAACAGTTTAAAAGGCCTTGCGGTATATTATTTCTTTCTTCTCGAGTGTCAATAGTTGTGAGGGTAGGAGGTTGGGATGGCGGGGGGTTAATAAAAGATACGGCGCGGACGCCGCCCGCAGAGACCTCACCGGTGGTCCTCCGAATGAAATCATGTCGGCGGTCGCGCTCCGCGGGAATCAATTCGATCTCTTAGGCACCATGTTACTACTGCTCCGCACACACACACACACACACACGCATACACTGACGCACTCACGGAGTCCCGTGAATCGAAGATCTGAGCAGAGAAAAGCCAAGGAGGTAGTAGAGTACGAGATGCCGGAATGTGTGTTCCCTCCTGCCCTCAGGGGATCTAGGGGAAGAAATTCGGAGGTTCGCCGACTCGTTTAAAAAAAAAAAGCAGATGAGTGGTGGTATGAGTTACGAGGAGCCGATAGATGTTCCGAGGGGGAGAGTGGAGTGTCGGTTGGCGGGGAGGGAGTCATCGTGGATGGGGAGAAGTAGAGCTTCGTAGAATTGAAGGGGTGACCAGGAGAGTATTCTCTCTCTCCACCTTCCCCCTTTCCTCCGCTGCTGCCCATCTCACCAAAAGTCGACTCCTTGGCCGGAGAGGTGGGTCCCGAGCATTAATCTCTCCGCAAACTCTAACCACCATCTCCCGGAACGGGAGCAAGTCACAAGGAAGAGAAATGAACGAGACCGGAGCGGACTTTGATGATAATTTATCTTCCAAATCGCCGCCGATGCTCTCTCTCTCTCTTCCCCTTCCTTTTTTCTTCCTCCGTTCCTTCCTCCGATTCCACCGCAGTTCCCCGTCCACCCCCTTCCTTCGCTGCTTACCTCCCTTTAAACCCACCGAGACCAATCTTTATCTTCCCAGCCCCTCACGGCTGAGCCCACCGAGTTTTCGCCACATCTTCCCCTTAAAGAGAGAGAGAGAGAGAGAGAGAGAGAGAGAGAGAGAGAGAGAGAAAGAACTCATCGGCGATCGCCTCCTCAACCACCCGAGGGATGGGGGCTGGTGTCTATCGGCAGTGTTTCACCCTTCCCCCCTTTCAACTCTTTATTTTGCTCTTTCTCCGGTCCATTACTTAACTGGGCACTACTGTGCGGCAATAGTAAGCCAGAAAGAGAGAGAGGTTGGGAGAGTGTGGATTGAGGAGTTGAAAAGGAGGGGATCCTCGGAGCGCTGTGTAATCAGGGTGGGAGAGGAGGGATGGGAGGCGGAAATGGGCACCGCAACGGGCGGCGAGAGAGGGCGAAGAGAGAGGAAGACGATGAAAGAAAGAGACGAAGATGAATGATGCTCACGGCGAGATGAACAAAAGGAATGTGTAGGAGAATGAAAGATGTATATAGAAGTAGGTGGTTATGTTTTTGAAAGACTAGTAGGCTCGATTTCCCTTTGTTAACCCTCACTCTAAACCTTTCTGCATGCTTCTCAAATCCATGTTCGAGTGAGCCGAAGACAGGAAATGTCTATGGCTTAATTGCAGAGAGAATAAATGAGACGAATAATCTACGTGAGTTCAGCGTTGAAAACAATCTGATATACTCCAGGTGAAACGCTATATTCATGTTAGCGCTAGTATGTTCATTACAGTTCTTAATGAATCGTATTTACAGTTGCCACGCAAATATCTTCCAAGAGCCATTAATGAGCACGTAATCGCACTAGAAGTAAAATATCGAAGAAAACCTTCCATATTTCCAATCATTCTCGCGAAAAACGATATTAAACATAAATGTGAAGATTCCAGATAGAATTAATCTATTGACATGACCCGAACTCAAACAATCACCCTATTAGGTTTAACGGTGCACTGGAAGAAAAATCTTGTGCATCAACGGATAAAAACGAAAGAAGTGACATGAAACATTTTTTTGAAATAGCAAGATACTTTAAACATATTGTATTAAAGAAGTAATTTTAATTACTTTAATTATCACTTTAAACTCAAATTTAAACGTAAATTAACTTCATAGGTTGAAAAGATCACACATTGAACGATAAGAGTATTGGGAGAGAGGAAGAAAATGGTTTACTAGAGAAGCAAAAGAATGCCGAGATGTGATGCAATACTGGAATATTCAGGAATAAGGTAGGGAGGGAAATTGACGGGCTGAGAATCTTTGGTCAACCCCTGATGGGGATTCGACAACGACATCAAGGGGTTTGTGATGGTTAAGACAATATTCAGCGTGATTTGTGTTGGTCTGGATGGCCGAATGGAGTTGGAAAGCTACGCAATGTGAAAAATTTTAACCCACTTGGGATTTCCCGCCGCACGGACTTTTATACTCAGCATTAAGTTATAAATTAGTAACATAAAAAAGGGCATGCACAAATAGACCCTTTAAAAATTACAATATGGTAAAATAAAACTTGAAATCACTAGGGCTAATTTACCAATATAATTACGAAGATTTGAAAGGCTTCACGCTTCAAGGTTTGGCATAACTAAAAGGGAAAATTTACCATTCAGTGAATAAATGTATATTTTAAAAGACGTCACAGGCATGACGTCTCTCTAAATATACCTCAATAATAAGAAGGCGTTTGGTCCCTGCTTTTGGTTGTCACACCTTTGAGGTGCTATTATACGTATATACCTTTAAAGCCTGTTCACAAGCAAGGGAACGGATGACGACTCATAGGTATTTGTCAGGAGTCCCGGAAGTATTCTCCATAAGCTTATTTTAATATAAACTTTCTTTAAAAACATCCGAGTAAAACCCTGCAGTCCCCAGCTCAAGAAGTGATTTTTCAGAAGAAAAAGTAACGTACGCCACTTCTTCACTCACTTCTTTGCGAAACGGCACACTGTTGCGACGTAGCATTGCACGGGTTAGCGGAGCGAGAGAGAAGTTTCCCCATTAATTACCGCGCGAAATATAAAAGGGGTTTCTCTTAATTATGGCAACATTAATAATTGCAATTAGTCTGAGGTAATAAGAAAAGTTACACGACAGCTTTCTTGTTGGAATACTTGGAATACGGATTGATCCAGCTAGTTGGCCTGCCAACTGCTTGATTACTGGAGTTTAGATGGCCAGATAAATGTGAAAATTAACAAGCTCACGCAGACAGGCAATGCACTTGACTTATGATTACTAAAATAAAATATAGCCCAAGAGTTATTATGCCTTTTTACAGCTTAATTACTGTTCAATTCAATGACATTCCGGTTAAAAATATTCGAATTCTACCTTTTAACAAACTCTGAATCGTTACACGAACTTACTGAGGTTGAAGGTCTTCCTCGTTTTCCAACCATATATAACGTTAACCTTCCATTAAAGCTGTATCATTGAGGTTTTCAATATTCACTCGAATACTTGTTATGAATTAGTTGCTATAACAATTTATGGAACCACATCACGAGGTTTCTAAGCGGACTTCGAGGGTAATTAGAAACTGAATACAAATACTTACAAATGACACCACCAAGGTGATGGTGATAAATGATACCTCCTCTCTTTCGCAGGAAAAAGGTAATGAAAGCGTGAACAATCGCGGCTTCACCGACCAGGAAGAATTACAGCCCGTCTATGTCGTCGAATTAATGGAACATTAGCACGAAGGTTAAACATTTTCACATATTTGCGTAAGGAAGACCTTTCAACCGAGTGAGAACATAGTAGACACTGAGCTTATGACGGGCCTCATAAAAAACCAAACGCGGCCAGTTAAGAGTGAGGCAGAGGAAGAGAAAAACGAGCTACCCGGTGCGATAAACAGGAGAGCGTGGAGAGGCATGAGCAGGCGTTATGCTGAGAGGTCAGGCGATGGGTGGCCCTCACCCGCGAGATGGAACGGACGCAAGGAGACAGAATACCTGCTTTGCTTCATTCGCTAGTGTCGAAGGGAATCTGATTGGTATGACTACCTTAACAGCTATGAATCAAGCTGTAATATAATTTTCGGGTGTTCCGGCAAATTTCCCAGTCCCTCACAGTCACAATCGGGAAAGACTTGGACTTATGTAGCGAAGCAAATGCGAACTTCAGGTATACTCAATTTCTGAAAATAATCTCTGATTTGTGTCTATCAGAGTACGGCCGATTTCGCGAGTGATAATAGCGTCCACCCAGCAAGCTATTCTACCCAGTAAAATTCAAAGAAAGTTCCATGGTTTCAGGCTACACTATATGGAAGTTTATTCTCACAAAAGAAAAACTAATTTGGTTTTCTTCCACTGATTTAAATCAGGGGAAGAAAAAAATAAAAATCAGTGAAAAAAACCCAAGTCATTTTTTCATTTGTTCAAAGAAAGTCTTTCTTTTCCTGCTTCTCCTCAACATCGGTGAAGAAATCTCCACTGTTATTTTGTCATTTGTTCAAAGACAGTATTTCTTATCCTGCTTCTCTTCAACCTTGGTGAAGAAATTTCCTATCGATCTTTTCCCGAGTGATGACTATTTCATTAGAATTAAAGTGGTTCTATAAAGATAGGAAAGACTTTTTTTAATTAGTAAAAGAAACCAAAAACATACAAGAAATGTAATTTGGATCGAGACGCAAGACAAAAAAACTGAAACAGGGCTAATGAAAGAAAGCTAATTTTTTGCAATGAAAATCTATTTCCAACACTTCTAAGAGAGCGCGATGCTTGGGGTTCCTCCACACGGGCACTTAAGATGCCCGAGGGGGATAACAAGGGGAAAGAAAAAGAAATTGTGAGCGGGGAAGAATATCTTTTTTTTTCAACTCCAACTTTTTATAGTGGGAACATGGGGATGGTATATCAAGTGAATACGGTTAGATAATGGCATCCAGAGCCAAAGACGGCGAAAGAGCGAGGGGGAGGGAATGGGATGAGTCTTTGAAGAAGCATCGCCATGAGAATGATATTCATGAGAAGATCATAACGAAAGGCACGACTTTGCCAGATAAAGAAGCAATAAAAACGAAGGGAAGAGGTGAAGGAAAGAGAAAAAGTGAGAGAGAAATGGAGGAAGAAAGGCAAGAAGAGGGGTCTGGATCGAGCGATAACACGGAAATAAGATTCACAGCGCAGGAAATGCATGTCTTGGCGGCGCCAAGCAAAACGCAGGAGATTACATTTTTTTCTCGGTGTAAGACATCAATACGCGCCAGAAATAAAATTTTCCCGGGTTTTCCGTTAAAGTGTACTAGAATCCACTTCCATATTCCAGCCTTACTTTAAAGGCTAGCTGTTACACGAAGACAAGTACGGGTGAGGAGATGACACTAGCTAATTCGGAGCGACACCTTGAAAGAGCACCAAAGAAGTTTTTATGGACAATTCAAACACAAGATACGAATGAAAATTAAAATTACTCCTTTCTCAAATGTTAAAGAAGATAAGACTCGCAGTTTAAGGAACTGATTCGCAAGGAATGCAAGGAATACATGTTCCCTTATTAAAGAATAACGTTCCTCTACGTGTATACGTTCAGATCAGAAGGCGGTGAGTCCTTGAAAATTCATAAGCATATAACCTATCCAGAAACGCGTTACCGGAAGTCACGGAAATATAAACTGTAGTTAAGAATCTCCATCACCAAGGAAATATCGCAATGAACTCTGCAATATTCTTACCACGTAATGGCATAAATAATTTTAGAATATATAACACGATGAAATACACAAAAACATATCTAGGAACTTAATTGGCTTACACAGCATTATAAACTAATACACTGTAGCACTACGCTAACAAAGCAATGCAGATGTGATATTACATGCATTTTAAATTAATGCTTCCATATAGGAGTCACATATTCAAACTTCCTTCCTCCACTTCCTTGCTTGATTAATGCTGAGTTGTTATGAACGTTTTCACTAGTGAATTCGCACTAATTATTTGTACACAAGTGTTCTTCTAGATGTGTTCCAGGTAGCTTCTTAAATTCGCGCACTGGAAAATGTATCTCTCAAATAGATACAAATTCATCGATTTTATGTGTGATTGTGCTAAGAATAATAGTATACAGGTTAAATAAATACACGCATTCCTAAATGATTACGTAGGAAACTTGCGTGAGTAATTATAAATAACAGAGTAAAACGGAGTTGAGGTGAACCTGTTTTTAGTTGCCTCCATCCCAAAAATGAAGACTTTGTAAACTCTAACTCGATACCTAAAAGAATCAATCCATTGATCCTTTTATATTTAAATTGAAGAGGCTCAACTCATAAACACTATTTTTGCTTGCAAACGGTTTAAAGTGGGGGCTAGTGCAATAATTGTATTTGTTTTTACGAAGTTACGCTTTCTTCTGGGTTATTCAGTAATTAAGTAAACTTAAGGCCAACTGAAAGCAATTATTGTTTATGCAAGGTTGATTAAAATTGTCAAACAACTCATCACTTAAACCTTAAACTTCTAACAATGGCGCAGCTTGACGTGGAAGTGCAAGTGAGGATATAGGATATTTCAAGTTGAGGTCATCTAAATAGGACCAGTCATCTGCCGCTCTGGAACAAGGATATGCGGAGCGTGCCAATGACGACATTGACGAAGATGCATTCATGCAAAAGTATCCTCTCTGGTTGGGATCTGGAAAAAAAACTATTCATTCCCACGTAGTTAACGCGCGTTCCCGCTTCAGGGACGTAAAAGATCGAGAGCTGGGAAAATTTGAAAATATCGTCCGGATAACAAAAACGGGCTTAAAGACCGGGGTCGCATGCACGTTCTCCGCGGCGACGAGCTTCGTTCGCTCGGCTCGCGCGCGCGTCTCGCTCTTCCAATCAACGGCCGAGCACGATTAACGGCGGAGAGTTCGCGAAAAGAGCCGTCGAAAATGATCGTCGTCCCCCTTCGAGAGAGCACTCCCAGGGCCCAATTTAGTCTTTACGGAAAGCACGCGGGGCTCGAGGAGAGGGCTGGGAGAGGGCTGGGAGTGGGGTGGGAGCGGGAACGGGGGAGGCACGTCTATATTGGGAGGCGCGGAGCTGGGCTGAGGGCGATTAGGGAAGGCGGGGGTGCGGGGGCTGCCCCAGCCAGGAAGAGAGTTTCAGGTGCGGTCGACGGGGATAGTTTGGGCCGTTTTGAGGCTCACCATCGCGATCGTTGTCGACCGTGTTTTGATTTAATCGCGCTCTCTACGTGGCCTCTCCTTGTTTACTTTCCTCTCTCTCTCTCTTTTCACAGCCCCCACCTCGCCTCTCTCCGTCCTTAACACTGCCGCCCACTTAACTGCTCTCGATGCGTCTTTCGTTACTTTAGCGGAGAGCGAAGCGGAGTGAAATAACAGAGGGGGCACGAAGTGGGGGGGAGGGGTGAGTAAATGGGCGAGAGAGGAGGTGAATGGAGTGGGATTTCACCACCTCCCGATGGAAAATCACCAAAACCAACTGTGCATTACGGAGATTCCATTCTGCCACCTCATCTCTCCTTAACCTTTCACCCTCCTCCAACATGACCGTGATTTCCTCGCACCAACTATTGCCTGGTGCGCCAGATGGATATCCATTATGATCCGTTATAACGATTGCCAAAACATCACCTACATGCTTGAAATGTCGGTCCAATCATTCATTCACTTTTCTCTTACATTTACCGTGGAATACCAAACCCTTATTTTAGGGATGAAATACGCTTTATATCATGTCATTACAAGATACTGGAAAATTTAAACAGCCATTAACTTCCGACATTTGTCGCAAATTTCAAAACAGTGGAAGTCAAACCTAATATTCGGTGGCATGAGGGAACATTTAGACTTCACCACTTTCTGACTAAATGGTATACAGAGAAGGGTTGCAAAATTATTTAAAGAAAAGCGCGCAGAGGAGTATTATTATTAGCATTGGCATTCACACAATAATGAATTTTAGGGGTTGACAACTCAGCCTTTGGGGAGAAAAAGAACCTTGCATTCTTTCTGTATCATCACGTCAATATTGATGCTCGTGTCAGTAGTATCCATGTCACAGTTTGCAGCATTTTCCTGCTAGTAACGCAGGTGTTTCTATTCATTTTATGAGGAGGTTTTGTTTTGTAACTGCTTTATCCTTACTATCTGAGTTAAATATACCAGAAACAGCATATAAAACGGACATTTTGATGAAACAGGGAGTATGGTTACATTTGTAAACAGAAACCATGACATTGCAAGAGCGATCTATTCTAGGGAGACGAGCAGGATTACGGACGGAAACAGTAGAAAGGTGAGATGTATCGCAAGATGGGAGTAGCGGCAACGAGGGGAGCGAACGAATTCGAGGTGGGCTGAGGAAACTTGGAAGAAGTGAGACCGCGTGAGGATGTTGGGTAGGCCAGGGTTAAGGCGCAGGGTGTGAAGCGGGGGAGTGGGAAAAGAGAAGGAGCACACGGGATAACAGGAGGCGGTTGGGGACGGAGGCGCAGGGCGGGCGCAAGAGGAACCCGCAGACACGCGCTGCGATCGATAGGAGGAGCCACTGAGCCGACTGTGAGAAACGGATGCTCCGAAGGCGAAGCGGGGTGCGGGAGAGTGAGAGGGATTGTTCGGGGAGGGTGCAGGGATGGAGAGGAGCGGCTCCTGAAACGTACTCCTCCTCCCGGAGAGGACCGTCTTAACCCCTTCCTCGCATCGCCTCCAGCCACCATCCCCGAGAACTCGAGCCATTTGCACACATGCCGACATAAACCCACACGTCCACCCCACACACACGAATCTTGCAAAATCGATTTCTCCAGCCAATACATAGATGGCAGTGGAGTACACATGGTGAGAGGAGGAATAAGAGTAATGAACGAGAATTGAATTGGAAGATGTTAGATAACATGCATTTCATGCTATCATCGAAAGAAACTCAGCAAAATATGCGATCCTAAAATAAACTTAAGTTATTCTTCATCGAAATAATGCTTAGAGCATGGGAACTACTTCATTTATTAGTTTCGGTTAAAACCTACACTATGCTTCAGGTATCATGAACTAGTGAGATCTAGAAAAATGGTTGAAAAGAATCACTGAATGACACTAATAAAAATAAAAAACCCGCAAAAATATCGTTCATCGAGTGAGCGACTGAAAACCGATAGAGATACCAAAGAGAAAATACTGAGGCAACGATTGCCAAGGTAGACGACATGAAACAGACGAATAATTTGCAAGGGAAAATGAGTTTCAATTGAAAACTGCAAGTCACACACAGTCTGAAATTAGGATTACGTTATAATTGTTCATCATGAGCGTCCAAAATATTCACTAAGTGACGCCTCGAGGTACCTTTGTCTTTTTCAGCATCCACTAATTCGAATACATTCATTGTGTTGACTTAATAAACTTAAATTTCTCAAACGTACGTAATTGAGGTGGGATATTTTAAGCCAAACATTTTGTGGAATTGAAATGATGTTGGAGAAATTTTAGTTCATTGGGACAATGATATGATATTGCCCAAAAATTTCCGATGCGGCAAATAAGTCAACTAGCCCGTCTCATTCAATCGTTAATTCATCAAGGAAACCATCAATGCGGTTGCAAAAGTTACATAGATGGAAAAAGTGAAAAAAACTGCAGCGAGATAGTAATTTTCAATTAAATTCAAAGAAATATTAGGCGCTCCATATAAAGTGAATCAAAACAATGTGACAAGGTTGGTTTTAGTTTTTAAAGAAAAATATTCCGTTTTTCATTTAAAAATATATAAATTATCTTTCAGACCACAAAATCACAAACCTCAAAAGGGTTTAACCTCTCTCAACCATGAAATCGTCTGGAAACGCAAAGAAAGGAGAAAAAGCACACGTACGTCCTCTTTTAAGCGCTCTTACTGTAGTCGGGTCTACTAACTAATCCCCATCAGGGGGACGAAATTGCTCAACACACTGGAGAAATTACAGCGTCGCGTAATCTGAACCGTCGAAATGAATTCGCAACCGAAACCAAACTCCGCATCTTCACGTATTCCGCTAGAATGTTTGAGTTTTCCTCTCACAGCTCGAGGCGTACAATTGCCATCGATCGAGTAAATAAAGAAGACAGCAGCGAAGGGAGAAGAACAGGTGGAGAATGAGATTAGATTCGAGCTACTCAATGGACCTCACAATAGACGGAATGTCCTTTGTCAAACTTTTCTGAGCTCTCCTACGTTCCCTCTGTGAGAACACGAACAATCATCAGAAGATATTAAACGTTTTCAGACAGTATTTTGGGATAAAACTCTAGGTTGATTTTGCTTGTCCATCCGTTATACACTCGTTTACTTTCAAAAACAAGAATAATGAGCAGCAGTCACCGAATTAACCGCCGTTCCTTCTTAATACAAGAAATGATCTGCAGCGATGGAGAAGGATGAGGCATTATTTTATTTCCGCATAAAATATCCGCGAGGCTAGCGGTGTAAATTTCACCTCTTTCACTTCTGTCATTACTACTCCTCGAAGAGTGTGCCTCCACCATACACCAGAATTCGCGCATTTTTCTCACACCGCAGACATCATCGCTTCTCCCACCTCCGGAGCGGAAGCCGAGGAAGAGGGCGCAAGGGCAGGCAAAAACCACCGAGGAGTTTTTAAGCGGCCATTACCCGTTTATAATGCCTTTTATGTCTTCACCGTGGCTTCCCACCCATTTGTCAATTCAATCGCCACGTTCCATGTCTTCTCCTCCCTCTCTCCTCTCCTTCGTCTCGTCTCATTCATCCCCCCTCTCACACAACACACGAGGCCAAATCTCCACGCCCATCCCACTAATTCCCCTGACGAAACAGAAAATTTCTGACGAAACAAAAGCATTACTACGACCACATCCCTCCTCGTATTTTCATCCATTATTTCGTTGCCACCCCCGCCCTGATCTTTGACAATACCACCTTCATGAGAGCCTTCTTATAAATTCTCAAGCACCACCACAGGAGTACTAACACACTCCTCCTTCCTTGGTTTTATCTTCTGGAAAAAAAACTCCAATCATGTCTGATCACGATCGGTCGGTCTTCCGGGTAAACTATGCTCGGGACGGCGACGCGTCCGAGGGAAATAGAGAGGAAGAAAGCCCCATCATAATCACCACGGACATCACCCACATTCCCCGTCCAACTTTTCTCAAGATCCCAACACCTAACCCACGAACCCAACCTCGAACATTTCAAACCCCCTCCTCCACTCCTTCCACTCTTTTTCACTTCTTATTCCCATTTCCTCCTCCCCCCTCTTTCACCTCCCATCCCTTCCTATACCCCCTCTGGGTGAAAAATCATCGCTTTTAACCCCCACTGCCTAAACGGACCCCTCTTCCCCGAGGGGAACGCCTCCCCATCGCTCAGCCAGCCACGCTCCCCCTCCCACGCCGCTTCATCTCTCTCTCTCCACTCTCGGGCCCATCCTCACGTCATCTTAACGGCTCTAAATGGCCTGGTGGTGCGGTAGCTTATGCCCGTGGATGTCCGTCTCCATTAACTAGTCTCTCCTCATCTCTTCTCCTTTTCGTTTTCATCGTGCCCTCGTCCCTCCCCCGCCGGTCCACCTCTCCCATTATGTCCCGTTCGAGTGTTGGAGAAAAAAGAAGGGGAGTGGAGACGGCTCGCGGTTAAGTAGTTGGTCAGCGCGTACTTGATTGACAGGGGGAAAAAGAAACGACGCGCCTCTCCGCAGCTCATTACTCAGGGAGGATCGCTCAGCGGAGCGAAATGAAAAAGAGACTTTAAAACGCAGGAAGTCGAGCGAGTCCAGTAGTGGATAATGGCTGGTCTATTAGTTCGGTGTGTTGGCAGTTGTTGAAATAGCCACGAGTCGTGAGTGAATGGTCATCACAATGACTTCTAATGACAAACGAGAGGCGTGTTTAATGTCACTGTTGCCTAGGTTCCTCCGAGTTTTGGGTCAAGTCTCCACTAGTGTGGGGATATATTTTTTATATCCACCCAATTTCCGTGAGGTTTCTTCATTGGCCAATTCTTATACAGTTGTGCACAACTATCATGAAAAACTAGCCACTCTTTCTCCAGGGAACTACTCTGCGAGATATTAACGATTCGCGGTTATGATAGGAGACGAATTTCAATACTATGTTTCATAAAATTCAAATCATCGTTGAAGATCGCATTTAGGAGAAAATTTCTTCACATTATGCAGCTGATTTTGGGAGATCCATAATACCTCCTGGGTTACGGTAACAATATCGATTCCCTAGGAATGTGGCCACGTGGCATCTTGGAATGCAATGCCGTCGTGACTTACGGAAAAAAATTAAGCATTCTGTTGGGATTCCTCGAGGGAACTAGTTAAAGCCACCCGCATATTCTGGTCTCGAAACTTCAGGAATACTCTTCCGCATGATGGAGAGCCCTCCCCCCCCTCAATCTTCGTTTATATTACTGTATCCCTGGGGGAATGGGAATGCGGAGGAGGCCCATAATCGCTCTCGTGGGTTCCCTTCCTTTTAAAAATTCGAAACATAAGGAGGCGCGCGCTCCGGGTTAGATATTCATGACATTCCCAGGAAACTTAAACGTTGCGCAAACTGCTTCTCTTCTTTTTATTCACTTTCACATCGACAAGGAACCGCGAAGAGTGTGGTGAGGGGAGGAGAGGTGCTGGAAGGAAGGAGTGACGCAGGCTAGGGAAAGAGAGGAGGGAGCGAAAATAGAGACGGAGGTGGAGGGTGGTGGGCCGTCGGGAGAGAGGATGGGCGGTTTTGAGGCAAAAGGAAGAAGGGCGCGGAGAAGAAACAACGATGCTATAGCCTTATGGCTGCCCCAGGGATCTTTATAAGGATCGACCTCCTCTGCAATGAAGGAGGCCTCCCTCCCCCGCCCCCCACTCCTCCTCGACGAAAATCCCACTCCACACTGTGAAGAAAAGAACCCCCCCCCCCCTAACTCCTCGCTTATTCTCGAAAACGTTCCACGACCAAACCACCCCGCCTTCCTCGGACCATTCGCCTCCCCACACCCTTTGCCCGCTCCGTTTATCCGCAATCCGTAATTCCCTCTCCTCGCTCCGATGTGGGTGCCCCCAGGGTGGGCGAAAAAAAACAAAGCGCTCCCGACCCCCCCCTTCCATTTAGCCCCCTCGATCGCATACACACCCCACCGCCCTCACCCCCTCATCCCTCCTGACCACTTCTCGTGGCCCCACCTCTTTCTCCCCCTACTCCCTCCACTCCGAAATGCCCGCCGTTCCTCCCCCCCCACCATTGTCCCACCCACCCACCTCCGGAGCGCATCCACACAACCACTCCCCCCCTTCGGCGGTATCCCAAGCACCGCATCCCCGCCCGACCCCTCCCACCATCGCTCAAACTCCTCATCCATCCATCGCTCTGCGGCAGCGACTATCAAACTGATGGCTACAGGCGAGAGAATATGACGGCGGTTTTGGAATGGGGAGGACAACAACAGAGAGGGCTGGCGAGCCCACGGTTGGGAGGAAGGGAGGGAGGGCATGGGAACATGGAAAAGGAGAGAGAGAGAGAGAGGAAGGGAGAAGACGGGCGAAAGGATGAGGAGAGAATAAAGGAGGAGGAGGAGAGCTCGAGGCGACCTTTGAGCTCTATCTGAGAGGAGCGCTCAGACATTCCCACGTAATTGGTGAGGACGCATATTCCTTCCGTCCAGATGGTCTGGCTGGTTTAAAAAAATACTGAATCCGCGGTCGCGATGGGACGGCTATTATCGAGGCATCTTAATAAACACCCATATTTTACGCGATTGGCGCTCCGCGGTCGGAAAGCTCAGTGTGTGAACGTTGAATTCAATTTCTTAGGCATAAAAAGGTTGTTCATATGAGTGTTTAATGCTTAAGTATATACACATTATCTACTTAACTCACGAGCCTAAAGAGATCTAAATTACCTTTAGGGTAATAATATTTCGGTTATTTTAAGGTAAGAGTTTAGATCTTTAAATATAACAATTACAGTATTGGAAATTTAGTACTTCAATAATGAATATGCGCGCACACACGATCAAGATAAAACTTGCTTGTAAATAATAAGTAGCAACGAGTGAACCCAGGACTTAGCGGACTAATGCAAGACTATATTGATCATTTGAAAACTAGCTTCAAGAGCATAACGTAGAGATGCATTTTTTTCGTACGCATTTGATTATAAATCAATACTATTAAAATTCATTCCAGTGCGAAGCTGATGACTTCTGATTAATTCCATACTTAAACCCTCCGTGAGACAAACAGATATCAATAAAGAGGGATCACTATCCATTTACCCTGGGGCCAGCCTCCGAAGTTCTCCTGTCTAATATTCTTTACAGGCACGGCGTAATCATCATGCATCGATAAACAAGACTCGGACCGTGGAGAAGTATGAAAAATAGAACATGACGAGGAAAACATGACGTTGAACGGATGGAACTTTTTATATCTCAATATCTGTGGCGGAAAGAGAGGAAGAGAGAGAGAGAGAGGGGGGAAGAAAACGAATGCGAAGGCTCGGGGAAAGTGAGAGAGTGGGACACACACCGGCCGGACATTGGATGCTTATAAGGCGCGACGCGTCACTCCTTGCTCATCTTTAGGGTTCATCATTTCACAGCCTTCTAGTTAGTTGGCTCCATAAGAAATAAAAGGGACAAGCGAGAAATCTAGAGGAGGAAGGGGCGGTGAAGCAGGTGGAAAAGAGGATAAAAAAAGGTATAAGGACGAGAGTGAAAGGTTGCGAAAACATCGCATCGTGAGAGCCCCTTAACAGGATATCCCATCTACGATGGCAAAAGGGGCATTGGGTAGGGGGAGGTAGGGAGGGGGCGGTGAAGGATTCGAGAGGAGGCAGCACGGGGAGGAGGAAGAGGATGGCTGGGTGTAAAGAGCGAGGGGGGTGGTGGTGGTAGTGGAGTGGGAGGGGGACGTATCGCTAACAACTCTTGTTAACGCGAGCCGAATGCCTCTCGGAGAAGACCGCGCGAGAGGATGAGGGAGGAAATGGGGAAGGTGAGGGAGGAGTGTGGGGCGAATCGAGAGTGGGTGGGCGGGGGAGGAGGAGGCCGGTAAAAAAGTACGTGCATGGTAGGGGATGAAAGAGGGGGGATGGGTCCATTTACTACTCCCCTCCCCCACCCGACTTTCCCCATTCCATTTCCCCGGCCATCATTCCTCTGCTCCTTCCCTCCTTTCTTTCTCCACACAACCACAGCCACCAGCACCACCGAGGTACCAGCACAGCGCCCTAGCACCACGGACCGACCGCCCTTATCTTAACCGTTTCGTCCGTCCCAATACTTTTTCTCTCTCTCTCTCTCTCTCCCTCTCGGCCCCTATCTCCCTTGCCATCTTTCCACCCCGAGCCTTTTAACACGCAACGTTACCCACCCCTCCTTCTCCGCCCAGAAAAACAGTTTTTGATTCAATAAAAATCACGGACCGAATGTTATATAGTATGATGCCGGTTAGATGCGAGGGAGATAGAGAGGTGCGGGGGAATGGAGTGAGTTCATGTGCCGAACGAGAAGGAATAGGGGGGGGAGGGATCGATGGGCCAGAGGAGATGGGAGGGGGGGTAGGAGGAGGGTATAACGTAAATCGACATGGGGAGGAAAAATATAGCGACGAAAATCTCGCGTCCCTTCAGATGATATCGGTGAAGAGTTCATCACTAATTTTCGAGCCTCCTTAAAAGCGTTAATTAATCCTGTCAATTTCAGATAATGCAGGTGAGACTACGATATCTAGACCGACTTCACCACTCGAAGCGAGGAAAAAAATCTATCTATTTTCTCCACAAGAAGGAAGATATTCAAGTAAAATCATGCTTCATGGCTTCATGCTTCATGGCTTCATGAAGTTCATGCTCAGAAACAATAGCTAAAGTTAGAATTAAAGACCGATAAAGGTATGGGCAGTAATCATGGAAGACAATTCTTAAGGAAAATTACTTTGACAAAGAAAAGTATGAACACGAAAACACATTTAAACGCTTAGAACACATATTCTTGAATTTATTTCTCTTCACAACCGGATATGATAATTGTGAGTCCATAAGAGCGTTTACGCGACTTAACTAAGATTTAACGTAATAATATCTCTTCAAGATATCACAAAACATCCGAGGTGATAATTGGAATCACGCAAAGAGGAGCATTATCTCGGTGAGAAATCCATCGGTCCACCTCATCGATCGAACTGTCATGCCGTTAATTAATTTAACGATCACGATCGGAGAACAGCTCGAGCGAGATTTAATCATTTATTTTTCCCGCTTTAAGCGATTTTATCATTTTCAGAGAGGATACGCACTCCATTTAAACTGAGATGGCTTTCTACTCTTCGCCTCCTCTTTGCAGTCCCGCCTGACAAAGCAAACACACCCCTCGAATAATCGATTTCACACCAATTCTCCCGGACTGGCGGAAGATGGGTGGACATCTTATCCTTCATCCTGTCTCCCCGAAGCTGCTCGTCCCTCGCCGCGCCGAACATGCTCCTTTCCCTTTTCGTGTCTCCCTCCCACCCTCCTACTGTCTTCAGCCACACCCATACCACATGACCGCCTCGACCCGATGCTCACCTTCCCCATCCATCACACGCGTAACTCCCTCTTTAAATACCGAGCGGCAGGACCCGAGTTTCATCAAAACGGCTCCTCTCGAGCAAATTCTATCTCCTTTACGTTCTTCCATGAGCCGAAATATTGAGAGAAATCCATCAATGTCCTTTAGCGCGGCCATTTTCCTAGCCATTTCTCTCGCGCCTTCGCCACCTCCTTTGATTTACCTTCTTTTTCCATACCCACTGAGCTTGAGAAGTAAGGGGAATGGATGACCATTGATCGTGAGTGCCCCGGGAAAGCTGTATCCCAATCTTAAGATCTCTGTCGCCGCGTTTCTCCCTCACTTCTTCACCTTCCTTGGCAACATTTTTCCACTCCCTCACTTCCCTTCCGAACTATGAGAGAGGAACGCCAATTTTATACTGCACTTCTGCCATTTATGTATCTCAATTGTTCCACCCAATTCTTCCACGCATTTTCCTCCATTTGCCCCAGCAATCTCACCCTGTTTTAAACTCTTATTTAAGGCTGTTTGCATCCTGTTTAAGACTCCTAACGTCATTAACCCATCTTTTAAACTAATTCAAACCCCACTCCCAACTGTATCTATCCATCTTTCGTTCTGACAATCCATTTTTATTGAGATAATAATTTCATGATTTCGATTTTCGGATTCAAACAAAATTCACTCATAATTGCATAAGTTTGGTTCCTTTCGTTATTTATGCTACGACTTTTAAATCGACTTTCATGAATGGCTGTAAACTTCCGCAAAGCTGGCCCATCACAATTGGAATAGATGTTATCGAAATACTTATAGAATTAAGAGATGCAAGTAATATTTCGGGAAAAGATTATGCTTGGCATCTCTCAGTGTGAGGGAAATAACTATTTCAGCTCTAAACTGACGAGAACTGTTGGATTTCTTGAATGGACAAATTTAACTTCAGCTATGCAGCGTGAAACGCGAATAATAAGGGATTATGCCCATTAAAATTCCAGCCACCGCTTACGCCAAACAATATAAATCAAGAGTTCTTGATACTGAAAGACCAGAAAAGAAACACTAAATCATTAGTTATCCAAAAAACAATTCCCATTATAACGGTTCCAAGGTATCAAAAGAAGCCCATCTCCAAAGCTCCATTTATCTATATACAAGCTAAAATACACGGTTTAACAAGACTCATCAAACGCAAGACTCGAGACGTGAAATGGTTTTGCCCGGGCGTTGAAAAAAAAGAAATAAGAAAGAGAGTGAGATAAAATTCCCTCTCGTCTTAATGAGAACCGACCCTACGGGGCAGCATCTCTTTTGAATAACTCTTCACGCCTGACGAAGCATCGCCGAGTATAAAAGTTCCCCACACTCATTCAATAACGTCGGTTCTTTTTATTTCCTTCCCTCTCCCCCCACTTTCCCCTTTTGTATCCTCCTCGCTTAAAAACATCCTCCCGCCCGGCCTATTCTCATCCCGCTCCGATTGCTCGGTTTGGCGTATGCTAATGATTGAGAAGTAAACACAGACGGAAGGGAGTCGGAAGGAATGTAGAATGGGATTGGAAGGAGTTTAACGCTCGTCGTAGGGTAAAGCGCCAAAAAATGGATCTGGAGAGAATGCTTGGGGGAAATAGGGAAATAGGCAAAGAGCGATCAATCCAAAATTTCCCTGTCTACGCGCAAAAAATTCGTAGGTTTTCAAAAAAACGCAAAATTACTACAGACGCGACATCATTTTTGCTAAAGGCTAACTGACCATTACAAGCATCTTTTTCTTTAAAGCTAGATTCAATAGTGGCATTAAAATTCCAGCTAACATCCGTTAATTTTGCTGCGGCTGGTTTCATAAAGTGCTGTAACCCTAATCACCCGCCCTTCTTCCACGCCCCATCTCCATTCCTCCTCAGGGAATATATTATCAAATTAAAGATAGATATCTAGTTAGTGGGATTAATCATCACAGGAAACTTATAATCGTAAGCTTCCATGCCATTGTAACACGACTATTGACATGCATAAGTGTTATACGGTATGCAGTGATTATGTCATTTCGTCGTCACTAGGATGGAAAATTGTACTTATCAGCCCTTTTTTCATATAATAATTTTATTGATTATCATCTTTTTTTCATCGTTTATCTTAATTTTAATTCGATTAAAATGTTGTGAAAGGGAAATATTTGGTGTTCTTGAAAATCATTCTATTGTCACTCACACCTATGGCTATTATTTTAGTTATATGATATAATATAAAACTTGACTATAACCCATCTGATAACCCAGATAATCTTTAAAACTCAAGTTTTAGCAACTATGAAACCCCTGAAATTGGCTACCTCCTAAAACTACAGGATTCATTTAGTCACACATTGGAAAATAACTTTCATTCATCTCATTTGCACGGACGATTTCGTCCGCTTCGTTCACTTGGAAGTTCTCGACGGGTTCTAAAACCGTTGCCTTCTTCATCGAGTTAGGTATTGTATAACTCCAGGAGAAAGATGATACCGATATAGTTCTTTTCGTTCACTTTTCAAATGAAAGAAACAGGATTTAAATGGAAAAAAGGAATATCCACTAACGAATAGCATTCTGGAACTGTGAATCTCATTATACGGTACTAACAGCATAATACCTCTTCCTCTCCTGGAGAACGGGGGAAATCGTAAATTGAGCCGAGCAGCTATTTCAACGTTTTCATTGGGATTAAATTAAGAGAGAGATTCGGTGCTTGATCCGATTGGTGCGACCTCGAGTAATGAGAGCGGATTGGACCGCACCACTCCCTCTCTGACGCTATTCGCTCGCCCCTCTCCCACGCCCCTTGCCCCTCCAACCCCTTTTCCACAATCCCTTTTAACCTCAATCCCCGAATGGGTCGAGCCAGATGAAACCCGCAGAGACGACACCCTCTAACCCCTCACCCCCCCTCTCTCTCTCTCTCTCTCCTTTCAATCTCGTCTCCCCTCGTGCGCACAAAAATGTAAACACCAAGTCGCAGAGGAAAGCAGCCGTGGGTGGGTGGGTCGTAGGAAGGGGTGGCGAGGAGGGGGGGGGCGTGAGGGGTGATACAGAGAGGGTCCTTTGATCGCTTCAATTTTCCGACTGACGCTTCTTCACTACGCTTCCGAACACGCCTCATTGTGGAGTCATCTGGCGAGGGTGATTCCCCATTTACCGCCCATTAGCCGGATTGATTCCCGTAGAGAATCAGAGAAAGGGCATGAGGGATTGGAGAGGGACAGAGGGGTGGGAGTCTTGGAAAAAAAAGAGAGGGGGGGAGGTGGAAGAGAGAGGCGGGGACAGAGAGCTGGGGCCGGGCGAGTTGACTCGGACGAAGGTGGTGTAGGTACGTGGCGGATCGGGGGGAGTAATGGGAAGCAAATGAACGGGTTAAAAGAGCGCGAATGGGGGAATTGATGGTGGGGAGAAGTGGATGGGCGAGACATCTGAAGCCGGCGAAGGGTCTCGAGCCATTGACGTTGAAGACCCCGCATTCACAGATGCATGCCCCTCCACTCCCTTTGATGGCCAACCGTCTCACGGGAGCGCAAAGTCTGAGAGCACCAGTGCTGAAGTGGAAGAGACGAACGAGACGCATCCCCACACTTTTATCTAGAGGATCTGCAGTACATTTTATTCATCCATAAATATTTCTTATGAAACTATATGTGTCAATAGGGAGATATGCGAAATTTGATATGTTTAAACTTCGGAAAGAATTTCATTCATCCATAAATATTTCTTATGAAAAACATATAAGTGACAATCGGGAGTTATGCGAAATGTGATATATAAACTTCGGAAAGAATTTTTATGCACAGCCAAGTTCAAGAATTGTTCACAAGATAGTCTCAAAACTTAATCATTCGTGCATTCAAGGTTATTTGTTCGGGAAAAACCATAGCATTAGAAATATTATGGTTTCCATTTTACCCCATTTACCGCCAATTAACCGGATTCCAACTGACGATTTCACCTTATTCCGTGGAGAGAAAACGGAGCCTAGACGTCATTTGAATAAAATTACTACGAAAAGTACACCAACCAAGACTACCAGCACCGGTTCTATTTTTCCGCTAAAAATATGCAAAAATATTAAAATAAGCTACTTAAACTTAAACAAGGAGGAGAAACTTCAGCGATGGCGTGAGGATTAGGAATTCTGATATTCTGTATTATGATTTAAAAGTTAACTCACATACCAAGGTTTGAGATCTGTTGTAAGATATATCATTTTTTTCAGTTTCACCGGACGGAAAATTCCTTCGTAAGGTGCAAAAAGAATCAGAAGACCCAATTAGGACAGAACTGAACTTAATCATCACAAAATTAAAATAACTTAACGATCGTTCAACTCCAACAGTCACGAGAGAGGACCTAGCTATTAGAGAGGAAGAATTTATTGTGATATGGTCACCCAGAGGAAAGGAAGGACAGACCATATATAAACATCCCATAAACAGAACGTACGGTAAAGAGGGGAATATGATGATGATGGCCTCCTTAGCTTAGGGAATGATCGTGGTGTTGGCGGCAAGGGGCATGGGGACTGAGGGAGAGGGCAATTCGTGCGTGCTTAGGAGAGGAGCGAGGGTGGTAGAATAACGCCCGAGAGAAAAAGAGAGAGAATGAGTAACCCGAGAAGAGTGGGAAGAAGGGACGCTTAATTATAATAATGGTGACCAGAGGGGGGAGGGAGAGAGGGGGCGTCAAGAGAGCGGATGTGGGGTGGGTCAAGGGTAGAGTAGTATACTTTGGATAGGATGAGAAGGGGAGGTGTACGATAGTGATGGGGTGGGAGCTAGAGTGCCGGGGAGAGGGAGGAACAGGGATGGTTGCGATGGGGACGAACGTTCAGCTGCGACTCGAAATGCCCGCGGGCAACAGAAGATTGGATGGCTGAAAAGTTTTACCACCCGGGAAGATATAGGGCCTCGGATCAACGGTAAATCCAAATTCGAGATCTCAGCGACTCATTCACGAAAAACGGTACAAGTAGTATATCAATTCGCGCCTGATAAACTTGCACATCATATGACTCGTATTTAAGTTTTTGTTTCACATCAATGATGCTACTCTTGTTTTAAAAGAAAAATTGAACCGCAAAACTCAAAAATTGAAGTTAACGGTTTGGGAAGAATTGGTACAAGAATTCATGGATCGAAAATTGTAAACATGCGATAATTAACAAGCAGATAACAAGACAGATAGAGGCCACCCACATCATGTTCCACTGCATAATTCTGTGAAGACAAGTAAAATTTTGCGTGACATGCAGGCCAGTGTACAGGTTTATGAGAGACTTCTAACTTACAGATTCCATTTGCGGTTCGCAAAGAGCTACGATCCCAATACATAATGTGATAATGAATCTAGTTGGTGAAGACTCATACCTCGAACATCATCAATAATTTTTTTTAATGCAGAAGCAATTGTCTAGAAAAATGAGATAAACTCAAAATAGTCTACAAATTAATTTATTAAACCTGCCGATTCCCTCTTTCGGATATAGATTTTTGACTCATCAAGTTATTATTTTGGTTTTATGAGTCTTTTTTCAACATTTTCGCAAAAATCTATATGTATGCGCAAAAGAGAATGGCGAGATGAAATAGCCTTTTCTTTTGTTTTCTACGTTGATTTAATGCGATTCCAGCTCTATGGTGTCCAAGGGAGGTAAAAGTATAAGAAAAGAATACCTACCTTAGTTGGAATGAAGGAAAGAAGTCCAAAAAGTCTACTTGACGACGAACGTAATGGCTCTAGAGTGCCTTGGGAGGACGGATGAGGAAGAGCGCCGTTGAAATGCTCTCCATAAAGAAATCCGGAGGAAAGGAAAAAAAGCGCTCTCGAAGAGCGGTTTAGCCCGCACGCCCACTATCCCAAGCCTTAACCGCAGAGTAACGACGTTCGGTATATATATTTAGGCAGAAAAAAACTCTTCGACCAATCCGCTTCCATTGTCATTATCTCTAAAAGCAAGGGGGGTGGCGAGGTGACACGGATGGGGAGAACGATGACGTCGGCGGGAATGTAAATTCCGCGACAACCACCGTGCTCTCCGCATCGTGGCGATTTTTTCGGCCGTCTGCTGAGATGATAGTTTTAGGGACCGAGTTTCGGGAATCCCGGGCATTGATCTCGGGCGCTTTCTACGAGGCGCGGCGAGCCTCCGTCCTTCCGAGGATAGAGGGTGGGAGGGGGAGGGAGGGAGAGAAAGGGGAAGGGCAGGTGAGGCCAGCAAGAGGCGGCACACGCCTCGCCGTCCCTCAGAGATACACCTGTCCGGTGTGCCGGGCTTAGAATCCACGAACGGGCCCGGGCCGCCAGAAAATTAATAGGGACGGAGAAGTGCATTAAGGATACTTCGGGGCGGGGGGATGGGGGAAGGGTGGGTTTGTGTGTGTGTGTGTGTGTACGAGGGTGAGGGGGCCATCTCCGGAAAGGCGCCTTTTTTATGACGCCGACCTGTCATAAAACGGAGCAAGCGGCGCTCGCAGTCCTCACTCGAGTCCGTTTCGGTGAGACGAAGAGAAAAGAAGGTGAGGAGGGATGGCAGCACATAAAAAAAAAACCTTACCGGGCAGGATCGAGCCCAAGCCGTTCCGTTCAAAGGCCGAATAGTAATGCAGAACCTCGAGGGTCATATAACTCCAGCTGAATTGCATGTAATAACGTCATGACTCACATATAACTCGCGATTTAATTTTAAGTCTACGATTCACACACCAAGGTGAGGATGGTAAGTCAACCTTTGCCCAGCAGCAAAATAGGCAAGCATCCTTTGCACGGCCATTGGGGTAAAAAAGGGACTGAATAACTTCTAGGAAACTGTTACAAAATAAAATAATTATAAAATTCAGTCTACAGGAGACTGTACAAAAAATAACAATGAAGCAGAGAGCAAAATAAAAAGGCTAATGACGAACGAAGACAAGAAAGTGATAAAAGACGTCAAAAAGAAAAAATTAAGAATAAGTTATTGCGACTTAAAGAGATTTGGGATACTATCTGCACGTATAATAGAATAGACACGCATCTATTTTCAACTAAAAATCTTTTTTTTAACTCAAAATGTTATCTGTTAAGACAGCAGTATTTCATTGTTGAGGACCACTAACCAGCAATGCACATCGCTCTTAGCCATATATCAAAGTAGCTGAAGATATGGCATCCTTAAAACTCTAATTAGATTTAAATATTGAAGTAAGCGAAGGATACGATGTGACTTACTTGGGGAACTTCGGAATGGTAAACAAGTTTTTGGAAATTTCTCTGACATATGGGAATCAAGCTATTCCCCTCAGTGAGGCACAATAAATAGCACGAATACATTTTTGTTGCATTGACGTCCTAATGCTTCATTAGAATTTAAATAGGTCCCCTAATGGCTCATTGGAAACATTGAATACTCTCGTTTAGTGAGGCGTAACCTTATCAATTTACTTTCAGGTAACCGATATATTCGATAAAAGGAAGAATGTTTATTTTTCTTCCACCAAACATTTTTGCATAAATAAAGGTCCAAGGAATTTTGAAAAATTTAATCTTAGTTAACGAAGAATTATCTTAACTTAACAAGCACATAGAAAGAAATGTTATTTTAATCAAAACAGTCTGTAGAGACTGAATTCTTTCGGGACATAACATAATGATGTAAGCAAGGATGAATTTGAGTTGGACAACTTAGTGTCATGAACAGCATGAAAAAAATGTTTGTTTTGTAATTCATCACGATGCATATTCGATATTGAATTTTAACACAACTTTCGATATCTCTCTGAAGACAGATAAATACGAATATTCATAAAATTCGAATTGCGGGGAGAGATTAAATCATTCCTTAGGCTAATACGGCACAAGATTCACGGTTGACGTTTGGAAGACGTGTTTAAGCATCGAATATGCAGGGAGGAAATAACATGTTACATCAAGGGAGTGAACTTGGGAGGCACGAACCCTTGCTCGGCGAAGAGCCGCCCTGGACGAGGTGCCAGGAGGGAGGCGCAGCGTCCTCCCGCCACCCGCACTCCTCGGACGCCCACGGCGGGAGAAGTGAGATCGGAGTTGCGGAAAATTCGGCAACACGTCTCCCCCACAGCCGGCCATTAACTAGCCACGGGATGAGGAGACAAAAACAAAAGCGACCGGATATAGTACTCTTTTAGCGCCAAGGAGAGGAGGTGGGTGCGGGCTCATCTCGAGCTGATGGGATGCACGAGAGGACTTTTTTGCGAGGGGAATCGAAAAAAATTTGGGAGGGAAGAGAGAGACAAAGAAGGGGAGTGGGAGTGGGGGGGGGGGGGTCAAGACAACTTGCACCGCCGAGGACAATGGCCGGATAGAGTGCCCCTATTTCCAGTGCATTCGCCACTTCCTCTGTTTACGCGCACACGATGAGTTAGGAAATAATAAAGGTAAGGAAAAAATAGAGGCGAATATTTTCCCCGAGGGCTGTTATTTTAGCCTCTCCTTCGATTGAGGAGGTCGAAGGCCATGTTTTTGTTTTCTAAAAAGGGAAAAAAAGTGGCCTTTGGGTCATTTACCACGTAGCGGCGCTCCCAAGCACACCCTCGAATTTCCTCCAGTGCCCTCGAAGGAGAGAAAAAAGGGGAGGAAGAAGGGGCACTTTTAACCGGCTCATCGGTTTCCGGAATGAGAGGGAGGGTGGGGAAGTTTTTTTAAGAGCCGGCGGTGGGAATGGGAGGAGGGTGTCGGACGGGAAAGAGGGAAACGTGATGAGGAGCCGGGAGTCAATGCCTGGACGACGGCGAAAGAGACAAACGCAGTTTTATTTCTTCCGTTTGCGACCGTCTTTGCCCTTCCAACCCGCCGCGACCTCAGCACCTGCCCACCTCGGGGAGGGAAGGCCGTGCCCGGCCGCCGCCGCCACCACCACCACCACCTGCTCCCCCGCGGACCGGCCGACTCCTCCCCCCCCACTCTTCGCCCTACCGCCGAGATCCGCCCCTCCCCACATTTTTCCCGGCTAATTACCCAGATACGGAATTATTTCAAAAGAACTATGCATAAGCCTCGATGTTGTTTCAGAGAACACCCAAATACGAAAGCCTTTGTAGACGAAAAAATCTAGAGTGAAGTTCCCTCGAAAACGATGGTCGTGAATATCTTAAATTGAATGCATCAGCACGGTATGAAGTAGGTTACAGTGAAAAAATAATGGGACGCCAAAAATAATAGGAATATCCTTGTTGAATCATCGCGCATAAAACTTAATAATTGAAAGCGTGATTGCACTGTTTAAAGAAGTTCGGGCGATCTATGGTCCCCAGGGCTTAAAATCAGACGGACTGATTGGTTACACTTACAATACATCGCCCAGATTCTTCCGCATAAATTAAGGTGCAACATGGGCAAGAAACAATTACTAGATGACATTTCCTTTAGGGTTACTTGCAATCCCTGCTTTTGTTAGCAGTAACCTGCTTTAAGGTAATGAGACTACTGCAAGCTATGACTCACAGTGGACTAGGGAAATTTCAAAACGAATCATTTGGAAGTTCATTCATTAAAAACAACATGACTTTAACTAAGATAGTGCAAGTAATAGAGATAATAAGAAAAAGGTACTGTCAGAGGTACTAAGATTTGGTTTCCACACATGACAGAAAGAAGATAGTGAAGTAATTAGAAACATATCAGGCCATAGTTTACTCACTTATACCATTATTAGGTGTTGAAAATTGAGGGTATGTACAAAATACTAACCTTTAAGACAACTCAAAAATTAATATCTAACGTATCTATATTTTATACGGGCCATTAGAGTCAGATGGTGAGAACTCAAATGTAGACATGGAAATTAAATATCGCTATAACATAGAGTTATTAATAAATTTCAATATCCAAACTTTACAAGAAACCATAATAACAGAGTATTGGGTGAAGAGTATCTTTAGCCATTCACTCGGGATGGCCAACGCCTCTATATTGGATTTCATCCGCTTTGTAATGAAGCAGCAATGCGAGAGCTATTTGCTGGAAAATTAATAAATGCCACCGTCTGATTTCATTCCGCCCTCAATGCGTTCATTTATCACTCAGGAACACGTTTTCACTTCGAGAAATGATTAAAGCATCGTCATTTTGCGGCACATTGGTGGGTTAGCACAGCTTCGAATAATGAACTTCATTCGAGTGAATCCGACCCGTTTTCACCAAGCTCATCCCAAAAGCGTCGCATCTTGAAAACCAATTCACGCGACCTTCACTCACAATGGAACACACTTTTTAGTTCCCATTGACTCTTTCAATCACTCGCTACATCTCATTCCAATGTCATATAATCATTAGATAACCACTAACCATTCAATTTAACTCGACACTCAAGGGCGATGAAAAAGTTCTCAGAATTAACATGGTATTTACATCTTCGGTGGCTCAAAACTCACTGCTTGGTCTTACCCTCCTCCAAAAGCTTTCCACGCAATTTACGATTTACTGAGAAAATTATTCTCTGTTAACGTGAATGGAGAAACAATTCATGGATATACCAGCTCTGCGAGAGATTTCATAAGCAAGTCTTGCAATTACGATGCTACAACTTTATTACATTACATTTGATCCCTTCTTTATCTCACACTGTCAGGCCTCCATCGTTTCCATCCCGGCCTCGTAAAAATACACCGCCATTTTGGCCACGCACTTCCCTCTCATCGGCGGCGTTCCCTTTACTTTATTTGCCCAACTTTATTCGGCGTGACTTCCTCAAAGCATCGATACCCTCCCACCTCCCAAATCAGCGGCTCCATCTCCGCGTTCCTTTTTGCTCTCACGGAGTCCCCTTCCTCTCTATCCCGCAAACACGGGGTTGTTCCGTAAGACCCTGTCTCTGTCTGCCGGTTCATACGCAAATTTTCTCACGTTCGGAGGAATGCCTCGCAAAACCGCTGCCGCCCTCTCGAACCCATCTCCCTCTCGTCAGAAACATCCCTGCCTCCTCCGCCCCCTCACCCCCCCCCCCCACCCCTCCCCGATAGTTGGCTCCATGCGTCCACATGCGCCCCCCCCCTTCCTTCAGAATCCCCCTCTCTCCCCCAGCAATCTCCGCCCCTCCCCTTCCCCCCGTTACACGCCCCTTTCTCACGCCGTCTGCGGAAAGCCTCCGCGCATGTCCCTGGCCATCGATTACTCCAAAGGCCAAGCCCCAAACACGGTTTCCGATCCCAGCCACGGCACACCCCTCCTCCGCCTCCTCACGCTCTCCACCCCCTCACTCCAACGCTCTACGTTCCGCTCTTCTATCTCGAGAGTCTAAAATATCCTTCCTCACTTTATTCCGATTCTAACTCTTCCCCAATCATATTCCCATCATGTCATACGCCGAACGGTGCGAAAAGAGACCGAAGCACATATAATTGTACCTCATACACATCAACTGAAGACATGACTACGGGTGATTGATCTGAAATGAACCGATCAAGTGAGAATATGCTTACCTTAACAATCAACATTTATTTTCTAGGTTGATATGTTTATACAAGTATAATGTTCTTTCTATTTCCCACTTTATTGAAACAATCTATTGTGACGTGTTGCTGGAAACAGGACGATCCTGATTTCATGCCCATATGGTTAATTCTTCACTGATGATTTTTTGCGGTTATCGCGGCGGAGAGGAATAATGCAGTGATAAATATCGTATTAAAAATATCCCATTCCACGGTTATGCTTACTTTTAGCTTGGACGCATTCGAAAGCTTTCCAGTTCGCTGCAAGTTTTGCTAACTAAGGTATAAATAGGAAAATCTTTTAGTCATAATAACTTTGGTGAAAGATACAACAAACTTTTATAAAAAGAAATTGCGGATGCCATCGTTAATCAGTAGTTTCATGAAATGATTTGTTTTCATTATCCTGCATAAGTGAAGGTTGAGATAATACTTGAAACTTCACGGTTGTGGATTTCAAGTGTTTTTTAAATCAAAATTATGAAACGGACCTTGGGACTTGAAGTTTTTCTCCATTCGCTAGTGCTTCATTTCTTTACATATGTCAGTAGAATAGAACAGCCCAGGCATTAGAGGCTTTAGAGGGCAGGTGGTAGGAATACTAATGTATGAAACATATTTCAGCTGTATGCAAACATAAAATGGGAAGAGTATTGTCTGGGTTTCAATCACTGAGCGGAATTTACCTCCCCTTGCCCGAGACATCCGATTCTAAACCTTTCTGTCGTTTTCCATAACAGCTGCATGGACTCAGCGGGTTTAAGTTTGCAAGCAAAATAGCAATGCCTCAAGATTTCCCCAGTAGAAACATGTCTATGATACGGAACTTTTTTCCCTTCTAACATCAGAAAATTTCCTTCTCACCTTTGAAAATTACAATTAAGTACCTTGGTGAAACGATCAAATAACTGGTAGGACTCTCTGCGTTTTATATACTATCAGAACGTCTCCAATAAAATCTCAATGATTAAATTCAATTCCTTAAGTAATTTTTTTCAATACAGCTAGCGTGCGTTCCACCGATCCGTTCGTCCGTATTGGTCAGTTCCGACATTTTTTATTTCTTCGTGACGAGCCTTGCGAACGTCTTTCACCTCGGATCAGTACGTTCCTTTACTCGTTTGCCATTTCTTCTTCCATCTAAATCCCAGACTTCACCTAATCAACTGACAGGAGGCTATCCATTCGACACGAAACGTTCCCATGCAAAATTATCCGAGCGGATGTAGAGGGAAGGGGGGAAAGTAATGGCAGTCACAAAAACCACGGAAATAAAGCAACAAAACCCGGAGACGGGAGGCAAAAGAGAGAAGATCAAACAATTTGGAGAGGGGGAGGGGATTAAGATGGCGGAAAAAGCGAAGGAAATGAGGCTGGCGTAGAAAAGCGTGGGGGAAGGGATCCTTGAGGGAACGGGGAGGGAAGGATGAATGATTGAGAGGTGGGGACCGAAGGGGGGGGAGGAGGTTGAGGAGAGCGGGGGTGGGGGATCGATGGAGACCGGGGAGAAATACTCTCCCAATGATTTATACGAATATGACGTGTGTGTGGTGTGTTATGAATTGAAAACGAGGCATTCGTTTTCGAGGAAATGATTAATTTTTTGCTTCCCATCCGGGAGCTCGGCCTCGGAGGTTTGTTAACGTTCTGTTCTGATTTAAAACATGCAGTTGTCGAGGAGGGGGGTTTTTTCGGGTGTAGCGAGCACGAAATATCGCCAAATGATAAAAATAGTCGAGGACGAATATTGCTCGGGGAAGTACGTCGTCAATGACCCCCTCTCGCTCACCACCTCTCTCTTTTTGCTCCCTCTCTGATGCCCACGCAAAATGAATCCAGCTCTAAGTATCTGCGCCATAAATATAAGCTGAAACGAGTCTTTATTAAGCAAAACCTTTGACAAAAAAATTCTAATCCGAAAAAAGCTTTAAACGGTAAACAAGTTATGCGCACGCAAAGCCGTCTCCTCAACTTGACTTCCATAGCCTTCTTGACACGGGTAACCATTTGCTTTATTTTAAGATTCGCTTCCTTATATATACCTCGTACCAGGACGTAAAATTGACTCTTTTTCACTGATGGAAGTATCTGTCGCAGCGTATTTATTCTAGCTCTTCTTCAAGGATGAAATGCAGAAGTATACACAGGAAAAATTATCGGCAGCGGTCTCTCCAAGGCCTTCACGCGTATTCTCTCCGCTCCACTACCCTCCCTTTCGACCGTTCCCGCCAGAGGCGCTTATTTCTGCATTTTACGCACCTCCCTTTCCTTACCACCCGCGAGGGTGGAGATCAAAATACCTCCTCACTCACTGGCAACCCCTCTGTTTTCCCGACGCCCTTTCCCCTATACTCCCCCCCCCCCCCCAACCGACCCGACCGTTCTTCATCCCCACCGAACTCCCTTTCCCTGCGAAACATTTCTCTCCGACCGAAATCCTCCGCGAGGAATAATGGATGTAAATTACAGCCGAGGCGGAGATGCGGAGGAGGGGAGGAGGGGTGGGTTAAGGGCGGGGGAGGGGGGGAGAGTGAGTGGAGAAGGGGAGGGATTGAATAGAGGCGAATGCAATTGGCAGAGTGGCGAGGGGACGGTGGAGAGAGCCAATATGGCGAATCGACGGAATTGAGTGGGTTGATGCAAGACTGGGGGTGATTTGAAAAAGGGGAGGAGCGCTCAAATGGAAGGCCTGGGGTTAAAGGATGTGGGGGGGGGGAGATAGGAGTGGAGCGGGAGGTGGAGAAGTGGGCGGGAGGAATGGAGAGAGAGAGCGCTCGAGATTTGATCGAGGACGAAAGATCTCGACGGGCATCCCGAAGCGCCGGGCAAAATCATCGGTATTCGCGACCGCAATGGACTATAAAATGTGCAAACAGCGAAATTCTCCGAGGAATTATCTCCAAGCGCAAAGAAAATTACTCACCCGGCGACTCAAGACGTATTTCCAAAGCATGTATAGACGGAATTCACTCCTGGGAGGAGGCGCTCGCTGCAACGCAAAACGAACTCTGAAAAAACTATCCGTGAAAAATGTTCACTTTGCAGCTGAGCTCGTAAGCGTCTTCTGCAGCACTTACGTTTGGACAAATACTCTCTCTCAAGATCCAGTACGCGTCTTGACCTAGGTTACTATATTGGTGACTCTGACTCAAAGTACAATGGCCAATATTAGTTAGGTAAATACTTATAAGAAAATGGCATGCGCTAGCAGTCAATAAACAGGAGCACATCAATGTGTATCCTTCCTTAAAAGAATCCCGAAGATAGCAATGATAGAGTCACGGGTTGGATAAGTTCTCACAGCATCATCGATGTAATTTAACCATGCATTACTTCATCGACGAAAACGGTTACTCCAATAAATTCGAGTAAACAAAATGCTGCATCATAACAAGGAGTTCTCAATCATGAAATTCAACTCGATAATTAAATCCAAAAACGCGAAACACATCTTCGGAGACTCCTTTAAAAAAAACAATAAAACCTCGTTGACTTATGCGAAAAAAATGTAAAAAGGATTCATGTATCTTTACTCGTAAACGAGATGCAAATCGACTTCACAATTAACATCCTCGTAGAGCCTTAAAAGGTGAATGAAGACAGAAATTAAGAGAAGATCAAAATGGAATTTGGCTTTTCCAATAGACATGAAATACATACAATGTTGGAGTTATCCCGAGGGATGCATCACACGGCTTTTTGAGTTCAAACACACGAGTAAGGGGCCAAGAAAAACTCGCTCTTGCACCCTTATTGCTTGTTCTGAGGATAAAGAAACAACAAAATCGCACGAAAATGTTATTAAGTCGATTAATTCCTCCAAGGAGGAATTCCATGAGTAAACAGGACTTAAATGAAATAATAAGGTAGGGAAATAAAAGTAAAATATAAATACGTGCTCGCCAAAAAACGAATTGTATAGTCCTTTGAGAATGACCGAAAGTGTTGAAACCAGTCGTGATCTTACCATGATAGTTTTGTGTGGATTATACAAAGTGTTCTCATTTCATTTCAATATGATCTCTAAATTCCACAAAGTTATCTCGCAAACCATTGAAGATATATGTAAATAAAAATGTAGGTTTGGATGACGTGAAAGAGGTGGAGTAAAAAGCAAGAGGGTACGCGATTAATGGTTTCTTATTTAATCTAAAGTTAACTGCTGAACAGTCATCCTTTCCTCTGGACTGATGAAAATCATTCTCAATAGGTGGGCTGCGTTATTTCCCCCTGTGGTTCTCCTCCACCCCAACTGACCTCGCAGTCCACACTTGATGGCCCTGGGCGTAATTTTGAGTCACACCACTTAGAAGGAAAACATACCTATTTTAATCATCTTTCTAGTTTTTCAATGCACAAATCACAGTTATCAATAATCATAATATTTCCTCATCGGCCCAGATGGAATTCACGCGCAACCTACCACAGAGATTCACGAGTAGACTTGAAGCGGGTAGACTAGAGGGGTACGTACATACTTGTTGGAAGTGAAAATTGGGGCTTGGAGGAGTTGGACGAAAAAAAACAGGCTGCGGGTCATAAATAAAATAGCGGAAGAGAGATTGTGGAGGAATAAATGAGATAATTAGAAGAGAGGGGAAATGAAATGGAGAGGAGCCATAGGGTAACGAGGCGATGAGTGAGAGGGAAGGCGGAAAGCTCATCGCGAAGGAAATGAACAGATCACTGCCGATGGGGAATGCGAATTCCACGGAATGTAAGATCGCATCCCCGTCCCGCCCCTCCGGGATGATCGGAAGGGAGTGGTGAGGGAAGGTAGTATGGTGGTGGACGAAAAATGGAAGACGTTTGTTTGATGGCTTCTCTTTTGAATGCCTCCTCTTTTGGCTAACAGCGTTCTTATGGCTTATGTTTTCAGCGGAAGGATTTACATTAGTGAGATAAGCGATCTTCACGAACCGAGCAGTGACGAACAATGAGGCATATTAATAGGGATTGTTTGAAGGCAAAGCCGTGAAAATTTTCAGATCACTTGGATAAAAGCCACAAAATGGCTCAATTAATCGAAAGCGAGGAAAAAGTGAAAAAAGTTGTTTGAATATGCCCGGTTAATTCATTAAAGCTAGAGCTTAATACGAAAAAGAAAAAAAAAACGCAAATAATAATTTTTTTTTCAAGAAATCACACTCTCAAGATATATACTTATAATTGATGGCCTTCTAATTCTAACGCTTTCTACAAGAATATGTATACCTTGGAAATTGTACGGAAAGAATCGATAATGTAATATATAACAAGTATTCCTTTATGAATTTAATTCATTAAGTTACGCTGAGGGAGGACTGAGAGATTACCTACCTTAAATCATACCTACGTCCATTCCGGATCCAACAACAGTTTTCTATCAGACAATTTCGAGTATGAATTTCTCCATAGGATCATTAGAATGACTCAGTATTTGCCTGGAATTATATACAGGCGTGGGATCTAGGTTCCTTCATAGGCACTATCGTTATCCAAATCGCAAACCACTCGAAAAGGACAAAACCCACAGTTACTGTCCTAAGAACGCACTCTAAATATTCAGACTAATATTCAAAGCACCTTACATAAATTGGGCGAATGACTATAACTTTCGTTGTAATGAACGTTATTGAAAATTAATAAAAAGTGAAAGCACGCGTTAAGAAGAACCATGTTTTTGCCCAATTCATCCACATAATTACATTAAGCCCACCAATAACTTGACATTAAATCCCAATTTTCCATCAGCATCAATGATCGATCGATTTTACCATTGAAAATATACCGAAATGATAGATATACAACCACCAGTTTACGTTACTTTTCAGCTTAAAGTCTGTAGGTCCGAAAGAATTTTAAGCATTGTAATCGGCATTCCTTTCATCAGAAAATCAATAATCCTGTAAAAAATGAAATTTTCTCTCTTTTTGAATGGAAAAACGGAAAAATAATACCAGTTGTCAAATTAAATGAATACGTAATTGGACTACATTTTAAAAATGTACCAGTTAGAACAACCATTTCAGATTTATAGAGTTTTATTTTACCTGTATAGCACGCTATCTGTCGCTAATTTGTAGAAGATATTTGCCATGAATTCACAATATGCTTAACTTTTGGCATCTGATGGCCGTATTGATTGGAAAACGAACTATTTTGACGTACAAAACTCTTCATAATGTTTCCACGTACATGCATAGGATAAGGTAGGGGAGAATTCCATCAAAATCTTATTGTGTGTAACGTTAATAACTTATCAGTAAATCTAAAAGTTGCATACATCGATATTACATACATAAATGTATGATACTTTTAGTTTTACGGTTGAAAACATGAAAAACCCGTAAAGTGACTTCTATGGAATAAAATGTATATTGGTGACACAAAAAATATTTGATTATTGTGTATCAGATAACGGAATTAACGTAAATACGAATCACATTGGAAAATCAGTTGCAAGGACAAAAATTTCGAAAAAATTACATCCCTATGCATGCCTGAATTGGAAATTACTTAAAAATAACAAAGAAATGTAAAAAAACCGCCTATTATTATTTTGTTCGCGACATTTACTCTTTCTCTGCTCGGTTTTGGGTCGGAAACTGTATTCTAGCCATTTTTCTATACCCTATGCCATCAGAAAGTCCCTTTAACAGGCAAGGTTGAGAGACATATGAAGAATAGTGCGTCAATAGCATTTACACAATGTCAGCGTGATATAATGATTAGGGACCCCGAGATTGACTAAAAAACCATGGTTAATTCTCAAAATTTCGACAAGATGTTACGTAATATGGAAAGCACAAGTCATTACATAATTGCACAAAGTACACTGTTTCCATTTCGAAGAGTAGCGTTGTATTATTCATATCACGAGAAGAATGTGCACGTTGAATTTCAAAGGGAAAAGAAAACAGTTGCAATGAATTAAGAGATTTCTGCCACCGTGACACTCATAATGCATATGCTAATTAGCAGTCATTAACCATACAAGGAGCAGTTAGGATTAAAAAATACCCGAACTGAAATCTAGGGGTATTTCTGTAGTATTGACCATTTAACGCAGTACATAGATGTCTCGACTATAAGATCCTATTCAAAACCGATGCTGCAGTTGCCGAGTAAATGGAAAAATCTATTACTGAAAAAGTGCAAAAATTGGCGATGGAGGGGCCAAAAGCACAAGTGTTTAGGGAAAAGCGTAGTGTAAACCAAAATGGAATGAAATAATTGATGTTTATTCTTTCTGTCATCTGATACAAAAAACCTGACTTAATTCAAACATGTACGTAACCAAAAGAGTAAAATAATCCATTGCACCGAACCTAATGCTTTCCTTATGGAAGTATAAGTTGATGAATGAAGGGCCAAAATTGGGACTTTAACGTTTATCTAATTAATCATGCTAGTCAATCCTTCGAGGTACCGAAGAACTAGTGAGGAATTCTCCTGCGATCGATCAAATATTACTTCAGTTTTATAAACATAGATACAAACGCGAAAAATCCTTGGACCATGACGTTTTAAAGGATATTTTTAAAACATAAAATAAAAATGTCCGTCTTTACCAGTCTTTTATATCGTGGAAGAAGTAGATGAAGGAAAAATAGATTTCCGTGTTATACACCTAGAAAAAATGGTTTGCAACAATTGAATTTGCTGCAAAAAATGGTCATGAGACTATAAGTTACCATAATGTAGTAATCACCCGTTTAAAACAACCTTTTTATCATTTTATCTTAATTGCATGCAGTTAATTTTTTCACTGGACAAAACTCAGACACGCATGCAAAAAGCTTCCATATTTCAATGCGAGCTTCCAAGAGTTTCCGTGCTTGCATGCGAAATGGAGGATTAAAAAAAAACATCCCTTCGATTAATGAATGAGTGGATAATGAAGGGCGGAAACGACTCTTGGAGGGTCTGTGTTCAGCAAGTTACGCAGCGTCGGCTGCTAGCGCGTGCATTTCGAAACAGGAAATTTCTTGTAACTCAACTCAGTTTAGCTATTCAAACAAGGTTCCCACAGCCTCATACACATGGTCTCGCATTAGGGTTTTTTATTTGGGTCACTTAGAATAAGGTCAAGATGGTATGTTTACAAAATTCAAGAGAAAGTACGGAAATATGCACACTTAAAAAACTGAGGAAATGTCCTTTGACAGTAAAAATGCCGTTGGAGAATTTTTTCGACGACATAAAGAACAGAATGTTCAACACCTGAGGGTAAATAAATGGATTAGTAAAAGGAACCCATTCTTTCATTTGTGCGTGGCATGAAGAATTTGTCAAATATTAACGATGTGATTCTTCTCTCCCTTCAAAGCACTTCGTAACGCTTCCTCTGACTGATTGATAAAATGGCCGCCGTAAATGCAGTGACTGCCATTGGCAATTCTGATTACCGTAGGCTACATCTTAACCGCAGTTGCGGAAACATTGTTGATTCAGTGGACATAAAAAATTAAATCAACCCCGGACATTCCCCCACTTGGGCATGCCGTACTTTTTTGTGAAGCGATCGCGAATTCCAAGCGGTTTCCTTGACCAGCGAAAGGCTGCTAAACCCTCTTCCCCTTGCGGCCACGTACTGAGTACCCTATGCCCCACGTTTTTCCGCATCAGGGTCCCCTCTGCCCCCCCCCCCCTCTTAACCTCCTCCCGGCGAGGAAACCTTCCTCCCGGCTGTCCGGATAAAAAATAAAGAAAATCCACCAAGGAGAGGGCAAAAAAAGACCGGAATTAAACCCCTTCCTCTCCCCCACCCCTCGTCCCATTCCCACTCCGCGGGCTATCTTCTCGCCTTATCTATTTCCCTATCTCCTGATCCAACAATAGTTGCAGCGTCGGAGGGAGAAGAGTGGAGCAAGGGAACGAAGAGAGAGAGGGGTGCAAGGGACGGCGAAAAGGAAAAAATACCCGGCACTAACCCCTCCCAACGGTGTCCCCCCCTCCCTGCCCCGCGCCGTGTCGCCGCCCAATCCCCTTCAACTTTTATTCTTCTTCTCCTCCTCTGCCGTAAGAACGTCCCTTCACACATACACCACCTACCTCTTCTTCACCAGCCATTCAAGCGCACATAACCCCCCTCTCCCCTGCCATCCGCTCCCTTCCACTCGCTGCAGTTACCTCCCTCCCTTTTATCCTCGACTCCCGTCAAACCTGGTGATCACATTCGAGCTGGATTTCGCCGTCCCCTCTCTCGTGGCACCCCTAAAGCTCACCTCTCCCGTTCAAGCCCTCCCTCGTCCCCCTATCTCTCTCTCGGAGACCCCTGGCTTGCGGTACGCCTCCTGCGTTACTTCTCTCTGCCGCCGTATACCTTGCCTTTAAACTAAACCCTTCTCGCTCCATCCCCCTCTCGTCAACGACGCCATCTGCCTCCACAGCCACGAACCCCTGGCCTACCGTCCGTGTCACCCTCTCCTAGTTGTCCCCTTGATTAGAAAAAGAAAAGAAACTTTCGACATCTCAGACGCAACGTCCACCATCTTCCTTCGAAAAGAATCGGGAAAAACAAAACAATATCGTAGGAACAAATTAAACCACGCCGTCCGGCTCGAATTCGTTATTTAATGTTGGATTTGAATTTGACATCGTAGAGGAAGGCTCAAGTGAACGCTTCAAAAATATAAACGACATCGGTTTTTGAAATATTTAAAAGCATTCAGCACATTGTTTTCTAGAGCAAGGAAAAGCTTTTATTTACGTATACACAAATCGATACAGGAATGAACGCAACTTAAAATGACAAATGACGTCAACAGGACGGAAAGCTAACGCAAAGGAAATCAAGGTTTCAATTTGAATTTAGTGCGTTTACACTGACAAAAATTAGAAAACATTTTCACCTCATTTAAACGTACACATTGCCTCCTATAACATCCGTCTCCTCCACTCATATCCACAACCTTTTATTTTTTTTATAGATGCTGAGTCGCCGTTTTACCCGCCATTACGATTAGAAAGAAGAATCGTCCGAGAATTTCACGGGGATGTTAACAAACGCTCATACTCTTCACAAACACAACTATTCATCCCATTCTCATATCTAACTTGAAATGCCTTGTGATACATATACAGTTGTAACAATGGTTGCAAGAGAAATAGGCGTACTTAATGAAATGGAGGCAAAAGGGAAAGAATTTGCCTGGTAGGCCGAGTTATACAATTACTAAACGGAAACAGAAACCGCTATGAAAATACGACAGTTACTTGCGTTGATCTTAATTGCGAGTCATTAAGTAGTTTAAATCCTATCATTACTCCAAACACATTCTATGGTTTACTTCTTTATTTAAATGATAAAAACTTGCATATCTGTGATAAAACTCGTCAATGACTTAAAAATAAATCATTAAATTTTTCAGATTAAAAGGGCAGATTCTATATTTTTCTAATTAAAAACATACGGCGACCTCCACCCACGGTAAAAGAACGAGAATCTGAATAGAGGAAGCACTATATCAACTGCAAAGAAAATACCCTTCGGGATATCCTAAAAGGAAATATTTTCCCTACTTTGTGTTGAAAGAGATTAAGTTTTTCTAGAAACACTGAAAGAGAGGAATCTTATACGAGAAAAAATTTATACACTCATCCGATACATCAATCGCGACGTCAGCACACCATCACAGTATAATTCTGCGGGGAAACAAAGCCTTTTTACCGCGCCACCCTTGACCGCGAATTCGCACTCTGGCCGCAATCGCTCGTGAGCGCACGGGGACGACATAAACGAAATACGCACGGACCCACAGACGTAAAAACTCGGGGCAATGCGCGGCAGAGAGATGGGGAGCCATCAAAAAGTCGGACGGAATGGAGAAGTTCGCGAAGGCTGAGATTGAAAGTGCGGTGTGCCATGGGAAGAGAGCGAGAAGGAAGTCAAAATAGAGGGGGAGGGCATGAAAAAAGGTAGAATAAAGCGAATCACTACAGGAAGTGATGGCGGAATGGAGAGAGGAAGCGGCAAGGCTGAAGAGAGAGACAGCGGAATAAAAAATGAGATGGGAAAAGAGAGAGAGAGTGTTTAGGAGTCGGCGAGGGATAAGGTGGGGTGTGGGTCGTGGGGAGGAAGAAGGGGTTGGGGGAGAGGGGTCGGCAGGAGGAAGAACCGAATAAAAATATGAGCCTGGGTCACGAATGACCACCCGTCGGCAGCAGTACGTAACGACGGGAGCAGTATGGATCCCGGTGCCGCCGTTGGGAGTACCGAGGGAACGTTTTTCAGGCGGGCGGGACGTGAGAGAGGGAGAGAATGGCCGGGTGAAAAAAGTGAGGTCCGGGGAGTGAAAAAAGCGATACATACGACGGAGGTGGTGGAGGAGGAAGAGAGGGAGGAACAAGGCGAGATAGAGAGGAGGGATAAACAAGTGAGGAGAGTAAAAGGGTTGGGCTTAAGAGAAGAGGGGAATTGTGGCATGAGAACCGTGGAGGGAAGGTGGTGCAGAAAAACAGCGAGTGGGAGGCGAGAAGGTAGTCCCCGCCAGTGAGATGGAGCCCGGTAGCAGAGCGCGGGGCGGTGGGACGGGGGAGCGGTGGAGGTGGCGGCTGTGGAGGTGCAGAGGGGAGGGAGGGAGAGGAGATAGATAAAAGATGAAGATAGCGGAGGGCGATTTCGAGTGTGGGAGGAGGAGGACGGTGTGGTGGAGGAGAGCGATCAAGGGCGGAGATAGGACAGAGAGAGGGCAGAGAAGAGAAAGGGAAGTAGGCAGACGTGAGGAGTAGAAGAGGACAAGGAGGGAGAATCCTCGTCTGTTTGGCAATCATTGCTTAGGAACTTCAAGGCACACTTACCTACTCCCAGTTTTTTAAACGACGAAGCATGAAGTCATTCGTAAGCAAGCTGAATAGTCCACGTTAAGATGGGGTCAGTTAAAATAGTCGGTAAATATCAAACGTTTGTGGAAAGACGGAAATTTAAATAAATATAATGGCAAGCAATCAGAAACACTATATACAACGGATACGATTTTAAGGCACATAAATTTACAGTAATTAACTAACTTCATTGATATTAACTTCGAGGAGATGAGGGTGGGTTGTTTTCGACCATCCTGATTTCTTTCAGGCATACATATTCGCATTTAATATACACGCATTCATATTCTATCCACTAATTGAATTATAAGCCAGCCTCGGATTTTTCAAATATAAATTATCAATAGTGCGAGGAGAAATTTACTTAAAATTAGATATATATATTGGTACAATTACAATCACGGAATGTATTTCCATTGCGAATGTAGTTTCACGAATAATAAAGAATCATTCATACTAAAACAGTTAAATACCTTTATAGTGGAGAAAATCGATTACGTAAATGGATTACAGAGGGATTACAGACGCTATACTCTGGAGTTATATGAGAAATACTTGGACAAACGAAAAAACCCTAGCGAGAAATCAGGAATGATGAAAAGAATAAAGAAGCAAAAATAGGGAAAATTGCTAGATTAGTAGAGCGATAACATTGCTCACGGTGAATACACGGGCAGGGGACATCAGTGAGAGGGTATGAGCGAGGAATGAGAGGAGGGAAGTTTATAAGGGTGGTTGGAAGGAGGAGAATGGCGCTTGAAGAATGCCGGGTGAAGAAATGAAAAGGATTAACAAGGGAGATGATTTAGTGCCAGCCGTTACCTTCTTTTTTTCCGACGAGACAGAAAACTGAAGTATGTAGGTCATAAAGACGGCCTTCCCGGTGGCAGGAGTGAGGGGATTTTTGTCTATTTTTCCATAGGGTTATTATTTCAAGACTATTCACGTGCAAGAGCGCAGATTAATATTGTTTTTTTAAGAGGGTTTCGGGGGGTGGAGAGGGGGGGGGAAGGCTTTAGGAGAATAGACGCTGCTTCATGTCTTAACGATGATAGAGTGGGAGGTTTGAATGCGCCCGGAGAGGGAGCAAGCTTTTGTTGAAAGATGGTAGATATCGGATGAGGCTGTTGCAATGCGCGAAAAATATTATGGCGATTTGATTCCGAGAAAAGCAAATTCTAGATTTGTTCTTGATCCATTCTGACAATAAACATCCATAGCCAAGGAACGGGAAGAAATTGGGCATTATAATGAAGTAATACTATTAACTATTGACAATTTTTAAATTTTTGTACAATTCAATTTGGAAATATTCACTTTTAAAAGTGGACAATATTCCGAGGCGGGGCATGATGAATTTTCTGAGGATTATTTGCAAATTTGGAGGTAAAAATTGATGAAAAATTATGTTTACAATCAAGTTTTCATATTTAAAGCCTATCAAGTATCGCATTCGCAATAAACAAACATAATCTGTTTCAATTACAAACTGATCATCATTACCCTTTTTATCCTACTTGGTATACCTATCATGAGAAAATATTCCCCTTTCACCTTCCTTAGACGTGATATATTCAATTGGGTTTAATCAAGGACATATACTGAAGAAAATTTAACTGGCAATATTATACGAGAAAACAATGAGGTCTGCGAATATCACCATTTAGACATCTCAAACAAAGCGTAGAGTAAATGAATATTTAAGTCATACAACGAAGTCTAATTTATCTCCGGAAGAGCACATGATCATTTTTTTCAAAGCATTTCGCCGGAGTTTAGAAAGGTTGCATGCCGTAAATTATCGCTGAAACTGCGAGAATTTTACTTCTTTCTGAATTGCCGTCCTCCAGAGTTTGGGCATGTTTTTCAACACGAATTCGAATAAATAAATAAACTACGTCTCCTGCTCGAGGAGGGAAGGGCGACGTGCGAGAAGAGAAATAAAATTGTGCACATGACAACAAAAGATGGTGGCAGGATGGAAGACAGCCGTACTACACGAGTATGAAAAAGGGGTGTTTTTTTTATTCAGCTCCGAAATATAATGGGTGAGGTGAGGGCAGATGAAGGGTTGTGCAGGGAGGCGAGTGTGGCGGACGACTGGGGAATGAAGGGGGGTGGAAGTCGGAAGGCGCGAGAGGATTGGAAGATGGAAGCCACCGAATAGAGGAGTCGGGGAAGGGGTGGGAAGCAGAGGAGGTGGAGGAGGAGACGTGGAGAAATGAAATAGAGGAAAGCGCGGTGGAAGACCCTCTCTGCATGAGTCGAGCCCATAAATCAAAACGGGTTCCGGCAGCCATTCTTGATGGGCTAACCTCCCTCCCTCCCGTCCCCCCCCCCCCGAACTCCCCGGCCCATCACCCCCCTCGACCGCCCCTCTTTTTCGCTCCTCCACCGAGCCACTACTCTCTCCATTCCACCCCTTACGCCTCGAATGCCCTCCCCCCGCGAATCCACCGGTTTCAACCTCCCCCCCTCTACACCCTATCCTAACCTACCACCATTTCCCCTCTGCTCCGCACAGACGGGCACCCGCCGCCGTATGTCCATCCACCGAAATTTTTATCTCCCACCGACACTTCCCACGCATCGCCACTTCCTGGCTCAACCCTCTGCGTCCATCGACACCCCTTCGACAAAAAAAAATAACACGGCCCACCCACCCCTTACTCGTCCTCCCGTTTAACAGGGCTCGATGCAAACAATCGGATGTCGTCACTCTCACCCCCATCGTCCACTCCCTCTAACTTTCAACACGTCCCTGCTAAAGCTTACTGCGAGCTCTTGGACGCAGCAACATGCTGCTGATATACTGAAGACTGACTGACTGTTACTGCATGCAACCAGCTACTTCAAGGTGAATATTTGACTACACTTCGTAAATGTCACCATTTACAGTGAACTCCGCAATATTTTAGCTCTCCATTTGCTATTTCGAGGATGAAAGCCCATTGAAAGCAAGTATCCCAAAAAGTATGTAGGCAACTTGAGGTTAAGGTTTGAGAATACATCTCGGTTCGTGTATATAACACAAACATAATACTCAATGACAATCTCGAAAAGAATGAACTTCCACAATGTATGTTACGCATCCCAGCGTTTATTTTAAAGGTAGAACTACTATCAGAGTCAAAAGATCAGGGTCAAACACTTCAGCAAACGCCGGTAGGCATATTTTTGATGACTACCGGCTAATACATAATACATAATAAGTACAGAAACGAATTAAATTGAATAAACACAAATGAATATGGTTTAACATTTATTTTTATGTTCCAAACACTAATGTTTACCAACCCTCTACGACTTCCAAAGACAATAAAATATAAAATTCGGAGCCTTCTGATGTAACTAAAACAAAATCACACGAATGCCGAGGTAATACTTCCAAGCATTCAAGTAATAAATCGTGCACCGATTACTCCTAGCCACGAAATCATTGCTTAAAATCAGAAAGGTAGTATTATTTAAAAGTATATTGAATTTTTTGCACTAGATGGTTTAGTAATAGGTGGTTCAGTTTACTAATAAGACCTTAGTCGAAGAGACAGAAAAGAAAGATAGGCATATCTGCTGTTTACAAAAACAACCAAGATTCGTAAGTTTTGGAGTTTGGATAATGTTTTTCCGCATAAAACTGATGATAGCAATTAGTGCCCGATGTGCTTTTTATTAAGGCTATTTACATGTTTCACAGCTAAAAATTATAAATCATCACCCAGCAAAAAACTCATTAGCACTCCGAACTCAAAAGAATTAAACGAAAATTTGACGCGTCCATGAGAGAAGGATTTCAAACAAGTTAAATTCTTCCACACGACACAGTCAATGGCACAACTCTCGGTGATCAATACAATTATTATTCATGAATACGCGTCATTAGCACCAGAAACACATCCCTTCGAACTAATAAGAGGACAATTAAATTTCCCTCAAGATACCACAATTCAATTACATTAACCGCAATAGGTCGATACTTTGTCCACCGTGAACACCCTCGCCTCTATACCACGGAGGATATGCATGCGAGCTCCATTACGCACGACAACTCATCCCAGGGCTCTTTCTCCTCCCCAAGTATCCTCATGCACGCCCACAGAGCGCGCTCGCGTGACGAGACAGCATCATCGAGCCTCGGAGTCTTTCCCTCGAATATCCCTCGGTGGCGCGAGCACGGGACCTCCGATCCCGAAGCGATCGCGCTCCGCTCTATATCCACACAAAATAGCGCTGGGAAACCTCTTCGGCGAGGACTTGGACACAGAACATAAGAGATTCTCAAAGTACATGACAGCGAGCATGAAAGTTACACGGAACACGAATCGCGGATTCTAGCCTTTTCGAAATGTTCGACAAGCACTGGCGAGACACGAGTTCCCAAGCACTGGCACTTCCCATGAGGACTGTTGGCAGTCAGAGAACATTCTTGAGTCTTTTCCTTTCCTCTTTTCACAAAATTAAAGGGCGGAGATATTATGGAAGTGACTTTAAAATTATTTCGGGAGAAAAACAAGTACCTACTAAAGGGTAAAATAGAACGGAAATTAAAACACACTTAGTACCTATAGGTTCACTAGTTGTCTAGTGACCCTATACAAAGTGTATTTTAATTTACGTTAAGTATGGAGAGGTTTCACAAAGTTAAGCCTGAAGTTATTAGTTATATAGGTAAAATAAAAGCTTAAGTTTGCGAAATTACACAGAGAAAAATCATCCGCCTTGACCGTGATGATTTTTCTCTGTGGAATTTTGCACATTTGTGAATTGCGAGTGACTCCGTAAAAGTGGAACTCCGTGGCTAGTCCCGGATAGCTTAAAATTTGTCAAGCTTAAATTCGTTGACACTCCTGATATGTCCAACTAACACGAAGTGATGGATTCATAAATGGTTAGAGGCGATTTATTTAATTAATTTTTGCAACTCAGTAAGCACCAAGAGAAAGAAATTGTTAAAACGCATTTCCCCACGAACAAATTCAATTTTCAAAGGAACTTAGGAACGATAAATTACGTAGTTTATATTTCCATTTAGAACCTCCAGTAAGCAATCTGGACCAACAATACTTTCACACGGGATTTGAATGTCGCCAGGAGATTATTATTCCGCTACGAGAGAAAGAAATTCAAGGAATGCAGAGAAATAGAAGAGGAGGAATAAAAGGGTTAATATGATGATTGCCCAAAAAATGAGTGGGCGGCTACCCCGGCGAGTGAGTGCGTGCGTGGGGCCGAGGGGTTGGCGGCGGCGATGCAGGAAACGCCCCTCGCGCCGCGGGGCTCCCGCCGGGCGCGGGCGGTGGCGGTCCAGGAAGATTTCACGCCCATGGAAATTCGAGAGAGAGGGAGGAGCGGACGGGTTTCCACGGTTCCCGAAGGAGTTCTGTGGAAGCGGACGAAATAGGATTTCCGCGGAGCTCAACGGGGGACGGGAATGGAAGGAGGGTGGCCGCTGGAATGGGGAGGGGTGAGCCGTATAAGGAGGGAGTGGGAGGAGAAGTGATTTGAATGGAAACAATGAAATGGTTTGGGGCATTCGGGGAAACACGCCGTCTGGGGGACGGTCGAGGAATGTCTGCTCTGGAGAGGAAGGAAGACGGTAAGCGGAAAGCATTCCAGTGTGAGGAGGAGGAGGAGGGAGATAACGTTGGGGGGGAGTGGACGGAAGAGATATTGGTAGGATATAATCGATATGATTGACTTGTCAACGTAATGGAAAGGGACGTGGCGAGACGTATGAATAACGCCGCTGCACCGCGTAGAAGAAAAATCTAAAATTTTGATTTCCTGCCACCATTTACCACTCGCCAAACACCACGCTTAAAAGTTTATGAACTCTGGTCACCAGTGATTTCGAACTTTTCCCTGCATATAAAAGTGACTTGTCAACACATGAAGCTACTAAGAAACAAGTAGAAACTAATTGGCATGAAAACAAGACTCTTACGCTCCATGATTATAGCAACCCAACGGCTTATTGTTCATTAAATTGTTGTTAAAATATGTAATATCACGCTTATTGTTCCCTTCATTAAATGAAAATGCTCGAAAATATGGTATTTCAAACTAACAAATGAACGAAATATTAAATATTGCTTAAATTCTCCGTCCTTAACCGAAAGTATGCAATACAGGAAATTTAACATGTCTCTCTTTATTCTCTTCAAGGTTTTCATCGATGTTTATACCTCATCACGGTGATTCAAGGATTAAAGAACCGCAGGTAACATTTCTGGCTTGCATCAATCCCGACTGCGAAGCCAAACCAACCCGCCCGAGGGAATGAAGGATGAATGAATGCCTCTACCCAACACATTCGTTTTAATAATCATTTCATTTGTCACACAAGAGCGAATTGGCGAGACATGTGGGCGTGTTAGCAATCCAAGCCACCATCTTATATCAGATACGGGAAAATTACACACGAACACCCACTTGGCTTGCACAAGTCTCGCTCGCTCTCCGAAAGCGCGGATCTGCGCTTCGCATTGAACGACGGAAGCGACGCATACACCCCATTACATTCGCGCGACGCCGACGCGTCCTCTGCAGTGACGACTCTACGCCGTGGCACGCCGAGTGCCAGAGGAGGGGAAAAGGGAATGAAGAGCGCGTTGCGACGGTCCCCGCGGGTCCAGGGAGTTGTGAGATAAGCGAATTCGTCAGGGGGGGGATAGGGAACGTTCGGGAGAGGGGTGAATAGATAGGGGAAGTGTGGAAGGATAATATCTGCGGGATGGGAGGCGGCAGCGGAGGATTGTGGGAAAGCCAATGGGGGCTTAATAAAATGGGCATCCCAAGGGGCGGGGTGAGGAAGAAGTGTAACGGCATTAAAGCGAAGGGGGGCACAACACTCCACAAACCCCCGGAAGGGTACGGACACAAAAAGGACTTTCGGTGGGCGTCGACTGTAGCGAGAATATTACATAAATAATGAGAGGGTATGCGATACAAGAGGGGAGATGTATCACACGAAGAGTATCACTCTCTCACCAACCAAAAAATAGGAATCAAATCCAAGAATCGATGGTTCGTTTTATTTTCGCATATGGAAATAAAAACGTGATAACTGGACGAAGCACAAGAGTTTCCTATTACAAAGACAAAAAAGTAATATGCCGTATTTCACCTCGGTGGTACAATTTTTTCACAACTGGACGTAGAAGATAGAAAAGTATTTTAGAAATAATCTACCGGGAAACTGCCGAGAGCTCAGCAGCATTCATACGTTTGTATTTCACATGAATCATTCCAGCACAGTAAATGGACACGTAATTAGCGGGAAGAAATGTCAAAGAGATCATAAGATATAACGTTCCGAAATCTTAGGGGGCCATTTTACATAAAATTCAGAAGATTCCTGCGAAATTGAGTGGAATTTATGCATAATGCATAAATAAAGAGGTGCAATTCTTCACAAAAATAAAATATACTTTGACCCGGGTTTCAATGTTTATACATCGTCATAAGGTGATCATCAAGGTCGAAGTAAATTTTTTCTTCGTGGAAAATTCCACAACTTTATTTCTGCATAATGAGGTCATTTTTACAACTGAGAATAATAGAAGTTAATTGGTATCGCACAATATAATTTACGCAATAAATTGAATACTGAAGTGCCAATGATGAAGGAGTCAGAATGCGAATCTCATCTGAGCCAATGATTCATAATACATCTTCTCTTTCTTCTCTATCTAAGCTCTTTAATTAATTATAGAATAATCCAAAGAGACTTCTTTCTCGATGAGATATGCAGAGGCCGGTAAATAACATCAACCAGAAAATATTCGTAGTTTTCAAGCAAGATTAAAGCGATGAAAACAATGATGTTACGCATGAAATAAAGAATATTACTGAATGAAGAAGTTATTGAGAATATTACGAAAGCTCAACGAGGGATCAGGAGGATAACGCAAATCCCTCGCGGAAAGTTAATCATGCGAAGAGTGAGGGAATGGTGATTCGCATAAGGACACGACAATACGAAGAGGGGAGGGAGATGGAGTGGGGTGGGGAGGGCGTGTCCGAGAGGGAGGGAGGGGGAATTCTGAGATATCACGGACGATGACGGAGGAGAGGGGAGGAATGGAGAGGGAGAGCGGGGAGCGAGGGAGGATGAGGAGGGATGGCGGGAGGGGGATGATTCTAGGCTCGGGTAGGGCGCTGATTGCCCCCTCCGAAAAAGGCCGAGGGGGAGGGAAGGGGGGGGGGGTACGCCTCGATCGGAAAGAGGGTGGCTACGAGGGGTCCTCCGGTGGATAGGGGGGCGTGGAAAAACCGTTTAAACCAAAAGCTATAATACAGCCAGGGACTCAGCCGAGACGGAGTTTAGGACGGAATACACGAGAAGGTGAATGAGGGGGTACGCGATGGAGGGAAGGGCATGGGGAGAGAGAGAGAGGGTTATGGGGAGGCACGGGGATGGAGAGGGATCGGAGAGATGCACGAGTGAGGATGGGGGGGGGGGGAAGAGTAGGCAAAGGGGTTGGGGGAGGAGATAGGATGAGGGAGCCGTATCGGAACTCCGTTCCCACCGCCGCGTTTCGCTCCCTCCCGTACCCACCACACTACTCCCACTCCCACGAACAGATTCCCGAGAACACACTCATGCCACACTCCGGCACCCCCTTTGCCTAAAAGTATCTCTCAAACTCCTCACCCAAATTCTAACCTTGAATCCTAACGTGGATGTTGGAGGGATGCAAGAAGACGCTGCAGTGAGCGAAGAGTCATGAAATGTGGCGAGGGTGGGATTTTCGGGAGCTGCGGAAACTTGAATGCGAGCAACGTGGCGGTCGGTCGGAGATGTGGGGGCGTTGGGAGCCAAAAGGTGTGTTAATGGGCTAAAGGCAGCGTCCCCTCCGACTTTGAAGGGGTTTGCTAACGTGAGGCCCTGATCCCTCGCTCCCGCTACTCCTCTCTACGCCTCCGCTCCGTCGCAAAGCCCTCCTCCAATACGTGCTCGCATTATGGCTCTCGGGTTCAGCTGGGCGGACGAGGGAAGGAAAAGGGGGGATATCCCCTCCCCCATCTTCGCTTCTCGCAACTCCTTCGCCTCTCCGCTGATCCGTGAGTGCCTTTCCAATGTGCAGCCTCGGGGAAAGGTTTTTTGGGAAGAAAACGAGTCGATGAGCGCCGAATCGAGAGCCGATCGCTTGGGCGGAGAGTGTGAAATTACGTGGGGCCAAATTGAGGGGCGAGGGGAAAGGCGACGACATGGCCACCTTATGCCGTCCATGTAATGCTGTGGGGCTCAGTGAAGGTGATAAGAGTTTCTCTGTAGAGTATGTACACCCGGTGCCACCCGAAAGAGCAGACACAGAGCAACCCGAAAGGGAAGACATTGTGCATTCATGAAGCTGAAATAGAGCCTTCAAAAATTCTAGTCATGATGAAAAATAAAAACAAAACAAGGTAAACGGACTATATTTGTAAGAAACATACGTGTCAACTGACATAGTAGAGAGCATCTGGAAATAAGGCTACAAAGATAATTGTATCAATGGAATGGACGCTATTCACATTACAACATCAGGGTCATCAATATTTTGCCAACAAAACGGAGAAGACTCCAAAAGCTTTCACCCTGAATGATGAGGCAGCAATAGGGAAAACAAAGCAGTCGTTATTATCCGGTGAGATATAGAGAACAGCCGAGATCGACCTGTGGGCCTTTATCCTTCCTCGGAGACCAAAAAAACACAACGTGGCGTCCGCAGAATGGGGAGGCGATCGCCTAAAGGGAATAGCCTCGGACACAGATATAGGAGAAGCAGGAGGTAGGGTGGGCAGAGAACGGGGAGGTTGGAGGACGTAGAATACGGGGGGAGGGTGGGATGAGACGGGCAATGAGGAGTGATAGCCCTCCTGCGTGAAAGAGTGTGGGTAAGGTGCTATAAAATGGGAGGAGACGGCGGAGGAGGAGGAAGAGAGGCATAGATCCGATGGACCATATGGTGGGTCTCGGAAGGAGGTGAACAGAGCGGAGAGGGAAACAACACGGGGAGACGAGAGGCGGTGTGTAATAAAGAGCGGGGGGGGGGCTATTATGGAAGGGGGGGAGCAAATGAAACGACACCGGGAATGCAAGTGCGCTCGCGATAAAAAATAGAACGTGGGACCAATACGCAATGATAGTGGTTGTGATGGGAGAAAAAAGAAGAAAGGGAAAGAAGAAGAAAAGGAGGACATGAGAGAGACGGATGAGAAAGAGTGGAAGCGAGGAAGAAGGGAATGGAGGGAAAGGAGGGGAGTGATAAGAGGGAGGGAGTTGCAGGAGTGAAGGAAAATTATGGGATACGTGAAGTATGGTGGATTCGAAACGGCACCTAATGATCGAGAGTGAATCCAACTTCCAATAAACATACGCTTTCCCGTCTTCCCCTGTTTTATTTTTTTTGAGAAAGAGTCAAAGCACCCGAAATTTGCAGCATGCAAGCTTCCCTTTCCCTTGAGCTCTCCCTCCTCCCGTCACCCCTCCCCCTGCTGCTGCTGCTGCTGAGATTAAAACGTTGCCGAAAATAGGGTTTGCGTGGCAGTTGAAAGTTATTGAAAATGGCCGCGACCACCACCATGCAAAATGAAGGGCGAATGAATAGCTTCGCTGCCTGCGTTCTCGTTCGCCATGAAACAGACAAATTTCTCGGAAAATCCTCTTTCACGATAGCTCGACCCGCTTGGAGATTGCCTAGACCTGTGAATTTCAATTCGAAGAAACAATCTTCGGTGACAAAATAACGCGGAACTGTTTCATAGCAGGGTGTTTAAGCTAAGAAACCAATATTATGATAAAATCAAGCAACAAAAAATTGACAGCATTTTTCAGGTATCCAAAATTACAAGTAGAACTACTTACATCTCCTTCCTTAACTTAGATCAAGTGGCATCGATGCTCACTCCAACTTTACTTGCTTCATCAATAAACTTACCTGTAAAGAAATGAAAACATTGGTAAATAAAACGTGGTTTAAAATTATACTTAACACAACACATTACTGATAAACCATTAAACACTTTATTGAGGATATGTAATGAGAAATTAAATACAATTACGTACCGATAAATGGGGAAACAATACTTATAATGCTATTTTTATATAGGGTAAATACGTAGAGGCATCACTTCAATATTAATTATGTATTCCAAACTCAGGCTAGCACAGTCGTCAAATAAAAAATATAAACTTAACAGAGGTCGATCTCTCTGTCAACGTCAACCATTTAAGCTAAAACGATAGAATTCCCAGGCCTTAAAACAGTACTTGTGCAGACTAAAAAATCTCTCATCACTCAGCTCATTTATTTGTTCAACATTTGTCAAATAAATCAAATGTTTGGAACATGGCCAAAAGCAACTTTTGACTCCCAAAGCCATGATGTTTACCAATTCTCCATTATAACGCTCTACTTTAATATTATGAGATGACCAACGCACCTTATAAGGCGGGTGGAAGAATTAAGTGAATTGAGATCAAGGAAATCCGGTGAGAAGATAAGGCAAGGTGAAGAAGTAGAAGAATAGAAGATAAAATTAAGGATATGTTGGAGAGTAAAGAACCGAGTCGGCTGTTGCCGAAAAAAGACCACGGACATGAACATTTTATAAACATTTATTACAAATTAATCTTCTATTTATTTTAAGAACGCTTAACGCGAAATGAAAGATCCCCGAACGACCAAGACAAACGACGCTCCCGGTAATCGCACTCACTCACGCTCCTTCATCCCAAGACGCAGTCCAACCCGTGGATGCCCTCCCCATTCCCCGATCCCTTCCCCCGTCCTCCTCCGTCACCTCTTCGGCCAAACAACGCATCCATCGGGGGTGCGCAGGAGCTGGTCGTTAAGGTGGCGCCCGAGGTTCTGCTTTTCGGGCGAATCTGCGCATCCCCCCCATGTCGATGGGAATCGACTCGTGGAGAAGGAGGAGGCGATATGCGGGGTGAGGGAAGAGGCATGCACCTCCTTACGAGAGGGGGGGCTGATACTCCAGCGCCTCCCCCCCCCCACACCCTTTGCCCACCCCTCGGGTGCCCAGTGACGCAGCATTATGTACGAGCGATGAGAATCGACCCTTCATGACGCTTGGGTGCATTGTGCTGGGTGGGAAGGAAATGCTCGGTGCGAGCGTCTTGGTTCCACTCACGGATTCCAATCGGAACCAAAGGTGGAAAACCACGGCTCAGCGGCACGTGATACTGCTTCATGAAGAGATTTCCTTTAGCACATGTGTCTCTTATCGTATTAACAGTCAGTTTACTCATCAGCAACAGCAAACGTATAACATCCATTGTCGTGATACTAGTAGTAGCTTCTCAATAAACGCGAGTACCTCGGATATTATACCAATAAACTATGTTTACAATCGTCCACCAAGTTTTTCAGTTGTTTTCTTCGAGAGTTGATTTGCGTTTAACGCCTCATAACATTTTTCTCAAATGCAATTCATAATCTTTAGAAGGCCAAATTAAAGGGAAACATGAGTCCATCAGAACACGAGACGGTTCATACCAAACACTACCATATCAAGGTATTAAATGGAAGCCAGAGTCTCAACTGATCTTGTTGTATTTCCTGTTAAGCGTTGTGCAGAGCTGATATTTTCAAAACCTTCTATTATATCTCTATTTTTCATTAGTTCTCTACGTGAACGCTAACGTCTAGCAAAGATATCAGATAGGTCAACAAATTTCCGCGTAATCCGGTGTGAAAACCCGTAATGTTCTTAATAATGAAAATACTATCTTAGTCTGATCCACTGTAATGGAACCTGCATTCGTCATTCGCGGAGAAATACAATTCCTTAGGATAAGCTGACTTTGCCACATCAGATTACGCTTGCGAATCTCCATCTTTGTTGATGACTGAATATACTTACAAATTCTGAAATATTCAACAGCGGAGAAAATAGTGATCCTTGGCGATCATTTTTGAAAAAAGGTGGGGGGGATAAAAGAGAATGGTCGATGGATCTGCGATTAATAATAATAAAAAACGGGAAGGCTTCAACCGAAGTCGATCAATCAATATTAACACTAATATATCTACTTTCCAATAAGACGTACCAAAAAAAAACCGAAGAGTTGAAAAAATAAAAGCTTAAGGAATTGATTTTAACAGCTCAAACGATAAGCTACATCAATAGAATATGGAGTACAAATGGAAACCCAGGGATATCGGGAGTGGGGCGGTGAGATGGCGATGGCGGAGAAGGGAAGGAACGCGGGGACAGGAGAGAGAGTTCAGAGCAGGAGGAAGGCTTGCGTGGTTGACTGAGAGGAGCCGAGGGAAGAAGGATCGCGGGAAGAGAGGGCGGGCTGGGGGGTGAAGGGGGGGCGCAAACGAAGGGGAGATGCGGGAGGGAGATCTGGGATCGGTTGCCTGGCAACGGAGGAGATGTGGTAGGCGGGATCAAGAGCGAGCGAGAGTGGCCGCGAGGAGGATGCGCGCCTCTGCTAAGAAACGGGTGGGGTGGGGGGTAAAGGGGATTTGCGGGGGGTGGAGGGATGCTGGGAAAGGGGGAGGGGGCTGAGATGGTGTCTTGGGGACGGGATAGGGGGCGGGGAGGGGGGGGGGGCACACGAAGGAGAGCGAGAGAAATGGCTGCTGCTGCTGCGTATTGGAACGCAACCCCCTCGGCTTCGCTCGTCTGCGCGGCGGCCGCCACTCACTCCCCGCCCGTCATAGATAGCGCTGTCACTCTCACGGTCAATAAGGCACAATAAGGGACTGGTTTGCCCGCGTTTAATAGCGCCGCCCATTTGTACACGCGACAACACTACGCCATCGGTATAACCACTTCGGTACCCACATTTAGCCATTCGATACGCGTTCCCGGTGAGGATATCCTGAAGGGATGCGACCAAAATAAAACGCTTTTCCTTCCGGGAGCTCGATGAAAATTTGAGCTGCTTGAATGTTGGTTATTTCTGGATTTTTTAATGAGCAGAGATCACTTAGCTAAATCATGAGAAAAATTTTGCCGCCAACCGGCAGAAGGGGGCGTTATTCCACTGGAAATCTAGTTCTAATTATCCACCATCGTTATGCGACACACAATAGATTCAAAAAAACATCCAGTCACTTAGGATTCATAGACATGCGTAATAGGCAATTCCACTTCACCTAACTTTCGTAACCAACCTTCTAGTGCTTCTCTGGCTCAGCGCGCATTGACAGTCAATCAGCATGCATACTTCCCTCGTCACTCGGAGAAATAATTCCAGCATCCTTGTTAGTCTTCAATGAGAGAATCCCGTTTGGAATTCGTAAAAAAATGCATACTTCCGCCCAAAACGTATAGTTAACGAACTGCATCCACAAGATATCTGGGCAAAGTATGATTTTGATACTCATTTCTAGCCATAAGATCACTTTTGGTCGCAAATTTGAATTACCATAAGAACATTCCTTTCTCATATACCTAAGTTGTTACTCGCACACACAGAATCCGACTTACTGATTCTTACGTACTTACTTCAAAAGGGAACGGAATCAATGGTATTAATGCTTACGTAATAACAATGCAAATTTATGTGACAATCGATGAGAAAAATACCTAAAGGTAATGAGCTTGATAAAAATATTGTCTAATACAGGCGATCTTATAAATAACAGTATTTGAAGGATTAGACCGTCTGAATCGTTCGGTAAAAGTATCAAAAAGTAATCGATAAAAGGAATCGACTGTTAATTTTTGTTAACACTTCTCATTTAACAAGAGAATATAGTCGTCAAAAAAACCTTCGAGACTCGAACATTATGGCCTCACTTAGTCGGACATTAACTGCTTACTTACAAATACTTGGTCTTAAAAGTTGGGAGATGGCTATCTACCGCAGTGCAATGGCCTCTGTCTCTTCCCTCTTGCACACACAAATGCTATTGTTGTCGCGAGAAGCGAGGCGAGACGGTTCGAGTCTCGCAGAGGCTAAACCTCGGTATTTCCCCGCCGGCCATTCGAAGGAACGAGCGCGCTCGAGAGCTGACTACAGCGCTGGCTGTCATGAGGCTCGATTGGTCCACGATGCCTCCGTTTCCCATGGACGTGATTAATGCCCAAGCATGTTACTTCAGTTAAAAGTCAGGTAAGAGCCTACTAAATATAGATCTTGATTATTTCGAGTACTTGGAACACATATAGTCTGGAATATTCTGAGGCGTAGATTTTGAAACGCACGCAAATAAATTTACGTAACTGGTGCGCAATCGCATTAATTCAAGTACGATTGAATGTATCGTTCACACACGCCAGAGTAGCACAGGATGAAATATATGTTTCATAAATAGGCGGCAGATCAAAATTTCTGAAATGACTTAGTTAACTCGTTTAATTACCTTCAGTTTCTAAATTTTATGAGCCATCAGCATATCGTGAGAGGATGACATTAGAAGAAATATACTTATCTTACCTGAATGATAATGATCTTATGATAGATTCTGATACAGTATCATTGTCCTAAACCGATTCGAAATCATTACTGCACTAACGTATGAGAGAGGATGGTGATGATGGAGCTCTAACACTCTCCAGTCTCCAGCGATTGAATCGATGACTTCCATCTTGTTATTTCAATTACGAGCATGCAAGCGCTTACCATACAGCAAAAAACATTCCGATAAAATCGCTCCTCCGAGAAACCAGAGGGACTGAATATATACCTGTTCATATTCTCAGCCTCTTCAAATATGTTCTCGACAAAAACTCAATGAATCCACACGCATAAATTCCATCGACCACTCCAATCAATGGTGCATCTGGGAACGAACTCCCCGAGAAATGAAATGAGCGGGGCAGAGAACATGACCTCACATTTATCCCCTGCAGCTAAGAGGATGGAAATGTTTTTCTCGCGGATATTTCTGAAATGTCTGCCCAACAGTAAGCCATCCATCAGTGTCTCACCTTGCCCATGTCGCGGGCTACCAAACACTGGCAGATGTAATGTGATTCAACGTAAGGGCTTTGACGACAAAGGTTGATCGTTCAAATGACCTCGCAACTGCAGATTAGACAACCGGGACACAGAGCTCGTAATATTTTTTTCCACTTAATCATAAATAAAAACTGCAAACATAAATACCGATGCGCAGCATCCAATGCCTTAAATGATCAGGGGCGCATAGATTAATTGGTTCACTAGCAAAGGCCATATTTTACTTTGCGAAAGTACGAAGCCCATGTTGTTAGATATCGTCACTAGCGATCTAGAAATGTCGGAAAAAGATGATAATTTCTCTCAACTTGGAGAATATTCTTACTCTTTCCTTAAAATGTCACACCAGGGCCAAAACCTTTCATCAAACACTTAAATTTATTAATGAAACAAAGATAAAAGAAAAGCAAAGAAGAAGCAAGTAGTAGAAAGCACTAGATCATTATTACTAAATGGGAATCGTGCATCTGATTAGCACATGTCGGCATATCTCGAGCCCTTAATACAACCTTAATTACAGTATCGTCCTGATTAATTTCCTTCGTTTCCCTTTCGAACCTCTCTCCCTTCCTTTCGTACATCTCCATCGAGTCCTCTGCATCACACTATTTCCTCCCATTCCCCACACTCGCCAAATATCTTTTCCTCCTACCCTCCACGGCAGGCCCACCACCGTGGATTTTATGCCGCCCTCCCCGTTCCCAACCTTCCCCCTCCCCTCCAAACTCACCCCAGAGAGCCACCTCGGCGGCCGAGAGGACTAAATTACCATACAAAACCTCGCGCTCACACACACACACACTGCAGCACGCACCAGCAGCAGCCGGTGCTACGCCCATCACTCTTGCCGGTCCGCCTCCGCGTCCGGCAGTCCCTCAGCCTTCAGACGAAATGGGGAAAAGGGTGGGATGAGGTGAGATGTGCCGGGGGGAGGGGGTGGGTGGCCGCGGTGGAGACAGAGAGCCGATGGGGTTGGGAGGGAGAAGGAGGGGGGGAGGAAGGCGAGAGTTGGACACCGCTGTCCCACCCTCGACCTCCGCGCACTCTCCCCCAGCTCGTTCCATACTACGGCCGGCAGTGTGACCTCTCCTGAAACACGCCCAACCATCCGAACGACGATTTTCAATCCTTTTTTTTCCTACCGAACCCCTCTGCGAAGCCCCGAATATCTTGCGGCAGTTACCAATACGCCCAAAGTTCAATGAATTTGGCCATCTTATAAAGAAAAAGACCTCATCTTACTAACGACAAGCAAGTTCTGACGCAGAGAACGTATCAAAATTGTAAAGGTATATAGATTGATTGTTTAATTTGAAAAAAATATTGCTCACCAAAAAATTTACTTAATTTGAAAAATTTATTGCTCACCGTAGTGTCTGTGATAAAATTGCAAAAACACCTGAAAGAAGTAGGTATATAAGAGAGTCAGAGGTGTACATAAAGCTAATATGAGAATATCAGTCATGTAAAACAAAGTTCGTCATTTTAATAAAAGATTTGTGCTTCCCACAACAGTTAAAAAATAAAATAAATTCGAATATTGGCTCTTAAGACTACAGATAAACTGCTCGAAGTACTCGAACTGTGATCCATCACCACCGAACCTACTAGTAACCATTTCTAAAGGTCGCTCGGACCACATGGTCGCCACTTAAAATTCACTCCAGCGTATCCCATCTCCCGCCCTCAGTGAGAGCGAGAGGCTTCCTTTGGGGATGGTGCGAAGAAGAGTGATCGCGATCTTCTTCTTCCGGAACCTGTCGAAACGCCTCGACCGTCAAATATTCTACTGCAATCATGTGTAGCGATTTCGAAGCCCACTTGCCTACTACTCTACCCGTAATGTACCAATATCATTAAAGAAATATATGAGCCTAATACTAAACGATGAATCTGAGTTTGCCTTTAGAAATACCGCACTGAATGCTCAGTTTAAAATGGTAAGTGATCGAATAATGGAAGGCAATGCCATGACAATTGAGATGCGAGGCAAGAGCATGTTAGTCCATATAAGATACATTTTCCCCAAGAGAATTTCCATTATCTTAGACACTCCTTCTTAGGTATTACAACCAGAAACCTAGTAAACTTTTTTCAAGAGTTTAAGGGCGTAAAAGGGTCTAAGTTGTAACACGTGGTGGAGGTAAATTTCTAAAATGGACAGTATATTGATTCAAATAATTCTCTGAATCATAGGAGAAATTACAGTTGACTAAAACACATATTACGATGTCACATTACGTTATTCGGGCGAATATAAGAGCCCGATTAAGTACTAACGAGAAACCAAATTTATACACAAAATTTTACCTACAATGTCTTGATGCATTTTCCCTTTGCTCCAGTGGCTCTTTATTGGAGATTTATTATCATGCGCTGAGTCCAAGAGACCATAACGCTCTCTATTACCCTCCCCTACCGATGTGACACTTCATTTATTATGCACCTCAACATATGGCTTCTTTAGGATGAGGTGGCGTTGACATTGGTAAAGTGGGCCATTCTAGTAATATTTAGTTGGTAACTAGAAGGCGCAATCAATTAATCATGACGAAAGCAATTTAATTACTTTTTGATGAATGATATTTTCAATGGAAAGAAACACTCCGTGTAAGCCGCATTACCATTTATCTTAATATGAGAAACTTCTTGGTGTATGGCATTGAAGACACGATTTTTTCGGAGAAACATTTCGTGCACTAAAATGATTTGTCGGATGAAAACATCACTCCTCCTAGTATCGGGTCGTCGGTTGCGATTTACCGCAACCTATCACATTAATTCTCGCCATAACTTGAGCATAACATACAATGCGTGCAAAGACTCCACTAATTGCGGCGAATTACTTAAAGAAGAAGGATTGCTCATGGGTATAGAGCATTTAATCGACAGAAATTCAGGCAAAATTGAAGTAAACGCCACAGTCGGGTAATTACATGCTAAAAATAAGACCGGTGAAAGTATAACAACGAAAAAAAGGGACGGAAACGACCGAGTGAAAAAAAACCCGACGGCATGGAGAGAGAAAGGGCCGCACGTCGTGGATATCATTTCCAAAAAGGAACAAAAGTGAAGTCAGCACGAGGAAAAAGCACTAAAGAGCTCGAGACAGTTTCAATGATTACCCTCTTATAGAGGTTTGCGTGCGCGAGTCGTAAAATCCTTTCGTGAATAATAAATAAGATATAACTGGTGCGGGCGAGGGGACGGTTGGTAGAAACGAGAAATGCACCCAAAGGATGGAGAGGAGGGAGGGATAAAAAACAAAAGGAGGCTTTAAAAGGATTAGCGACGGACACGCACGTGTCGCGGTGCGCTCGTATGAGAATGGAGACGGAACAATGAGCGGGAGCATGAGACAAGTTTCGAAAGCGAGCATCGCGTAAACAGTGCGGCGGCGGACGCTAGGGTCCTGCCTCCCGTAACGCCGAGCGCGCCAGGAAAACTTTGAAATTAAATTTTGCACGAAACAGAAAAGCTCCCATGAAGTTTCACAATTGCGCCGCTTTATGGCGAGGGAATGAGGTGACACTCGGCAGTCACGTATGGCAGAAAAGTGAAATTAAAATGTTCACATAATTGCATTATCAACTTCCAGCATTAATTTGAGGCATAATCGGGAACAAAAAGTGACGTAAACAAACACGATAACAAGTACGCACGAACGGACCGTTCTATCTTCTTTCTCAAAGATTCAGGTAGGTACTTAAAAATCTCTATTTATCTCTCACATTATATTCGCGGAATTATAGTTATTTTTTCACATAATTATGGTTCCACTTGCATTGATTAAAGTTGTTGAAAATTAGTTAAAATATTTTATCTATCTAACAAAGTTTTAAACAACAAAGTATTTAAGGGAATATGACACCAAGCCTAGATGGACGCGAAAAACAAATGCCTCCAAGATCGAAGAGGGATGATAAAAGGGGTAAGGGGTGAACATAACATTACGGACGGGAAGGAAGGGATCTCCTTCGGTTGGAAAACAAGGAGAGATCTTCCTCGACTCGTCCAAGGGATCGGGTGTATTTTTTTTCGAGAAATGTGGTGTTTTTTGCGAAGTCTGCCGGGACGAAGAGGACCTATGGGGACGCGGGAGAAGGTTGTCGGACGGCAACGAGGGAAGGAAGGAGATGACTGAGGGGATGAAGGGGAGGGGGGGGGAGCGCCGCCGCAGCGCATGGGAGCGAGCGAGGGGGTGCACGGCCGATTGAGCCCGACCCCAATAAATAACGTCACCATAATCACCCCCCGGAGTACACCAACAAACCCCATTACTTCACAACCGGTCACCGCACGAGCTCAAACTAACTCTTGCCCCCTTCCCCCCTTCATGACTCCTGGATGCTTCCCCTTCCACCCTCCCAACACACCCCTTCTATCCTTTTAATGCCCTCCTCTCGACCCCCCGGAACTTTTAAACCCTCCCGATCCACCCACACTGCGCTGGAGCACACCGGAGGGTGGTGGCGAGTGGCCAGGGGGGTTGCTTCTCACTTCCCCTTCACATACGCGCTCGCTCGAAATCTCCCTCCAACTTGGCGCGTCAAACGTTTATTTGCTACCCCCCCCCCCCCCACTTCACTCTTAGGCGCTGTTATCAAATCTGTCCCCCAGTCATGCGCCCCGCTTTCCACGTTGCCTTTTGAATCTCCCTCGCTAATCCCACAGCTTTCAAAGACGATGATTCCTTTGTATGGCATGGCTCACGAAATTCGAGGCAAATGGCACCTCTCATGGTAACTTCAAATGAAACCTTCTAATGGGTCTAGAGAACGAAATGATGGCAGTTACTGAATTCCCTGCGAGAATCGACCGTCGAATAAAGATTAGCAAGGCAGTGAAAACCGCGTGGGATTAATGCCCCCAAAGACGCTCTTATCTGTGAAAAAATGGGACTCTCAAGGAAATGAAATGACCCCAGGCATTACAAGGAAATCAAAGTAACCCTATGAAAGTCTAGAAGAAACAAATGGATAAAGTATACGAGATGAATGGTAAACTTCAAAATTTCTCCTAAGATTTATGAACATTTATTTGTTTTCTTTGTCTACAGGTGACTACTTCGTCAAGTTACCAAGTTGCTCAGTTAAAAACGATAAGTGATTGAATAATGGAAGGCAATGCGATGAAATGACAAGCCATGCCATTTGTCCATCATTGATCCATTCGCATTAACTACGAAAGGTTTTGCGACGGGGCTCTAAGAACGAACCTCTTACCCGTGAGTTATTTCTTTTATTGGCCTTAAAAGACGACCTTAGGAGAAGGAAGGAGGGATAAAACCGGCCCCGTACTTTAAATACCATCGCTCCCATTCCCTAACAGCTCACGAGGAACGAGCACCATACGAGCAAAAGCCATTGAACGGAGAGACATCGCCTTACCAGGGTAATCCTTTTTCGACAATTTAAAGCTTTCTTCTTTCTTTCTTCTATGGATGAAGCTGCGAGCTTACGTCTCCAATCTCGCGTATACTATTTCACCATCGTGCCAATCACGTTTTTGTTCTCATACATAAGCAGTGATTCCATTCAATCATTCGAAGGTTAAATCGAAACGTATCTCACGCATTCCAACAGCACTACCTTGATCGACAGTCCATGGACAAATATTGGATAATTTATATTTCTGTCGCAAACTACAACGAATAGTGAAGTATAGTCATCTTTACACATTCTAAAGCTATAAAATTGTTTACTTTCTTTCTTTAGTTAGAAACAAATCCGTAATCCGTAAGTTTCCACATCTTAGAATGGAAATATTATGGTTTATCGGAATAAATTCTTTAATTTATGGCATGTTGCCAGAACATTTAGTTATGGAATCAATAGTTATGAGATCCATGAAGTTATAGGTCTCATAAAAATATTCGGGTTGCAGGAACACATCTACTAGTTACATAACTTATTTTCCAATAGCTAATGATTTCGAATATATGATCTAATCTTCTACCGTCGGATAAAATTTATGAAATTATAGCTCAAGAATACTTGCTAATGCACATAATAATTAGTTTGTAAGAGTAAACTAACTGGTCATCTGTCTCAAAACAACTCATTTATTAAGTTATTAAATCTCCAAGCGGTTCATTAAGCATTTGCCATCTTGGCTACTTATGGAACCCCTAACTCCATGCCATAAGTTATGAAATCCATAAATTTATCGAATGTTTCTGCAACACTTATTGAATGGTTGCCATAGCTTATGGGTCTCATAAGAAAATTTAGAAAACATATGTGTCATTTCTGCGAGTGGTCATAAGACGCAGGGACAATTATGAAATGTAGCTCTTCCGGCTAGCCCCTCGAGTTTCTGCATGAAAATTGAACACATGCGTTAACAAAGGCGATTATGGTGCATGGTTAGTACAAATGAGTCACTGGTGTAACTAGATTAACTCGCTTGAGAATCACCTCAAAGAACATTTGGAGAGATCCGATGATTAGCGGAGAAGAAATTATGAAGCGGGGGAAATAAGGAGAAGGGCCGGCAAATTAAACCGCCCGTTTTTTTTGCGTTGGGGAAGGTGTGCTCGCGGGACATCGAGATTGCGGGTGAGAGGTGCGGTGTTTGTATGGGAGGAGGGGGAGAGGGTGAACTGAAGAAAGGGGGGGAGAAGGGAATCGAGCGGGAGGGGAAACGGAAAGAGAGTGATTTAATTAAAGCGGACCGGATGCGTTTTCGCGAGAGGATCCTGCGGTCGTGGGCTGCGGACGGAGTATGGCGCGCGAGTCGAGAGAGACGGAGGACGGCTCTGCCGGGTGGATGGAGGGGGACAGAGTGAGGAGATGAGAGGAGAAAAGGGGATGGATGGATGGATTACGCCCTCGTGGACGACGTGAAGCGGCGACACTCGGGAAGAGTTGGGGAAAGCGGGCGAGGGAGGAGGGTAAAGGGGGGGAGGGAGCGGTCTGTTGAGGGCGCGTTGTGAGGCGTCGCGAGACCGCAGACAGACTTTGAGGCGACCTCGACAACGTTTGGTCAGAACAGGGAAAGGGGCCGCATGAGGGGATTAAAATTCCGAGCGAAGCTGGATGGAGTGGAAACATAAGAACTAGCGATTACCTGAAGGAACATCCACTTAACCCTTCCTCAGGTTTTAAGAAAAAATGTCAAATGGCTCGCACGCGTCTCGAGGGGTTTCGACATGAGGGCCCAGAGAGAGAAAACTCGACATAAGTTTTTTTAAAGGAGTGAGGTTTAGGATGCTAAACTAGAGATAATAAGCGATGAGAAAAAAGAAAATATTAAACAAGTATTAGTTTATAAAATTTTGGTGAAACTCCAAAAGCCGTAAACAAAAACCTTTCATGGATAAAAATAATCTTGATCACGACTTTTGGAGTATCACCATTATTTTATTATTCAAGCTGTAAGAGCTCACTTCTTTATAATGAGTATTGATTTATTTCGTAGCCCACTAGGTCATTGTACAAAAAACGTATAAAAATCTCATTCCGAAAATGAAGCATATTCAACGAGTAAATCTATCATTTACGGTTAAATATATGCATGAGAAAAACTTTTTCCGCATTACAAAACTGATGGTCTATGCCATCGGTTTGATTGAATCAATACAAAATAGACTAATCAAGCACTAATACTCCATTCCATTCTTCCGTTACCACTTACGTCCTTTGCAAAACCAGACTCGCTCCACCTGCGGCAAATGCGCAAAGTGATTTAATTCTATACTCCATATGCACAAAGATTGGGTAATATTTTGCAGCAACTACCAGAAAAAAGGGTCAAGTCTGACGCTAACGTAAAATGAAAAATAATATTACAGTAACCTAATCGGTGTTCAATCATCAAGTAGAGATTCCACAGGCATCCATCAATATAGGTAAATATACTCTACATCAATATAGGAATATATACTACATACTAGCCACCCACCCTCCCCTCCATTCCCTCATCACCACCCCTAGCTATGTATATAAAAAATGATGGATATCCGACGAATCTCTACCTGATTATAACGTGGAACGTCAAACCTGGGTCGTTTTAAATAAAGATATGTGGAATCACAAAGTTACCAGTAATCATTACTATGTTAACAAATTACATAAAGTTACGCCTGCAACTACCAATTACAGTAGCCCCTTAAAGGCTGATTTCAACAAAGAGGAGGGAGCATTGCCTATCGGCAACTGTCAGACTGAGAGAATGAACAGAAATAATCCCGGCTACGAAGCAACTCCTAAAGAAGAGTTCGATCCTGTCCTGGTCCAGTCACATAAGCGTGAACGAGAGGTAAAGGTGAAGGGTGCCCTCGAGGGATATGCGGAGTGAGGGTGGGGTGAAAAGTGAGGGAAGGCTGGCCACGGCACGAGAGGAGTCTCCACGAAATGAGTCACAATGAGCGGAACGACCGCCGCGATGAAACAACCCCCGACTCGGAATCGTGATGAGATCCGAGAGAGAGGGAGGGGGAAGAGACCGTAAGTGAATCAAAAAGGGCGCGAGGCAAATTCGGAGAAGGGATGTGGACGGAAAGTGAGAATGAGAATGTTAAGGACACGCAGGCGACGACTGGAACAACGAGCCAAATAGTATTGCGCGAGTGGATAATATCACAGGACTCTCGTTCAAACGTGTTAACCGCAGACCTCTACTTTTCCTTATTCCAGGATAACTCCTGTACAATCCTGCTGTTCTTTCTTTCCACCTCACTTTCCTTGGCATTTGTCGAAGAAGGTCTTCCTTGTGGGAGTTCACAATATATTTCCGTATTTTTCATATTTCCCATAAATGCATAGCGAATTGGCATGTTCATGATCACCCGTGTTCTAAAGCACACGATTTATAACTCAGCCCTTTCTTCTGCAGGACTTTTACTTCCTGTCAGTTCTCGCTTCCCCCTCCGTTGGATCTTAAGAATTCTTTTCCATAACCAGGTTTTGTTGCTTCCATTCTTTTCTTGTATACTTTTCCAATGATCCACTCTTTTGTTCCACAGAGCTCCATAGCCTTTACGGAAGTTTTCGAATCCTGCGTTGCAATTCACGCAATTCTTCAAGTACAGTATAGCTGCTTCGGCTTCTTTGTGACCTTCTTATTTGTTTGAGCTATTCATCGCTTGATATCCGCGGTGCTTCAATCATCACACGGCGGACCAGGGTAGGTCAAAATTTGGGGCGATCGGGGAAGGAAGCGATCGGGATGGGGGAAATGGAACCACGAGAAGGAGAATCGGAGAGACGAATCGTAATGGGGAAAACGATCGGAAAGGGAAGAGCCAATGGGCTCGAGGAAAACAAGCCCGAGGAAGGGAAATGAGATAAGGGAATGAGACTGTGGAAGGAGACAGGTTGGTGGGAGAGAGAGGTAGAGGAATGGGCAAGGAGGAGGAGGAGGAGGGAAGGGGACGCAACCGGTTTAGATCCCAGAATCCATCTTCCATCTCGTAGGAGGAAGACCATCCACACTCACACACGAGGTCTCCCTCTCTTTCCATCCACACCACCCTCTCACTCACAAACACACGTGCAGCGGGCGCGTCAAGCACCCGATCACATCGCCCCCCCCCCCATTCCCCACTCGGAAAAAACCACCCTCGTTTGGCACCGCACAAACTCTAACCCCGGCTACATCGACCAAACTCGAGAGTACATAAAAGCCAACACGATCACGCACGCACGCACAGATTCAACCTCCCCCGCGCGAATACCGCCCGTTTACAACCCCCTCTTCTCCCCCCTCCCCCCCACACCCGATCAACGGTCCTCATCATGGACACAGGTGTGAGGCGCGATATCCTCTCCAAACTAAACATCCTCTTCGGCTTTCGCCTCGACGGAGGTGGATATGGAAAAAAAAAGTCGGGAAGAACGGGAATGGCGTCAGTTCGATCGAAAGCACAGAGAATTCCGTCGTCATCTTATAAACGGAAAATTGGTGAAGTGGTTTGGAAATCGAGCTACTTTGATCGTCGCTGCTTTCTCGGGAGTAAAGGGGATGTGTAGCACGAGTCGGATTCTGTTGTCACTGATACTGAGTGAATAATTAATATATAGACCCTGTTAGAAGAGTAGCTTTACTTTAACCAATAATGCTTCTCTCAGTACATAAGATGAGATCAGAGAAGGATGACACAGGTGCAAGTTTGGAGAGGCAATATTTACCAAGTACGATTTCTAGGCAGATTTTGCTAAGCGAATTGACGACTTATCATTCGTACTTTGGCATTTTAGGCCACATTTACCCTATTCTGATAAGTCAAAAACGGCCAGGCAGCTTGGCAAATAACTGAGCAGAGTACGCTTTAATAACAAGACATTTAGGGGCCAAACGACTGTCATCTACTTTTACGAAGGCTCGGAGGCTTTTACGAAGGCTCGGAGTATCAATATGAGAGAAGATAATATAAAAATTGAAGTTTAAAAGAACCGAATAATAGCAACCAGCGAATTTTGTTACCTCAACTTCTGTTGAAAAATATTTTAGGCCCATTTCGTGGAGATAATTACTGTGAATGGGCCTTAAACTTAATCTATTTAAATTTTAATATCCATTTAAGGTTTTCCACAAGAGGAGATTACCGCGGCCGCAAATCCTGCATCCTCGATTGCATGACATGTGGACTAAAAAGAGAATAATGATTAGGGAAGTGAAAACAAGACGACGTTGGAGGAATGGAAGAAGTTCTTATCAATTCAAGGAATAACTACGCTACGGGAAGGAATCTAAAGTCTCTTAAAGCGACGATGAATTCAATGACACACACGGATTGAGTAGCTGTACAAAAATATTGGTAATTACTAGGGTCAATCCATATAAAGAGAAATGAAATAGGGAATCTTTTAACAATCAATAACTTGTTCGTTATTCTAATAGGCTTTTGTATACCGTCGCAGTCGAAATGTTTTCACTGAGTGTCTATGATTCCAAATGAAATCCTATGATAGAGGACTTAAGAATCTAACTAGAGACATTGTTTGTCGAGCGAAGGCTTATGTAATAAGACGTGTACACCATGAGGATCTCATTTCATGCGGCTTAAGCATAAACGGGTATTGATTTGTGACAAAAGAATACTGAACATGAAAAATGGTACTAAACTAATTAACAGAAAAGACCTAAAAAACTGAAAAAGGAAATGAATTATGCACTCAATAATTTGCTAATACCGTGTAATTTCTTGGAAACTATTTATTGCCAGCTGTAAAATCTATAAACACATAGTTGCATCCGCGAGTAATGAGAATAATGCAAAAATTTACTGTTTTTTATCACGTTGAACCCGTAGCAAGTTACATGACGGGGAGATGGTTTGGAAGACGCAGTAAAGGAAATGCGAGAGCTAAAAACAGCGAGGTGAAAAAACACGGAAGAAAGTGGAGGGAGACGAGAGAGAACTGTAGTGGGAAGGGATTCGATGACGGGAACTGCGGGGCGGAGGCAGTGCAGTATCGCAGCGGCACGTCTTCACCGAGAAAGGGAAGAAGGAGAGGGGGAGGTTGATGCTGCAGGAGCCAAGGAGAGGAGCCCTCCTCCCTTCCGTCTCTCACAACCACTACTAACTGTGTTATCCTCCACCTCGCGAAGACAGTCAAGCGAAAGGATATGGTAGGGCCGGGGGGGATGGGTGGTGGTGAGCTACATCCCCGCCGTGTGGGCTTCGGAAGAGCGGGGTGGGGTTCCGGAGTGGGTAGGGGATGGAGGAGAGAGGGAGGGGGGGAGGGGAAGTGCCCCTCCCCTCCTTGCCTCCTGATCTGCGCGTGTGCGTGGGAGGGGCAAACAAAGTGGACACAAAGGCGAGGAGGATGGCGCGGAGGCGATAGGCGGGGGAGGGGGTAGGGATAGGGAGGGGCGCTCTGGGGGCCCCAACAGCGGGGGATGAGTTATGGCGACGGCGTGAATAAATTAGGCTCCCGTGGAATAATTTTGAGAGATATATGATATTAAATTTGAATCTGTGGGCGCCCTTAAACGTCACCTTACATTACAATCTTCAGTGTTGACAATTCAGCCATTGAATAGGCGCGTATAAGAGGGTAAGGCTTCTCTTATTTGTCTACGGAAAATGCCAGGCTTTAAAGTGGCAAATCACGCCTCGCACAGTAAAAATGCAGACGTTATGTCAAACGTGTTTTGAATTAATTGCTCAGGAGTAATGCGATACTATAAATCTTCAGAGATTGAAAACCCTCACTAATTAAATTATTCGTTATCTGTGAATATCGGAATAGTAATTTCATAAGTCTACAAACTTATTAGGATTACTCATGGAGTACATTCAATAATTTCAATATATTCCCAGCTAATTCGATGATTCTGAGAAATGATCTTTACCTGTAGTCAGTGAATTCATTCCGAAAACTTCAATAGATCCAGTACGGTAATTTTGAACAAGGAACGAGATTTCCATGAGCCCTAGGTAAAAGTCAAAGTGTAATAATAAATTAGTAAAACAATACCAGCCTGGACAATACTCTTGAAATTGATTTTACTTGAAGTCCTGCTAGACCTAATCAGTGTACGTAGGTTAATGAAGCTAATTTACATCTCATTGTAATGAACCGTTGCGCGTAATGAAAACAAATGAGTATTTAGAACGTATGTTTCTTCATTTTTTTACGTTACGCCTTCTTATTCGGATGAATACATCTCAGGCGAATAGTTTTCGGATGAGCGGCGGTCATACATAAATGGGTATGATTGAGTAATGAGGAGGTTTAAAGGATATAGACAAAACGTTTGCTGTTTGAAAATCATTTCGACTTAAAAATACTTCGTTTCTGATAGCATTTTCGTTAAAGGACTGATAACCGCTCACCAGAAATTTTGAGAGGCATAGTGGCAGTGATTCTCATTTGACCTACCGAGTTCTATTTACAACGGCACATGTACGATTGTGTTTACATTCCTACTGTAGAGATATCAAAGCACTGGCGCATGCAATTAATATTCGGGTATACATTTCCGACGGATCTATAAACCATACAAATGAACACTTTTGGAGGTCATTCTTGTTTTCATCTCGAGGCGGAGTCAACAGTGGCGGACAGAAATGAATATAATCGAGCAAAGAAAAGGGCGGGATGAGAACGATTCATTCATGCATCTTGCATTCCCTCACTTACGGCAACTCTTACCTCACATCTGTCCGCTCGGGGTCACGCGAAACATTAGGGTATGACCAAGGGTAGGAAGAGATGGGCAACGGAGAGGGTGAGAAGTGAAGAGACGGGAGGGAGGAGTGGAGCGGAGGAAACGGAGGCAATGAAAAAAACACGCGGCGGGGGCGATCGCAAAGCACGTCGGGGGCCGCGGAGAGAGAGAGAGAGAGAAAGAGGTTTGTTGACGAAGTACTCCAAAGCGGCAGCATAGAGACGGACGGTGGTCAGCGCGGAGGGAGAGAGTCGAAATGGGAGAGGGTCAGAGTGAGGCGAGGGAGGTCGATGAGGAGGAGGAGGAGGCTGGCGAGAGGAGGATCGGATTGGTGTGAGAGAGTGAGGCGATGGCAGAGAGAGAGAGAGTCTCTCGGAATGGGTCTGGGGGAGGGAATCCGAAATTCAAATGCGACCTGGCGTTTCCCGTTGTTCTCCCTCGAGAGAGAGACAGAGAGAGAGAGAGAAGAGCGGTGAGCGAACGAGAGAGACGGGAAAGAGCACAGAGAGAGAGAGAGAGAGCGGGTCGGCGGGACTTGGAAATGCAGGCGGACGGGAGGAAGAGGTTGGGGGGCAAGTGGGTGGGGGAGGCGGGATCCGCCCGGAGGCACGGGTTGCTGCCGCCGCCTCCTCATTTGCGAGCATCATTATGAATCGGGTGACAAGGTTAGGGCAGTGCAAGGTGAAGAGTTCGGGCGGGGGCGGTTTGCTCGAGGGGCGAGGTATGAGGCGTGACGCGAGGAGAAACGTCGAGGCGAGGAAGTTCGCGTGGGGACACGGCAATTTCAGCAAATTTGGAAGGAACATCGAATGGAACAAACCCCGAATATCAGTTTGCAATTATGATAGAGGAAGACAGATTTTTATTGCGGCTGGCGATAATAAAATGCCATTAAATACCCCGGAGGACATCATTAATGGGCAAATTCACAGTACTGGATAGCAGGAAGTTGAGAAAAAGCTGCAATTATATGTACAGTACATTATTTTTCATAGATGACTCTCATAGTGGTGCAAATCATCTCAGGTGAATGAACTAAAGGACAATGGATACTGCTCTCCAAATTGGCCACATTTATGAACTATCGACATTCTTCCCACTTGACGCATTGTCATAAATAATATCTGCGATGTACAAACAGTTTTCTCCCCACGAATCGAAAATAGAAGCCAAAGATGTTTCCGCGCAAAAAATTAAATCACTCTCTTCATGTATAAGTATATGCAGGAGTCACCCCAATTCATTACTCATCGAAGTTTCTCATTCTTATGCTTCAAATGGACACAAAGGAATATAAGGCGAGAACAACAAAAACTGCGAGGAATTATCGGTCAGACATTATTTGAATGCGATTTATCCTGCAAGTGTCACAAATGGTCTGTTTTTTTCATAGTAGGAACTGAGTGGGATGAAAAATGGGATGAAAATGAATGTAACATCGTATAAATCTGAGGGACAATAGTCTAATGGGCCCCATGCCAATCCCCCAAAACCACAGAATACGTAGCCATGAAAAATACGGCTGGATCAAAGCCAATTCCAGCGCTGTAGAACCCATTGAAGAAAGATTATTCGGAGGGTCAGAAATAAGTGAGATAAATCTTCAAGTCAATTCGTCCAGAGCAAAAGAAGGCAATATTATTTTTTTCATTCTCTCACTACCTACTCCAAACGGCTTCTATTTTCGGATATTATCCCCCCACCCTATTCCACTCCGGGGCCTATTTTTGCTGCACCTAACGCGGCAAATAACTTTGAAAAAAAGAGGAGCGGGATGCATCGAACGGACGGGGGAAGGTGGAACGGAAATGACAAGGGGGAAGAGAGTCAATGTCGCTCATACTGCCACTCAAACCTCATCCTCGGTCCTTCTTCGCACTTATAAACTTATATTTCATGGCAAGGCTTAGGGGAATAACTGTAGAATCTTAGAATCATTCACTAGACTTTTGTACAAGTTTTTCATCAAGTTCTTTCTCAATAGGTTTTAACATTCCTTTTAGCAGCTCCTTTATCTCCACCCTCGGTGGCACAGTGAAATGAGGGAAAGGAAGGAGAAACGGAACCAAGTCGCCCAACTTCTCCTTCCTCTTCCCACGTCCGCCGTTACTGCCACGAGACTTCGCTCCTGTTGCCATGGAGATGCGACTCATCAACAAAAGCAAGCTTGCGTGCGCATTGTCAGGGGGCCGCCCGCCCGCGAGGGGGTGGGAGGCCGGTGGATTGGGGTGGGAGTGGAGGGGGACAGAGAGGTATGGGATGGGTGGGCGTGTTTGATGGAGAAAGGGGTGAGGCACGGAGAGGATGGGAGGGAGAGGGGTGGACGTCGGCGAGGGGCTGGCCGAGGAGGATGGCGGAGGGCTAACTAACTGGGGTTAGAGGGAGCGAGGCGTTGAAGACAGAAGGTAGACGAATTAGAAATAGGCGAAAAAGGGATGTATTTTTTCAACGGAGAGAAATGGGGCGAGAGAAAGCGGGAATAGGAGGCTTAAAGCAGTTCCAAACCCAGGGGAAGGAGAGAATTTGGGTGTAAAATTTAGCTTTTAGGCTTGTTGAAATGTCAAAGTAAGATATTTATTTTCCTCGGGAGTTCAGCTCTCCCCACGATTACTTTGAAGGATTTTTATTCAGTAAAATACGTGGCACGATAAATGTGTACGGATAAATTAACCATGCTCACCAACTAACTTCAGTTCTCTCTCAGATCATATCATGCATATTTTATGTTATTATTTTCGCGGAAATTAAAGCACCAACATTTGTAACGCGTCTTCGGAATACTGGAGAGACATTTTACTAAGGGACGAAATTCGGTACTACTTACTATAATACGGAAATCCGTATATTAAGACACACAAACAGTCCCGAAAAGTGAGAAAAATATTAAATACTACAAGTTTTCACCGCAATCGCAATTTCACTTCTCAAGACTGGTTTAGAATGTAAAAATCAGGGAATAGAGTTCAAGTCGAGTAAGGATTTACAAATCAATTTGGAGGGAGAGTGTAAATCGGGGCTCGTGATCACGACGGGTAGGAAATAAAATGGAGCAAGACTAGTTCATTCGAGTGAATTATCAACAGACACCCGCGTAATTACGGGAGTGCCCTTTTCAACGCAAACTAAGCTACGCTCGCGTTGCCCACTCGCGCTCGGGGAGGAACGAAAATCAATCACGTCTGATGGACAAATTCTTTTGACGGAGACACCCATTCCAACTGGCGTGAAAGGCGGTGTTTCCAGATTAATTAAAACGACTTTGCGGCCCAAAGCCACTCGGAAAAGCTCCGGGAATTGACGAACATGCGGACGCGATCACCGAACCCGATGCTTCGGCTCCCCATCGGCGCGGGGGACTGGGCGCGCGTGAAAACAGCCGCCGGTGACGCGACAGACACACACACACTCATACGAACGCAGGGCCGCACAACTCACTTGTGAGCTAGCCTCGCTCTCTCCCTCGCGGGCAAACAGATCTCCAAGAGTGTGCCGCAAAACACTATCTCCCACGGAAATCGAGCGCAATTCATTTGCATACGTAATGACATTGTCTGTTGGGGACGATGACGACATTACACCTTATAACGACCCTTCCTCAGGCACCCACCCGTCACCCTCCGCCCTCAGCACATGCATTTAAACACCCACAAAACTGACCGCCTTCCAACTCCCAATGTTCCATTCGGCAACTTCCTCTCCCGCTCCACCCTTTCTTCATTTCCCACACCCTCGCTTCCTCGAAAAAGTCACCTCCCCGCCCTTCTCCATTTCTCACACGCACGACAAGCATCACGCCCTCTTCCACCTCGCCCATAATCCCCTCGCGCACCTCGGGAAGATTCGAACCACTTTTACTTCGGACCTCCATTTCCCACCCTCCCCTCCCACAAAACAGCTCAAACTCGCCTCATTCACGGCGCATCGGCGTTCCGTGCGCCTCACTTGTTTGTGCACGCCACGAGAGCCCTTGCCGTCCCTCCGCGACATGTCCGAGGGGATGTTAAAAGCGTGTTCGGCGTCCTCCTGCGTGTCCGCTTTTTATGGCCGCCTTTAAGCTCATTCCCTCGCCTGTCCGCGGGAGAGGGAGCTCCGAATCTCCATTTCCACTGGCATTCCCCATTTTACCCCGACCGCTTGACACCTCGCGGTCAAAGTATCCACTTCGTAGGCGAAAGTGTTGTCCCGGGAAGACGTAACTCTTGTGATTCCGTCGCCAAACTCATACTCGTGGCGTATTCAAGGAGAACGCGCAAATAAGCATCGTGTCCTTAACATTTTAGTGAAAATTTAGCGACTAAGATTTTTTTAATTTACTGATTCGAAAAGTATTAAAATAATAACTCTGACTTCAGAATATGATGGTAGTATATGTTCTCTAAGTAAATTCTCACTGAGCCGAAAATAATGGCTTGCAGAAACTAAGAAGCCAATTTTTGATACAATTTTTCCGAAATTTGTAGGTCAATAAGTAAGTTGACTAGATTTAAGAAACCGTCGCACAAGGGCAAATATTAGGGAATAGACCCTAAGAAAACTAGACAAATTGGAAAGGATGAAGAGGGACATACGAACGGATGCTCCTTAGGTGCCATAAAAATATTTCAGAAGAAATGCCGCAAGCATGTAATTGGTCGGCCTGCTAGTAAGCTAGTTTTCATCAATTCCGATAATGATAAAATTAATAAAGAATTGAAAACATGATTAAAATATTTAATCAAAAGATTAAATGTGTTTGTCAGACGGTAACCTTTGAGTTAGGGAGGTAACAAAAAAGAATTCTCGAATTAAAACAAATTTGAGGCTTGTATCCATAAAAGGCATTTCCACAATCAAAGGATACATGTTTCACTTAACCCTGAAATCTTTCAAAGGAGATATATTTCCTTAAGTCACAGACGTAGGCCCGAAGAGGATAATGGGCCGTCAAAACCTGTGTAAAGAGAATACAAATCGATTGAGATGCATTCTTTGCTTACTTAATGCCGTTTCCAAGAGCTGAAGACATTATTCCAGGTCAACCGACACGATTTATCACGAAGCTAAAAGCACTCCCATTGTGTTCGTACATTCGATTGCAGCCAAAAATATATTATTCCCATTGTCATCATGTAGTTGTTTGAAGGAATAAAAATCAAATTCCGAGGTCCGCAAATCGAGCGACGAATAAAGACTAACTTGACACAATGTGAAAAAAGAACTGTTCTTTCGGGACAAAAACGAAAGGACCACAAAAATCGTCATTCGACGTTACGAATGGCAGCGCCTCTTTTCTCTTCGGAAAACACCACCAAATCCCCCACTCCCCGACTAAAAACCCAAGAATGGGGAATCGGGGAGCTGGAGGGAAGGATGTTTTGCTTCGGAGAGGAGAGATGGGTGAACGAAGACGAAGGCGAGGAAGAAGGGAATGGTGGAGACAAAGAAGGAAGGGGGGGAGGACAAAGAGAAAGGGCGTACATCGACATTTTACACAGCTGAGAGGAGGATGAAAGGGAGTTGGGGGGGGAGGAAGAGAGAGAGAGAGAGAAAAGAGGAGATTTTGCGAGTCATCCAATGTCCGCAGAGGAAACACAGCGTGACTGACGATCGAGTTCCAACAAAGACAAACGCTGAGGGAGAGGGAGAGACGAAGGATGGTGGGGGAAGAAGGGGGAGAGAGCGCGAGGGGGGGTGGGAGGTAAAAAGCCTCAAGAGTTCCGAATGACAGCCGATACATCGGTCAATCCAAACGCGGACCAATCTCTTTCGGAATAGAATGGAAGCGATTCTTCTCCCACCCGCCTCATCCCCCTCCCGAAGCATCTCGCATTTCTCTAACACATCACGTCCTCTCTGCCTATCCTCCACTACCGCTGCTCCACCACCCCCACTCGCTTCGAGAAGGGTACGCGGCCAGGGGCAGAGAGGGTGGCGGAGGAGGAGGAAGAATAAAAAGAACCATCCATCCTCCTCTTCTCGCACCCCCGCTAAATCCCGGCCGGCCAACGAGCACAACCACCCACGCCCAGCAGTGAGGGCAGTTGTGCTGAGGGTTACAGCGGAGGAGGCCTGGTGTTGTCAACCCTCACACCGACGGAAGCGAGGGCAAAAGGATACGAGGGATTGTGGAGAATATTGGGGTATCATGGACAAAATAGGAGGGAAGGTAATTAACAACAAGGCAGGTTAGTAAACTGCTTGGCTCTCAACGATTTAATACTAAGGTTATACAACGAGTGAAGATTTGTTCTCTCGATATTTAAAATATGTAGTACGAAGAATGAAATACAACTAAGATAAAATAAAAATGGAACTAAATAGATTTACAATTTTGATTTACATACCCAAAAGAGAACCTACTCCAAAATAAAATATGCTGAGTCCAAATACTAAAATTGATTTCTTTTTAAACCAAGAAAAAAATGAAATACCATTCAAAATATACAGGATTGAGTTTGCTCATTAGTTGAGCAGTCTTTAATTCATCCATACCGACTCGCAAGCGATCTAATGCCACGTATATACCTGACTGAATACCAAATGGCATGAGTAACATGAGCCGTGAAAGCATAGACAAATAATAGTACAAATACATGCGTTGGCACCAATATACACTTTTTACAATTGGGAAGAACAAAAAAAGAGAGATGGAAAGTAACTATGGAAACGCGGAGCTGTATTTCAAAAAGAGGCGAGGCAAAACACGATAGGAGAAATGGGATTTCGCATAGAGGGACGATTGTTTGATGGAAGTCAGACTCGATCGAGAAAAGTCTGCCGAATAATTCCGAGGGGAGAGAGGACGGAGTAGTGAACAGAGTGGGTAAGGTAGGACGAAGCGTCCGAGGGTATAGAGGGTGGGGAGGGATAGGGCAGGAAGAGGGGATGAGAGGGAGACTTCGGGGGAGGAGGAGGAGGAGCAGGATAGGGTGGGAGGGGGGGAATAAAAGAGTGGGAGTGGTGTGAAAGGTATTTCGAGCGTAAGCACAGATTGGCGGCGGGGGAGGAGGGACGGAAAGGAGTGAGATGGGGGCGAGGGGGGGGATGAAGTGGGCACGCCGTTCAATTCACGGGCGAGGGAGGGAGGGATATGGATTCAAGGGTTGCGGGGGGGGGGGGATGGGCTGGATGAGAGCGTGCAGAGGAAAAGAATGGAAGATCTAGTTGTTGAAGGGAGAGAGAGAGAGAGAGAGAGAGAGAGAGAGAGAGAGAGAGAGAAAAAGAGGTGGGGTCAAAGTGATGGGGAGGGTTGGGAGGGGGGAGCGAAGCTGAAATGGAAGAAGAGGCGGAGAGGGAGGATTCCGTGAGGAGGAGGCGGGGACGTGGGGTGGGGAGAGCGGCAGTCAGGGCGAATATTGGTTGGCTGGAGCCGGGTTTTTTTTCGGTCTCGTACCTAATTATTATTCGGGGAGTACTTCCACTCCTACCGAGGGTACGGATGCGTCGTGTGAAAAGAAACTTCGGAATGGTGGAGGGGGAGCCACGAACGGGGGTGCAGGGTGGGGTGGGGTGGGGGGGGGAGAGGCCTCTCGCCAAAAGGGATTGGGAAGGGGACAAAGGGGATTGAAGGAAGGGGTGGTGGGGAGGGAGGACGCGGGGTTAGGGACCAGCGACAGAGGGAAGGGGGGAGGGACGCAACCGGCGAGTCAGTTGCAAACGCAAAGGTGCAAGGGGTGGCTAGAATAGATGCGAGAGAGCGAAAGCTTCACAAAAATACGCTTTCAACATAGAAAAAACATGGAGAAAGAAGAAGTTTACCTCACAAATCACTTCGAGAAGACATAAAGACGACGATTTTTCCGTTTTACAACGATATTTTCGCGACACTTCCGATTGGCTACCATATTTCCAAGGTGATTAGTATCTGACATACATGCCTCCATTTGAACCAACCTTTAACACAAGTTCTTTCCCATGATGGAGATAGCGATCATAGCTAGAAAATTTTGAACATACACAGGTTTTTCATAAATGAGAGCGGAAAATAAACTATAAAAGAAGATGGAATGCGATTGGATTTGGAACAAACATAGTTTCTCCCCTTCAGCGAAGCCACAAACCAAGCCACGCGAAGATTTTGAGTTAATTTCCGAATAGCAAAAAAGCGGATATGGCCTCCCGTTATAAAAAGAGAAGGAATGGAAGACCGCGCAGTCGGAAAAGACTTTTGGAGGATGTTATTAAGGGGGCACGGAAAGGGGATGCAAAGACGGGGACGTCGTGGCAAAAAAAAAAGCACTTAGGAGTTACGAGAGGAAACAAGGGAGGCGAGGAGGAATTGAGACAAAAAGTGCCCGAAGGACGCACTAGCGAAAAGGAGCCGAAGATGGTTTGACTGATGGATTGAGTTTTGAGCGGGGAACGATAAATACAGCCCGAGCCTCGCGCGCATCCCACGTTGACAAAAATGGCGGGGGAGACAAAATGGGGGAACGAGCAAAACATAAAGATCAAATAAGGAAGGTGCTCTGCCGCAGGAAGGGGTTCTTTTTGCATGACCTCAGCGTAAACAGTAGCGGTGTCCATCTCGGCAACTCCAACGAGCCCTCCTCCTCAGTGTTACCACCCACCCACTCCCACCCAAATCCCCCTTTCGAAACTCAGCTCCCTTTCCATCGGCCATCCGTGCAAGGGAAATGGACCTTTTAAAGTGAACAGAGACGACCATCTGTGCGGATTCAATTTCTTAAGAGCGGTGAGGGAGAATGACTGTGGGTAGTAAAGGGGAACCCGATGCCGTAAGCAGGGCAGGAGGAAGCATCCTGCGAGAGCAAAGTAAAAGGATAAACACAGTACACTAAAGTAGAAGGATATATGATCCCTAGTACGTTTAAGGATTATACACGGATGACCGAATAAACATTAAGGTATACTCCGTTATTTATTTGTACTACGCGTTTCGACGCTTAAAGCGTCATCATCGGGTACAATGATAAATAATCGAGTGGACATTACAAAGTTTTTTCTTTTTAAAATTCACGATGAAGCTCCACAATATCTCACCGGATACTGTAACATATGTTTAGGTCTAATCAGAATTAATCGGCGGAAAACGTTTTAAGGTTCCACGCTAATGTTAACAGAACATTATAGCCGATTATACGGAGAAAACACATGGCGATCGATGGTTCAGAATTTCATTCCGTAGAGATAATGAAAGAATCACAGGTTATCACGTAGCATAATTACTTTATAAGAATTAGATGGCAAGAGGTAACATGACAAAAATCTTTATAATTAGGTATTCAATCCTAGAAAAAGCGGGAATAAAGGTTACTGTCTAAAATTAGATTTCGGAATTTATTACATAACAGTATGTATAACGACTCGTAAAATGAAATATCAATAAAGAAAAAGAGAAACACTACTTTAGGCAAAAACTTTGGTTTAGCTTGGGACAAGATATATAAAAAACTTTTCATCAAACGCCATTTACCCCGCCACAATGTACGTCGAATTGGATTTAGTCTTCGCGTGCGAAAATATAAATGCGAAAAATTTGGTAACTGGAGAATCGAGACTGGCCAATAAGAAGGATATGTGCTGCAAATCATGAATACACTATAACCAAGGAAGATAGGGGTAGTTATCCAGCAAATTAGGAGCGTCAAAGTAAAATGAAACCCAATCTCAAAACCATACGAGCCTTAAAAATATATCCACATACAAGAATACAGAGGAGATGCTTGGATCGATCAAACGCGATAACACCGCCACGCAACGAATCAACGTCATCTGGATCTTCACTGATTTGTACACTGCCATAACTGAGAATCATATCTGACCTTATAAACAATAAAATGGAAATACTTTTTATCGGGCTTTAATGGAAGAAATTGTAATCGTCATCAAAGAAGCATTCTCACACTGGTGAATCAGTTATGACTCGAATAACCTTATGATGGCGATGAACATCATGATCATATGATACGTAATCATAGCGCCGACTATTTCTCCGCCATAACGCGTAGTGACAAAGGTCCGTGGTTCAATTTCCGGTACACGCCGATTTTTTCCCCGTGGAAATTTCATCGTATTCCGCCACCGATTTCGCCGCAGGCCTGGACACTTAGTATAACGCTTAGTATTTTAAAAAGTTACTAAGGGAAGAATTTTGATATGCGCACAGAGGTAAACCCTTGAAGTATTTGGCTAGGAAAACTAAGCTATGACCGAGTAATACAGAAATGTAGACGTTGGGAAAGGATGAAGGAAAGAGAAAATAGAAGAAGAGGAGGACAAAGGGTTAAAGCACGTCCAGCGGGTGAAGAACAGGATGGAATAGGAATGGAGAAATGGTGGAGGAGTGAGGAAGGTAGGGGTGGAGAGGAGAGGATCGGTGGAGGAGGTTGAGAAGGGGGGTTTGGGTTGGAAAGGGAGGGGGGGAAATCACAGAGGAAAGCGCTGCTGGAGAGAAGGGTGGCGAAGAGGGGAAGAGGGTTGGGAGGGGGAGGAGAGGCGAGATGGTAGCTGATACCACGGACAAGAGAGAAGCTGGAGAGACGAGGCGAGGGGTGTGAGCGAGCGGGAAGCGGGATGTTAGGGCGAAGAGGAGGAGATGGGGGAGGGGTGGGAGAAAGGGGGGGGCCATCTGCCACTCCCTCCCACCCAGAACCCCTTTTGCTCCGACACAAACTCCTCTCCTCCCCCTCCCCCGGGGAAACCCTCGCCGTCCCGCCAGGTACGGACGGGGATGTGCGGAGGTCGGGTTGGTTGGTCGCGAGTGGAGCGGCCACAGTGGGTAGGGTGGGGTCCTATTCGCGCGGCAAAGGGATGTGCGAGAGAGGAGTGTGTGCGTGTTCATGCCGTGTGAGCCACAGAGAGAGGCAGAATCCAAAATGGCGTCGGGCACGAAGGCGAGGGCTCGCGATGTCCGAGAGTCGATCCTGACTCTCTCTCCCTTTCGTCGCATCACGAGGAGTTTTTAACTCACCCCGCGGAGGGCGTCCTCCTCGTCTTCCGCATCAAAACCGCCACTCTTGCCCGAACTCACATCCGAGATCGAAGAGCTAAACGGACATGCATTAGGTTGTCGGTCTTTGAGCGCGTCAAATTCATCCTGAAACCAATGCCTTTCGGATAGACTATTTCGCCACTTTCCTTCAGGGAAGGAGGATGAAGATGAGGAATGACGCGAAACAGAGGAAGCGAGGAAAAGCGTGAGAAAACGTGCGAATCCCCGTCTTTTAAACTCCGTTTTCGTGGAGACGGAAAATCACGTCGTGACCTTGCAGAGAGCACAAATTATCTCGTCTCAAACTTGGGCGCCCACTCGGATGTCTTTGAAGGTTTCAGACGAGACGAGGAAAAGAAATTATGAAAAAAAACACCTTTCTAAATGGCAAACATAACTCATTTCCTAACTCCTTTATCCCCCCATTGGAGTGAAGATACCTAGACGGATACAATTTGATGCGATAAACTTTGATGAAAGGGCGGAAAAAAAAGATGGCCGGATCAGTAGCATACTACATCTTCTTTATCTTTACATTAAGTCCCTCTTCACTCACTACCTCTCTCGGGTCTCCTACACCCTCTAACACCTCCTTTATCCCCCTATCTCCCTCTCTTTTTAAGACGTGTGTAATTTGATGCGCGCACGTAAAGGTGTGAGGGAGTGGCAAGGGAGGAAGATTCTAAACCTGGAGGAGGAGGACGGGAGGGCGAGGCAGCGTCTCAATTTTTATCGCCGTTCCAAATCTCTCGCGAACATGCCGCCGTCCCGTCTGATAAGCATAAGGAAGGGGGTGGGGGTTGGAGGAGGAGTGGGGAAGAGTGGGGGATGGTGGAGGGACACGGAGGAGACTGAGACTGTGTGGACTTTTTTATAAGACGGCGACGAGTGCTGCCACCTAAAAGGGGGTGGGAAAACGACGAAGATATTGCCATTAGTGTGAGGTCTCTCTTTCTGCTCCCGAATTAAATCCCCGGTCACGGTTATGAGGGAGATGAAAAAGCGTGGAAGAACACGAGACCTTTATACGTACTACAGGGATTAAATGTGATAAGGAGTTTATTGAATTATCAAAGAAGTCAATGAATTGCTCGTGTGGATACCAATGAAATGAGAGATATTCAGTGAACCGCGTGACGCGCAATAGAATATAAACACAGGAAATTGTTCGAAATGTAAAGTATTCGAAGAGTCATATTATATTGCCCTATGAGCGCGCACAGATCAAGGTTTTCATCATAATCCGTATCTTATAAGACTAGCTAGAGCGCTATAAAATGTTTATCGAGGAGAATGCCAAGAAAATAAACACCAAAATAACCATAATACAGTACTCTGTAGTCTGCTATGATATCCATAACTGAGACTCGAGGCCCATTATAGCCTTCCCACGGTCAACACCGCCCGCTACCCGAAAAGACGCCCCATGAAGTAAACGTTGAAGAGAACGCACGCTTACGGGACAGAACATATCGTCACCTCGTTTTTTTACTCCGATTAGTCTAAATGCAAACCTTCGTGGAAACCCGGCAGCAATCATTATTGATTGAGTTAAACAATATGAATAAAAAGATATGCATTTCATTGATTTCTCAATCATTTTCGAGCAAACATTGTTTCCAATTCGCCTATTGAGATTATACTTAGCTAATCCTAGCGCTGCATTAACATCTCACATATTGCTTAAAAGTACGTTGTTTCTAATCTAAAACTTGAATCATATTTTCGTGTACTATGCAGAAGATACGGTTCATATATGGTTGGCAAAACCAAAGTAACTTCCATTGTAGGAATATCCTATTAAATATTTGTTTACCAAATAATTTTGCTGTTTCACAAATTGGTTGTCATTTGAAAAATATGGAAGAGCACTGTACCAAAGAACTTTTAAAAAATTATGCAGAAACAATAAATAACACAAATGGTAATCGGTTGATAAATTAGCAGACATTCTTCAAATTTATTAATCCTGCATACCTATATTACATGCTTCGAAGAATTTTTTAGGCAAAGGTTAAAGTATACCTGTACATTATTTTATGAAACTAATTCTAAGATATAGATATTATTCTTTCGTTATTCACGCTATTATGAGAGAAGGAAATACCGAATCTCAGTACACCGGTCGGAAATAGTATAAAAAAGCTGAATTACTGCCATTAGTCAGAATCAGTGGGATATCCACATAATGAATCTCTGTAGAAAGTTGAGATATATTGTAATGATTCTCAAAAATACCATTCATCTATTACCCATGAACTGTTGGAGAATCTTATACTTTTCGCTGTTTGAATCCCTTATAAGATACGGTATTGAAGTTTGGGGCTTTGCATCACAATACCATGAGTACAGTGAATACAATACAAAAGAATTTACCAAAAATCATTAACTATGGTAATGCTCAAAACGATATACGGGCCTTGTACATAAATAATAACGTTCTGCTACCTAAATATCTACTTTACTTTATCTAACTTTGTAAGTACAAGGACAAGGAAGACTACTTAACTGCCTTAAATAATGGAAATACAAGAGAAACTATTTTTGTTGTGACTAAAATAAATAATAAATATGGTGAACGTGATAGGCAGTAGATTCTCCCAAAATTATTAAATTAATATTTTGGAGAGTTGAAAAAAGAAAAGGAAGAAAATTTAATTAGTTTCAAAAAAATTGTAAAAAGGTTTCTACAGAGACAAATGTAAATGCAATTGTGCAAGACTATTTTTTATCAAGGTGCATTTCTATTAATGTTGTTTTTTGCCGTTATTGTGCTGTTATTTTTTTAGCAAGGTGCATTTCTGTTGTTGTTTTCTTCAGTATATGAGCCTGAGCTGCTATAGTTTGTTGGTAAAAGATGAAAAAAAAAAATATCTTATTATGAATTTTACATATGTCCCGTCGACAGGCATGTGCCTGACGGAACATCGATGTCACATTGTTGATAAATAAATGAAATAAAATGAAATCGAAGATTTAACTTGACATGTTTTTATCCATTTCACAGCCAAGTTACGTTATTATTTCACGAACAAGATACATGGCGCACGCTATCTGTCCATGAGTAACGTTATGCACATATCGGCTAAAAAATAATTTTTGAGGAATTAGCTGTATAAATATCCCGTTCACGTAATACTGTCCAAAATCATTTAGCCGTTAAGCATAGCTAAGGAGCAAACACCCAAAACCTAAATGTATTGCCTTCCTTGTACTTCGCGCGGGAGAAGAATAACGATTGGGAGGGGTAAAGCTCCTTAACTAGTCTCGTGTCTTAGCCGTGCCTTGCACCAAACAAGTGCGGATGGGACGTCGTGGGAAAACTTCGATGGATTCCCCGTGCGCGAACAAAACACACGCTCACTCAAAACGCCCGGTTATTCCCGAGGTGAAGCGACTCATTACCCAAATCATTTATTGTCCTCGGTGAAAGGAGTTACTGCTACTTAAACTATGCCACTGCGATGTAATTCTCCTCTATAAACAGAGGAGACACCGTAAACTCAGAAATTCCATTAATCATTGCTGAGGAAGAGGAGAATCCGGCAAGAAGTGCCACAAGAAATAAGAAAGAGCCCTTGAATATAAAATACTATCATAGAAACGCTAAATATCTAGTGATTTTAGGACGAAGATGTGATCCACTTAACTAGAAAGTGTTCATAATTTGAACAATTGTTATCGCTGATCACGGTGGGCATTTCTAAATCAGTTAAATAAAATTGCATTGGAAACCTCTCTACAATTGCGCAGATACGAAAAGGCAGTCAACTTCATAAAGCCACCAATGAACAGAATATTTTTGGGAAGCGGTTTGAAGTAAGGGAAAAACATTTTCAATGGAAATGTTAAATCAAGAGAGATTGAGCTCTAAGGCCTCTTAAGTTAACAAAATAAAAAGAGTCTCCCATGACCGTAAAAATTGGCACCACAGCAATTGTGTTTTATTGAGGAATGGCACCAATTTTTACGGTCATTGGAGACTTCATTTTGTTAACCGGAAATGTTATTAGCACCCCAACGTAGTCGGGAGCTAGAAAAGAAATACTTTCAGAATGCCGGTACTATCGTTTTCATGAAATGCCAAAAAGAGCTTAGTATTCCAAAAGGCCTGTACGATTGCGTGAGAAATCTGTGCATTCATGCAAAATATGTTCTAAATTCACTTAAGGATATTAACATGAACAATACACCCGAAAAATGAGTGCAGTGACGGACTTAAGTATTCCATATGCTCTTAAGATATATTAAAAAAATAAGAAGTGGCTTTTAAAATTACAAAGCCTTATCAAGGCCGAAGCGTCGTTCCAAAACTGATAATCAGAAGAACATTTTCCAATTTCGGTGAAGCGATTTTCACATTAAATCTATACCCACGTGAAGCAGAAATATCTCATGCTGGTGCACCATTGTTCAAAAGGCTAGATGTTCATATTGGTATGAACACTGCAGCAAAATTATTTTTGAGCATTTCAACGCAAAGACAGGGTTTTACCCATAATTTATCATCGGCGAACCCATCAAATTTATCTCAAGTATAGAGTGATTGAGAAATATTTCCCCTTAGGATTCGTTTTCCCATTCAGTGAACAAAACGCCCATAATATGCATCCACATAATCAGCAAGCCAACTTAAGGGTGTACGGCGGGGGAGAGCACTCCGACTCCCGAATCTTCTGCGAGTAGTATAAGCGAGCAGATAAAGTATATTATCTTTTATTGTAGGAAGACAGACGTGAATTAAATGGAGAGAATATCCCCAAAGAAATGAAGTGGAAGGAATCGGAGAGTTAAGTGCGGATAGAAAGGCAAGTGCGAGGATAGGGCAACGAGAGGTAGACGTGACTCATAGTTTACCTTCTGGTGGCGTCGTTATGCGTCCTCATAGACGTTGGCGTGTTCGTAATTTGACTGAGATTGAAGGGAAAGAAAACAGCGAGTATCGCAACGCGAGAACATTTCATTGTGAAAAAAATAGAGCTTTGTTGATTGCCCGTCCACCTCCCTCCATCCCCACCATCTCGCCACGTCAGGGTCGTTAAATAGATAAGGGGACCCACACCTCCTCCCCACATGCATAAGGAGCAATTAAAAGGCGAGCGAGTCGAGTGGGAATTCCAAGCCCTGCATTGCTTCCTCCGAGGACTCTCCCCACCGACCAGATACTGCCGGAAGCCTTGCCGCTCGCGTCCGGCGCCAGAGGGCGGGAGCGGCCCGCGGAGAGGAGCCCGCGAAGGTATGCCCGCCCTGGGGAACCCTTCCCGCCCGGCTGTCGAGAGACCACGGGACTAGCCGCGGAGGGCCATCCACGGAGGAGGCCGCCTCGTCCCTCGGCCAGGACTAGGCGAGAGCCACGGACCCGTCGATGCGGCGGAGAGGAGAAAGGATTCGCTGCGACAGGGCATCTAATTGGCGACATCCTCCCATTAGCGCGAGGGCAGGGGGGGGGGGATTTTTCTAGCCGAAGAGCGAGCATTGTCTTTGGACACCGAAAAGCCGAACACTCACACGCGACATTGCATACAGAAAACAACCCAGATAATACTCTTCATTTAGAGGCCTCGGCCATTATTACCATCCCTAATTTCATGCCCCACGCATCAAGGCCGATCAATTAAGACCGGAGACTTCACGACGACGCCGTAACTGGGATTTGTCATGCGTCAGAATTTCGAAGCATACGTCACGCAAGCCGAGGAGATTGCATGCACAAACACCCATCAATTGCGGGCAACTTGGGCACTCGACTGTATAATATTCCTTAGTGATACATTTTCACAGCGATTCGAGGCCACTGTCCACCAATAACTAAAAATTGTGCGAACTAATCGCTGAGAAAATGTTTAACCGTTGTTGGGCTATCTCATTAGTTTTCAGGCAGTAGCACTAAAAAAATAAATGAAAACCCAAAACACAACGCACTTAAGTCTCTACTTATAGTAGCAAATACCCCAATATCTTAGAGGAAATATAAACGCTTTAAATCAAATGTTTCAAATATTTAAATTGATGCAACATTATGAGGTTTTTCATTTCCATGATTTCGATTTTGAATGATTGATTGAATCGCTTTCATGAGCAAATCACAACGAAAATACGTAAATAACAACAAACATACTGCTTTTTTCAAATCATTTGGATTTTTAATTTACTGCGCATTATACATGACTAATGAAAAACTCAATGCCAACTGTGAAGAGTATTCCGACCCTCGGTGCGGATATCGATCATCGTGTCCCTCTTCCAGTACATTTCATGTTTTCTCCGCTGGCTAGTACGCTATCCAATACGCATCAAAATACGCCAACAAACTCTGGGCATCAACTCCACAGGTATTAAAACGATCAGAGCATGACAATATGACGTGATGGCGAGCAATTCGCTTTACCTTAGATGGTCTCAGAAATAGCCCCGGCAGTATCGCTGGTAAATATTCATATGTACACCGGAAGTACTTTTCTCAGCGACTGGACTCCAGGTTTCCTCAATATTAACCGGACATCGCAATTATGAGAGAATAATGGCACTGTGTACACAATACCGCTATTCGAGTCATAAGGGCTATCACTTTACCACTCGTCTTAATGCGGTCATAACTAACGAATAGATTTGCTGAGAAAATACGCCTAAGAAGAATGTCTGCCAAACAATTAGAAATAGGTGACGCTAGAAGTTTGTGGCGTCATTCTGAAGAATGTTAAACACTTTCAATGGTATCAGGCTCAACTATGTGGAAGTTGATATTCACAAATGAAAAAACGACTTCGTTTTCTTCCACTGATTTATTTTTTTGGTACGGTACTTGAAAATGACCTCTATGTGTCGAAACATGTCGTACCAAAAAAATAAATCAGTGGAAGAAAACGAAGTCGTTTTTTCATTTGTGAATGTTAAACACTGTTCAAAGACTACATATCTTACGTAAAATGACGATTAGTTCAAACAACATTAATTTTCATACTTTTCAAAACCCTGAAAAAATATTAATAATAAATATTCTGTCAAAGTGCTGTTCAACTTTCCCAAACTAATTATGATGAAGACTATGAGATCGCCGAAGAAGAGACCACTAGGAAAAAAACTACATTCCCCTACGAAAATATGATCTCATGGTGGCAGACGCTTTTAATTAGGTGGCGTGATCAACAGTTTTGAGCTGGATCGCAGGAGGACCAGTGAAGACCGGAAACGTTCAATTAAAAACGAATAATCCATCTAACTAGGCATTAGTCTTAGAAAGGGATGATTCCATGGTCACAAATGTAGTGCAATACGATGGGATTGCGAATATCATGTAAAACAGCTATCGAGATCCAGAGAAAAAGCTGACTAATGCTGGTAAAATGTACATCAACAACATAAATAAAACCTTTAAGAGCAAAAATATGCTCAAAATCACCGAAACTCTACGCGACAGCATGGTGACGAGTATTTAAGCATTGCTTTAATAATGAATTTCCCATCATTCCTTTTGCGTAAAATAAGGGTGAATACAGCATCTTCGAGACAATGCCTTATGGTTTCATTGTAAAAATTTGATGAATTCTAAATTCATAAAAAGATAAATGCGAACTCGTTCTGAGATAGAGACGCGATGAAGACAAACATCTTTGCTGAAGTTTAGACATGCAAAAACTGGGAGAAAATTATTATTAGTATTAGCTGTAGGTGCATGCTGACCAAAACTAAAAAACTGGTAAAAATATGTTGAATCATCTAACTTAACTCGGGTAGCAAGCAACCTAACTGAGTTTAATAGAGAACACAAAGAGGAAGTCCACGCGAAAGAAGGGAAATACTCTAAAAGTCGAGTCTGGACGCCAACCGCCATTTTCATCTAGGCAGAAGCAATGAAAGTAGCCTGGGTAATACATAAATGTACTATTCATCGATTGATTGAATAATCTATAATATCCTTCAAGTCTATGCTGGTTTCAGTAGAAGATTTGATTAAAAGGTTCATCAGACGCAATTGAAAACTGATGATAAAATGGTATCGGTGGCATAAAGTATAATTCGGATGGAGAATTCACAGGCATGAACTACTGTGCACTTCTGATACATGATTTCTGAAATAGAAGTAATCGGGCGTGAGATTAGATTTCAAATGTTAATAGGCTGAGGAACCCTGCAATATTCTTGCACACTGTGCAGATAAATCATTTTTTACGAGCAGTCTCTAAGAATGCAAAATTACCCGATTAACGTATTAAGCCGAATAAAAAATGCATATAGAAACAAATGTTTTGTGCGTGCGTATTTACATTATTTTGTTGCATATGCTTATATTTCGTTACCAGAAATTCACATTTACCTCGAGCCCTTGTGGGTGAAACACGTTATTCACAGAGAGTGCGTCACAATTAAAATTAATGTATTCAGTGTTAAAGTTTTAATTATACCTCGTACCAAGTGTGAAGGTCATACAGTTACCGGTAAAAGCTATAATTGACGCTGATGGCAAAAACTTGGCGTGTTAATTCCTCTTTGCTGAAGAAGATTCTGGCAATTTTAACACACTAACTTCTTAAAAACTCTCATTGTTAATACACCTCTCCTATACATCATTTACGACCGGCAAAGCCTTACACCGCAGGGATTTTAACTTATTCCAGCACAAAATTTAAACAATGATCATCTCAACGGCCATGAAAACTTTCCAGTGGATAAATAGGTCAACGGCATGAAGCATGGCACAATCAAGTCCCCCAAAATTTAATGTCTCGTAAAGGAAAAGGAAATCACAAGCTCTCACAGGCAACGCAGCATTACGTCTGCTCCCTATTCTTTTCCTCCCGTCTACCGTGACGTAATGTAGACATCAACTCGCTGCTATTCTTGGTGAGAATATTTCTTACGGGCTGCCGAAGGTAGGGGGTCGAAACACTCCCTTTCGTCCTCTCCGACAGCTACCAGAGAAGGATTCCGAAAGCAAAAGTATTGCACATGAAGTGAAAGACAAAAATTTAGTTCCTGACGTGGAATCAAGCAAAGAATGCGACAGGAAGTCAATGCCTATTACAAAGGTTATATAAAACTTATCCGGTCACGGTTCTTGTTCAAATCTGACGTATTAACTACACAAAAAAGTATAAGATATCTCTTTGCACAACGGGACCAATGAAGAAGCAGCTTTCCGATGTATAGTAACCATAGCTACGTTATGGTGCCAAGTAGCGGAAGTCGAAGTCAAATTTAACGGAAGTCGAATGAAAATCATAGGATCAGTTGACAGAATTCTTATTTTCGCAATATATACAGAATTTTTCTGTTACAATTACCTCAACAAGAATGAAAACTTCATCTATACCAAGTGCGAAAAATTCCACCAGCAATCACGTGATGTGTGGAGCTCAAAAATAACAACAAATATTTACTTCCCAGGAATCGCCGACGTTTTCGGAGATAAAATAGCATAACTGGAGAGTATTTGTTGACACATTTTTAGTTGTCGATATCACATCCGATAGTTTTATTTTTAGTGAGGCGTAAAATCATTGTGGTATTAGCGCATTATAAGTAGGCAAGGAGAAGAACAAGATGGATTGGACACAACTTTAGACACAAAGGGTTCGTGAAGGACATGATTTAAAGTAAAACAGATGCAAAAGTCCCCAGAGGAAGATCCAGGAATAAGTTCATGGACCAAATAAAGAGGAGAGTAAATAAGAGGAGATATCAGGAGGTAAGAGAACTATCATTAGATAGTGAGAGGTGGAGGGCTGCAGTCAACCAATCTTAGGATTGAAAGACCCATTCAATAGGATTGAACGACCAATGAATAATCGAAGTAGATAAATAATGTGATTTAAAAAAAAAAACAATAACAGAGCCAAGAATAGAACTGTCCATGGCCGTTATCTCCTTAATATAATATCCCAATTGATCGGTAACTTCCATTGACACTTAGTATACATGTTTTATATTATATTATATACTACAAATAATTGATTAGTCATTAACATTCTGCCGTTTCGGCGGCAGTAACATTTTCCACCGATGCGAGAGGCTGGATACATTCTGGAAAATAATTCCAGTCAATACAACCGAACACGACGTCCCATCCTGCGGATCTAGAAACTGCTTAAGTATTGGTAGATTTCTTCCCAAGGAATCCACCGATGAGACGGATAATTTTTCCTCCTTCGATTTCCGAGTAGGGTAGACACTTTGGGCGCCGCGTGGGACGAGATGCTTTCGAATTCGAGCCGGGACGGTACGGAGAGGTTATTTTGCGGTGGGAGGGGCGCGTGTGACATGATCGAGCGACCGAATATCACCACGGCGCTGGCGGTTGCCCAAAGTGGCGGTCAGGAAAACTGAGAACATCTCTTATGCTCGGGCCCACGCTCGAGTGGGTGGTGGGCTGAGAGGTTAGTGGGAAGCCTTTTAGGTGAGAAGGGGAACGAGGGTGATTCTCGGAAGAATGAGGGAGACAGGCGGTATGCGCGAGGACGTGTTAAAGCCATGGGGCGTTTGCGCGTGCTATTTGGGAATGGGTGACATGGAGGAATACCTGGAGCATTTGAGCAGTCTCGGATTCTCATGAGATAATGAATAAAAGGGAAGAATTGTGAAGGAAGAGATAATGACTCGTTTCCAAGAGTAACAGGATACACATCGAATATGGGCCGAGTATAATCGAGTGAAAATTGAAATAAAAAATATATTACGCTGAAAACGGATCCACTGGAGTCAGGAGTATCGATATCATCGACTTGATATCACGCTTGGGACGAAACTGATTGAGAAATACGCGACGGATGAAAGTCTCGAAAGATATCAAGCGCGAGAAAGGAAAAAAAAATGGTGAACATCAATGTGTATTATCATCATGGAGGATGTGACCCGTTAACTGTCAGATTGCAATGGGAAATCACAGGGAAAATAGTGAATTTTTATTTTTTGAGTAAAAGAAATAAATAGGAGATGGAACGAAAGTAAGAAACGAGTATCAGGCGATGGGACCGCGGACGGAATACGAAATGCAAAACGAATCCATCTCTCTGGTTACTCGGGAAGACGGGAGTGGGAAAAGAGAATGAGGAGGGCCGGGGTGACGCAATTGCATGCTCAAAGTGTAGCAGTGTCAGATGGCCAGACGATTCCCAAGTACGCGGGAGGAATAAGACCGGCGTCGCACCGCTGTGACCGCCGCGAAAGGGAACCAGTAGGGTTTAGATGGCTGGCCATTTACTGAATACAGAAGTCTTATCTTGAATGGTACCAAATATACCATACTGAGTTACTACGCTCACATTAGCATAGGTAAAGGTGCCTTAAAATCACCTATCCCTTATACTTTCCAGAAACTCCGACGAATGAGTTAAGGGTTTATTGCAAATATCACTTCGGATCTAAATCAAAGATAAAGTTAGGATTTAATATTTCATTACCAGAAAATTTCCATTTGAAAGAGCAAAAAACGCTTATGGTAAATATTTTGAACCGAATTAATTACGTAATAGACGATGGGTGCATCATTATTTGATCAATATTGTCTGACTAACTCGTTGAGTCATTAGAATTGATCCATTTTACAAAGGACCGAAAATGAATGATGAAACTTACTACCGATCACAAAAATTTCCGATTAGTTTCAGTTTAACATCCTTACCCGGCCGCTTGGAGTAATAACTAATCGGTAGTTGAACGTACCAACTCTTTAAGTCAAAATGAAACCCTTAAAATTTGCTCATGTATCTTTTTAAGTACCTGTCAGAGAGCGCTACGGTTCTAAGTAAAGTCAAAAAATATACACTGCTAACGCCAATGGGCAAGTTTATTGATTTATCTCTATGTATTTCCATAACTTTGGATTCCCCGACTGGTAAACAATCTTCCAGGTAGGATAAACAAAAATTTTACTCCCTTCTCTGAAAATGGACCACAGGTATATGCCACAGAATTGTGCGTCTATTTCGTGCGCACTATGCAAATTAAAGAACGAGAAGTAAGTCCGCGTTGTTCAAAATTATGCTTAGATATTGAGATTTGAGCAGGGATATTAATTAGAACAATGGAAAAGGTTAATATTTTGAAACGATAAAGTAGCCATTCGATGATTTTATCACGAGGAGGTAATACTCAAAAGCGATCTGGGCACATACTGGTTTATCCTGATATCCTTGTGAATACTAGTGAACAATACAAGCGAATAATACTTTTGAAATACTGTTAGAGAATTGTGGCTCGTTCAGTGATTGGAGGTTTTTCGGCCACAATGTGAGAAGGAGACTCAACCCCTTAAACCGTCACCTCATTTGTTCATGCACAACAGAGTGCACGAGAGTCACTTCACCTTCAAGCACCTCTGAGCGCTGAAGGACTCACAAACACGCGACCACTAGATTTTCCCGCTGTCTCAGACGTAGAGGGTGCGATTGTAACAGAGTAGTTCTTTTATTAACCCTCTGCCTCCCACGATCGCTAATAAACTTGATCTTAGCAAAAACTTAAGAACGTCTAAGGAAAAGACTAAAATGCCACAGCGGAAAAAAGTGAAGTCTGCAATGATAGATAAATGCGACTGCGAGATTAAAACCAAAGAAAAGTTTGGAATCCGCGGAGAAGACGCTGATAAAGATGAAGAGAGGCCTGCCGACGATTTTATTATATCGGATGACGCATGAGATTTGAAATCAAGATGATAAGGCGGTGTAAAAACGTTAGCTAACCCGTGTTGCTGGGCGAGGCGATAAAGAGATATAAGACACTTCATTTTTATCGATATTCTGATGTGCTTCTGGTAATAAAAATAAAAAAATGAAAAATATGTGAGCAAGAGTAAATGCTAGCGGATTAAAAGAGGCCTTAGCATTAAGTATAATTTCATTCATTAAAACAGGCCATTTAAACAATTTGTCTGACATACTTTAATAATGTGATTGTAAGTTTCTGGGGCCCTCGAAAAGACCCCTCCATTTCCTATTTCCACTGAATGACTTCAGCCTGAATAAACTTGGGAATTGAAGTCAGATAATTACGAACACTCACAAGATTTTCCAACGTTATGTATCTACACTTAGCAATAACTTCAAAGCCTATTCTCACCACTGCGAGTTTAAAGAAGTCACCTCGACGGACCACCTGTCTCAATAGCGATCCCACCTGACGCCAGTCCTTCCCATAACAGTGAAAACGCACATTCTTCAAAGTCCAAAAACCTCCGGCCAATTCGTCAACCGTTTTGGTCAGCCCGACTGTCCCTTTTTCCACCGTCACAAGAGGCGTCGTCGTGTGTTTGCGTGTGGGAGAGAGGGAGGGAGGAGGCGAAAAGCGACGGCGTTTTTACGGAATAAGTATGTGTACCCACAGCAGCACACAGGCGCCACACGCACCCACGGCCGAGACATTGTGGAGTGCTACGTGCCGGGGGGCGCCCCCGGCCGGCCGGCCTGCCGTGGCCACGCCGTGGAGGGGACCGTCGGACCGTGGGGAGGAAGGAAGTTACGTTCCATCCCGGGAGGTCCACCGCCTCTCTTTCTGTCCCATCGTCGGGGTCACGTGTCACGGGGGGGGGGGAACGTTTCTTCCGAGAAATAGGAAAAGGACTGCGCCACCCACGACAAAAGGGAGGAAGGTGGATCGGAATTAGGAGGGATGGGGTTGTGTGTTTCATGAGGACGACGAGGCGATGGGATGGTGCGTAAGAGGGGGCGGGGAATGGGGGGGGGGGGGGGGATCGCAACTGACAAGAAGGACCTCTCCCCCGGGCATCGACCACTCAATCCTTGGGCAACGGTTCGAAGTTTCTTCCCATGGGCCATTCTTGTTGTCATTCTCCCACCATTCGGGAGAGGTGTCGGTAGGATGACACGGTACCGGGGCGACGCAAGATGCGAGGTGCAACGCCGCGAGGGCGGAGGCACGCAACGCAGACGTGCCCGCTCACCCCTCCCCACAAATCTATTATTCCCACCGCCGCCGTCGCCGGGAGTCTATAAAATATTTCCACATTATGTCATAAGTGCGGCCCGTGCACCATGCAAATAGACACCCGAGCTATGGTGGTTTTACACGGGAGTGGACGGAAGAGTTCAGCATACAAATGACGTTTAGGTTGAGGAATTACGCTACCTGATATCAGAACAAGGGAGTCGCGGACTCGCAAGGGTAAGTAAAACATGTAAAGAAAGAGCTGAATAACGTCGTTCATTCTGAATTTTAGAATGTAAACCCAAATTTAGTGAGTTAACCAATTTTTCTGCCGGGATAGTGGTTTTTCATACACAAGGACTAACTTTTGCTCGGAGAAACCCCAACGGATTGATTCATACTTTCGTAGGAATTAAAATCGTACTCGCTCTTTCCATTGGCTTTGGATGCAACAGTAGAAAAGTCAGTCCTGGACATCAGTAAAGACAATTTACAGTGAGGGCGGCCGACGCTGAATTGCATACAAAGGAAATATTAACAAGGGACATATCCAGTAAATAACGTAGGAAGTCTCATACCAACTACACTTCATTATGGATAACTGACATAGACTGACAATCAAGATTCACTGACGTGGATGCGAAAATATTGACCCACCACTCAACGTCAAAGGGAGGATGAGAGCGGAGTACCACCGATGGAAAGATTCTGGTGTAGTAACAAGTCTTCTTCAGAAAATTCCCGCTAAACCGGGGCTGAATAGTCTTCTAGGTAAAAACAGGCGGCATGAGGAAAGGAAATCCCGCTCCTCACCCCCAAAGTCGTTACGATTTAATTTCGCACACCTTGGTGCTTTGTGGTTTGTGAGCTCCACCTTCTCTGATACAAAGAACCATTGGATTAAAAATCTTCTTAGCGAAAAAACTTAGGCCGCCAGGAAGGAACTTCGAGATGAGGTAGTATTGACAGGTAAATGTCAAAAGATGTAAAGATTGATCAGGAGGAAGTATTACTCTCAAACGAGATTACATAAGGACATTAAAATGCTCCAGCTGTCGATACTGCTCACACTTACGGAGTCTACCCGATGTCATCCAGTAAGAACGAACGCTCCGCCCAAAGATGACAGAGAGGGGTCCGCCATATTTCGGGGCGCGGTCCGCGAACCTCAACCCTGAACACCCTGAACTCCCCCTCCCGCAGTTAAAAACAGGGGTACTTCACGAACACGGTGATGTGGGAGGCGCGCGTCGCGGCTCCGACTGGGTGCGGAGGCGGCGAAAAAGGGTGCAGGATAAGAGAGTGGGGAGGGCACCGGGTTAGAGACGCCGTAAACCCATTCCTCCGAGTGGCAGCAGCAGAGCGGGCACACACACACACCCACAAAACCTCGCCCACCGAACCTCCCACCCGCCCGCGCTCAAATCCGGGTGCAGTGTGCTCAACAGGTTTCGCACGCACGCCCTTCGGAGAATCGGGGCGAGCGAACCGAGGGCCGCAGCGGCGCGCGGGCCGACTGCGGCCGCCGCCGAGCGAGCGCCCGCCCTCCGACCGGCCGCGGTGGCCGAGCACGCGATGCCACACGCGCGCGCCCTCTCTCTCTCCGATAAGGGTATATCTATCTCTCCGGCCAAAACCCTTGCCACCCCCCCTTCCCATTCCCTCCCTTTCGCCAAACTCCCCACCCCGCCGCCTCTCTTTGCTGCCGAGCTGCGGCGCCATGCGACATACGAGCACCCTCATTTCACTCGACCTGGGAACGAAATCAGCCGAGAGTGCTAGGAATCCGGTGGGCAGGGGAACGTGGCGCTAATTTGGCGGAGTGAAAGGGTAACCGAACAAGAGACGCGAGGATCGTGAAAAGACCGAAGTCGTTAGATACACGGGTGGCGATTACCCGCTACCCACCTCGCTTCCGTGCCACTTGCATAGCTTAGGGCTTGTTCACGACCACTCATGGGCGAAAATCCCAGTTTACCTCACCGGGATCCGGGGAAAAGGCTCAATCGAAGATCATCTTATGTATGACGGGCCTTAAAGTCGCTTTGACAACATTTTTTATATCTTATGAACCAACGCGGGATACCTACTCAGAACATCTGTCGGAATTGACAAAGGCACAAACCGAATCAGATGAAATAAGTTTAGTCTATTTCGGTTTAATTATTGTAGGAATTCACTCAGAAAAACATTGGCATGAAATCAATACCAAAGTCTATGTAACTAATTAGTTAATTTTCCTGAAAGGAATTATTTGTCGAAGTACCAATTACCAAGACTACTAGCATGATATAGTAAACGGTCACAGGTAATTCATTTAGGAAGAACATTTCACACGGGGATCGCAAAAGATAATGATGTATCGCGACAGTGAAAATTCGATCCTCTATGTTAATCAATTCCCATCCTTTCCCAACAAAGTTTCCCAAGTAATTGCTTCACTGAATAACCATTTTATTAATAAGATTATTCCGTGAATAAATTAAAACATGTCTTCCTCAATCCATTTTTCAGAAAGAAACTAATTACGCCGGTCGACGAGAAGGGAAAACCATAGGTATCCCACACTTTGGTCTATCCCTGGGATAGCTGAGCAGCCGGAGGAAACCTCGTCCAATCCCAGTTCAAAGGAAGTAAGCCATCTTGAATTTTTATCGAACTCGAAATTTGATGGGCTGATTGCCAACACGGAGGCATCTCCTCGTATTCAATCTTACACGTGTGATTTGACAAAACCCGTCACAGGATGGATGGGAGCAGCGGTGACTAAAGTATGAGTGAAGAACGAGGAATAGTGAGAAATGATTTCCTTTCTCCCATTGTCAAAATTCAAGGCGCCAAACAATGAAAGCAGGGAGAAGGAACAGGATACCCTTCCCCACAATATCCACCCGCAAGCGAGCCAATCATTACACGCCGAAACCCCCTCGCAGCTCTTGACCGTCTCGGGACGCTGCATCAGTTAACCTTTCCCCGCTGACGAAACGCAAAAAGAGCGCGGACGCCGGAGACCGGAGAGTAGGAGTACACGGGCACCGACTGGGGCCATTTGAACGACGGTGCGTGCTGGAAATTGCGCGGTAAAAAGTTGATCCGCGAGGATTAAGGACGCCGAAGGACTCTCCAAAGCGATTAAGGCCTATCTCAGCCCGGACCTCTGTGCTCCGAGGAATTCTCCGATCCCTCCTCGCGGAGAACGCATTCAAACAGTGGAACACCGTCTTCCCCCGCACGTCGAGCTGCAGGGGCGGACTCGTGAGGAAAAGCAACTGCGGTGACGGGAACGAAACGACCGAGTAATTTATCCGAGAAATTACATGGGGAACTTTGACATAGATGAGAAAATATGAGGTTCTCCCTCGGGTTACAACGGGCCGAACTCTCATTCAGTAACAACGGTTAAATTATGATAGGAAAGAAAGAAATGTCGTGCTGCTAGTGTTGACAATACAATGCCCAAAAACTTGAAACCATAATTGTTAAGAAAAAACACTATCAATCAATCTCGGAGATGATCAAATGAAATTTCCCAGCCAATCTCATGGGAATACCCACGCAGCAAGATCGGCAAGATGCTAGTTTTCCATTTCGTTGAGTAGTTATTTTTTCAAATATTACAAGGCAAATAGAAACTTGCTTTATATTCCGTAATCCATTTAGTCAAAATCCCAGAGTTGAAAAAAAAACCCATGCCTTTCGTGTCACACATTTGGAAAATCCGGATACGACGAGCTTTAGAGCCCATAGGTGAGGATTAACGAATCTGATTCACCCCTGCGAGGCATTCAATCATCCGATCAATCATTACAATTTCACTCAGCGTCAAGTACTAGCCATAAAGCCCACAGATTTACGGCTTACACAAGTAAGAGCCGCTCATAAAATTTAATCTAATTCCGCATCATGAAACAAGGGAAAGCCTGGTCTCTGCAGCTCAAGTACTAAGCAATACAAGGCTACCAAAAAATCTGAATAAATGAAAAAATCCAACAAAAACGACCTAAAACCGTAACCAGCGACGAAAAATCCCCTCGCCGTAGTTGGGACATTTTCCCCAATCCACCGAGCAAATTACGCGTTTCGCAATGCATTATCAAGTCCTTAACGAAACGAAAACTGATACAAATCGATAAGAAAGGCTTATCTGGTTTTGAATTCAATTTCGCACGCCAACTGCCCAGATGCTGTTGCATTAAATTGGGTGAGTGTGTGCACCTTATCTTCGGATATTTCTCCGTAGATAAGGAGTACGTGAGGGCGATACGGGAGCTTGGCATTGGGAGACAATTTTAGGACATGTGGTAACGGAGTCCCATTCACTGTGACTGTATCTAAGGAAAATCTATCCGCGCAATCGGAATAAAAGTCACGTTGCCGAAAGCACTTAATGGATTCCCAAACGACCGGGAAAGTGCATAAGGAAGCACTACCGTTCATTTTATATCCGTAACAAATTTTCATTCCACTAGACTGAATTATCAATCCCGCATCGCTATCAAAGTGATTTTCAACAGAAACAAAGCATGATATTATAATTAGATATAACTGTTTAGGTAAATAGATGATAGAAGCAAATAGTTTCATTCTTCCTCAAATCAATCCAAAAACTGAATAATCCTGTCGCAATATCAGTCATCAAAATACTAGATAATAATTTACAATTCAGGATGTTGGAAATAAATTACACGTTAGCCATCACTAATAAATTACCAATTATTAATGAAACAAATCGCTATCATCGACCCACAGAATTATGAAACACACATCTAATTAACTTTTGTGGTACTTTGGATAGGTGGGAGGAGAATATTTAATATACACATTAACAAGTATTAAAAAAATATCTTTTCAGCCTATTTCAATTCACGAACACGAAAATGCTCTGATGAAGGAGGCTCTTACAAGAAGACTATACGTGTTTCTGCGAAAATCATACAGTTAAACTCGTGGACATATTTCAAAAGTTTCGCAACTACACAAATATAAACAAAGGGTTTATGTAATAAGCACTTCCACTGCATTATAATCTTCTCTTGCAGATCTCTTTCCGTTAAAACGAAGGAAAATATACATGGAAAACGGAAACTAACAATTAAAAGGGTTAAAATGCTGCTTTAAGAAAATCAGAGCCAAGAGGGTTAGAGTACTTATACTGCATATAACTTTCCATTATTCGATTGTTGCATTTGATAGAAACAACTGGTAATGTCAACTGGTAATGAGGAATTACTGATTCTAATAAAGATCAAGATGAAGTACTAAACACATAAATAGCATTAATAATATAAAGAAAAGGCATTTAAAAAGTGAAGAGCTAATTTCCCAGGGTAATCATAGTATCAAACGATAGAACTGATCAGGCATTCAAATTGTCCATCCAAACGTTCTCTTACATTCGAGGTATTATGATAATTGATACTGAAAAAATCAACGTCGATATTCCTATAGGGGAGAGATAAATCCCTTTATATCTATAGGGAAATGTCGGCCCATCACTGCTCTGCGAGAAACTCAAGCGCAATTGTTCTTATTCAGTTATTAACCAGCCTGTGCCAGATTTGGTCAAAAATACAAACGACCATAAAATTAACTCTGACTTAAGATTTGACGGATTCAAGTTCCTACCTCAGATTTACTAATGACATCAATTAAATACCAATGAAATGAAAATGGACACCAAATAGGAGCCTAAAAGAGCTAATTAACGGAACGCTAAGAGGCAAGCGACTACAACAATTGGGATCCAGAAAAAACACCGTCCCTATCGCATTCTGGGACCGTCGATCGAGAGGCGGAACCTTCTCGCGAGTTAACCTCGGTGCGAAAGGGCGACACACTAATAGAAAAGCTTAGTTAGTGTCCCGATAACTCTTGCCTCGGGGTTTTATCGACGGAAGCCTGAAAAAGACTTACACGCGCCCTCCCTCCCCTCGCACCAATTCTCCCACACACCAACCAGATGGAAAACCCATCCTCCGGCCGCCATCGCCCGGCACAACACCACCATCGTTCCTCCTCCTTCCCTTTCGCGGGGCCCATCTCCCATCCCATGGAAAACCCTCGTCGTTCCCGCGGGCCCATCGGGCCGCCGCCGTGCCAACCAGCGGCGTAAATTACGCCGTTACTGCGCCCCGACACCTTAACTAGGTCCTGACATTGTGGACGGGGAGCGGGCAATTCATCACCGGAGGGAAGGGGTGGGGGCCGGGGCTTAACTTCCTAGGGACGTGGAGTGAGGGAAATGGGAGAGACGGAGAGGAGTATGGGAGAAACAATGGGAGGGGGGTGCCTGGTAACCAACACCCTCTCCTCTTCTTCATTCCACGTCCCATCCCCACTGTTCCTCCCCCTAATTTTTTTCCAACCCCTCCCACACAAAACCCAAAGGCACAAGCCCGCAAACCACAAGTTTGTACGCGTGTACAATAATCCTCCTCTGAAAGGCGCATACTTCGCGCCATTCTCAATTATGTTAGCTTGGAGAAGAGGAAAATTATGCCTCGATTTTCGGTTAGCGCAGGCGCGCAATCCAGAGAAGTACAAATACACTGATTTCACGGAGGGAAACATGCATGCGCCGACATGTAGTGCTCCAAGCGATCCGTTCCCCAAAGCTTCGGTGACTCAAATGAAAAGTATTCGATTAAATCTACCTCCGGCTGAAAGGTAATTGCTCTCTGCCCTGAGGCCAGCCATTTTAGACCGGGGAAAATCATCAACTTGTGTCGGATGTGAGCAACGATATATAAACAAGCTCTGTTGCAGCCTATCTTGAAATAATTTTTTGCCGATTTTCCCATTCGGTCGGTAGGTATGTCTGGATAGTAAAATCCAAAAGTATATATACATTGGTACACTTAAGGACATCAAAGTTAAATAAATTACGTAAGTAGGGTCACTTATTGAGATGCTAAGAATTAACGGTCAATAAACGCAAATCCACCCATAGTTGATCTATTGAGTTTCAGTTATCAATTGGTGGAGGAAATTAGAAACGTATCCAGATAATTATAAGAGGCAGTATCAAAATACTTTTCCTGATAAAGGATGACATCTTCAAAAACATGAGCGCAACTGATACACTAAAATCGAGTATTTTCAACAAGTTTAGCGGGATTACGTTGACCTAAAAATCGGCAAGATTAAAGGAATGGGGTTGTTGGAAACATCAGGAGACAAAGTTACGTATTTATCCTAAAAACGGAAAGATAATGTAAGACTTTATCAAGAATAGCCACCAAACTTGTAGACAATACGATCTCAAATTATCAATCGCGGGCCGTTGAAATGCGAACCTGGCAAACATCCGAAAGCACACGACGCAGCAAAAATATAATATTATTCATTATTAAGTTCGAGCTGCAAATAATTAACTTATCTAACTAGGTAGTCATTGCCATAAAAACCATGGAAGACAAAAAAACAGAGCTAAGTAAAATTTACATAGCAACGTCTTCAAAAGTGAGGAGCTCTAGCCAGTGGTGGTGGTTTTTTTTACAAAGGTATGAATAATAAAAAATAAACAAGGACTAAGCCTTAATGAAGACTATTCTCGCTATACTTTTAAGACACTGTGATAAGTCATTCACACATGTCGGTGTGTGCCACGTAAAACTAAGAGAAACTCCTACCTCGTAAACATTAAAGCTTTTAATTTTACGACTAATGTTTATAAAATTGCTCTCTCGGTTAATGTTTACAATTCAAACATATATACTTTTGTGACAGTGAAATGCGTTCGATGATAAAAACGAAAATTTTTCCCCGAGATATGAAAGAAACACCACAAAAAGACCGCACCTGTTCAGCTCACCGCGAGACAAATCGAACTATCGGCAAATAGTAAGGTTGGAAAATTCAAGGATCATTTCAATTTTTACCTGACGCACATTTGCGCAAATATTCTTCATATAACGCAAATTATATCCCTGCTGTCCAATGGAATCAGTCCAGAGAGGAATATAATTTAAAATATTATTCTATACAGGATAACTGCCTCGTAACGCTCGAACTATTAGGAAGTCGTAGTTCATGAAATGCAAACAACTTCTCAGACAAGCAACTGAAAATTATCATGATCTCCAAGACCGTCAATTCCAAATGCTATCTCAAGTGTCGCCTCCATGTCGCTAAGGCACGAATGCTTGCTATCTACTCACGTCCTTTATCAGGCGGTTAAATTCCAGTTCTCATCATTGCAACTCTCTTGAGTGGACTTTAACGGTCAACGGCACTTAAGAAACGATATTAAATTGAATAGTATCTCAACTTCGTCTTGCAGTGTCACAAAATATGTAACTAATTTTGCAAGTTCCTTGGTGTTCAATCACGCGACGTGAATAGAAAACACTTCGTTATTACTTCGGTAAATCACTGTTTCACCCATGATACGACAATCATCTATTAAACTTACACTTCATGATTTAAGAGATCAAAACATGGAATTTAAAGAAAAAAACGCCAAAATAAATGGATATTCTCGCTATACTCATGAAGCTCATTTTACATGATACATTGAGATAAACCAAAAGCCCAATGTCCACTGTAATTTAGTAAAAACTGCTCAAAGTCACGCAGTGAGATTTAAAAAATGATAATTAATACCCAGTGCTGGGTATCAATTTGGGATTACCCGTAATATAATATTTATGAGACATGGAGAAAGCTATCAAAGCAAAAGAAAGATTCGTTTGTCAAATGGTACCGATTGCGTCGGAAAACGACTAACGGAACAGAAATAGTGCGCGCGTTGGGTACTTCTTGATCGTTTATTCACAGACCATTTATCAAGGGGACTGAATATGTAAGTGAAATACTTTTTAAACTCTAATAGAAAACCCTTTTCCTGACCACAAGGTAATGGTACACCTCAAAATGAGTTCCATATCATACATGAAATCACAACTAAGACGTCTTTTAATTGCTAACTGTACTCACCATGTGCGGCACTGCTGTGGTGGTGGTGATGATGGTATCCGCCATGCATCTGGGAGGCCGCCGCGTAGTACCTCGCCGCGGCAGCGCGGTGGTTTGGCGAGTTGGCGGCCGCTGCCGCTGCTGCAGCCGCCGCGGCCGCCGCGGCGTCCAGCGAGTGGAAGAACATGTCCATCTCCTCGGCGGTCGCGGAGGCGGTGGAGGCCGCGGCCGCCGCGGCGGAGCCGGATCCCGCCGACGAGGTGGACGACGATGACGAGGAGCCGCCGGCATTGTTCATGAGCCCTCCGCCGGGGCTGCCGGCGCCGTTGACGTCTCCGTCAACCATGCCGCTCCCCGCGCCGCTCCCGCCTCCGCGCGGTGGCGCCGGGTCGTACCATCGGTGCGCGGCTGCAGCAGCAGCCGCGGCCGCCGCCGCCGCGGCATGGGATTGGTCCGAGGCGGTCATGTCCATGGCTAACATTTGTGCGGTTTCACGCCGAGCGGGCCGCGCCGCCGGGGATGGTGTGGGGGAAGGGAGGAGCGGGTGCGGTACGCCGCGTCTTCACCCGTGCACACCTGGGGGCGAGGCGAGCACTCGCGAGTCCCTTCCCGCCCTTCGGCCGCCGCACACACTGCGACGCACGGTCTCAAATGACGAGGGCATGTGGACTTTGAGCCGTCATTGCCGATTCGACCATCCAAGAGAATGATCAAGTAATAGTTCGCTCTCCAGAGGTAAGTATATCGTCACTCGAACCTACTGGTGGGAACTGTGAGGGCATGTGCTCTACCAATGGCCATTCGCATTGCCTTCCTCTCGTGGAATTGGCAAAATCATCTAAGTACGCGCATCCCGTAGCTCTATACTGAGAAATTAATACTGCCGCGTGTTGTATCGGTGGGTATAAAACTGGATCGCAATGAGTAATGTGATTGCTATCTAGTGGTAATGACTGGCAATGAGAACCTAGAACGGGAGCCGAATAACACGAGAACAAGAAGTGGTGTCGCTGAGCTCGAGGCCAAGTTGCTTGGAGAGTCTTCTATTCTATCTCCGAAGTTATGGTTGCTTACTCCTGAAAAGATAAGATATAAAGATAATTTTGAGTGGCCGTGATAGAGTACAAAATGCACGATAATATTTTATTAGTCGATAAGGCTAAATTTGACACTTCCATCGAAAAGAGCGGGGATTGGCCCATTTTTTTCGGAGCAGTTTTTCCTCGCATTGGTTGTATGTAACAAACGTCAACGCCATGGTACTGACTTTTACGAAGCAATTACGGGGATCAATGTTCTCACTGAATAGGCAATTCAACTCCGATGACTTATAATAGAGAATATAAACAATCCAAATGAAATAAAAAATAAACTCACTCCTCTCAGATTGCTTTTAAGGTAGAGAACATCAGATGAAATTTAATTTATGAATATTTATCAATGAGAAGAAATAGCCTCGCAAGAATCCCTACATCCTGCTAAAATGAATGCTCTCCAATATATCTGTATTTCAATATTTTAGTGTGTATTAATCACTTCAAATATTTTATCCATATATAACCAACAACTTTTGATAGGCAACTTATTTGTAAATCTATAGCCAAAGATTTTTGGAACCCTCGGAATGTAGAAGCAACAGTGATTCAAAGTAATTATAGTTTCCCACACAGGCATGACAAAGAGTTGACAGGATGAGGATCTTTTGCATTTATAATTACTAAATAAAGACTTATGTTGATTAATAAACTAATTAAATGCCAGAAGCTGTTGTGATATGCAGTCAAGACACAATGTAGGGAACAAATGTCAAACAAAGAATAACAAATTCTAAGGTTAATGCGAACTTACGATTAGTAACGAAGAAATATTCCAAACAAGCTTTCCTTGCGGCAGTAAAATATACCATCCTTACTTATTTCACATCTGTATGGCATGAATTATGTTTTGGGCACGGTCTAAGATCCCTGAATTCGTAAGTGACAGATTACTGGAGGAACGAGAGAGCGCTAAGTTATGCGGCACAAGTCTTCATCCTAAGAATTTCGCCGTACCACCGCGAGAGGGCACCGCGGGCTCTGGATGCTTCACCGACCGGCCGACTCGACCTTCCGCCGCCGGCGAGGGTCTCGTCGCCCAGGGGAGGCTCCAGAGGGGCACCCGGAGACGGTTATACATCGGTCTGACTACCCAGTAAGAGGTAGGCTTAGAACACTCAAAAGAAGTTCTGGCCTCAGGTTTAAATTGAGTAGACATTGAAATCCTATAGGACTCGCAGGATCTACAACTCCAACGTACCATACCCACTTGCTCAACATCCATCATTTCTGAGTTCAGCTATGTTTTCATGCAAAATTTATAAAAATGGAAATGCTCAAAAAATCGAATAATCTATACATTAACCCAATTATATGATACAAAGACTTGGTGGCACTCAGATTTGGAGAGTCAGTGATCACTGAGGATGAATTAAGCGTTGATGAGCGGGCAATCGAACCGAAGGACTCCCGCGGGGACCTCTGGAGGGACACAGCCGGTTCAACCTCTCCGCATTTTTCTCTCTTCCTTGTGTCCTACACTTCACCAGCGAGTTCAACGGAGTTTCGCAGTCCCCAAACCCAATTAGTAGACATATTATTCAGTGAACTATTATTTTGGCCTTCGTTGTAGTTACATGAAACTCTGAGAAATACGTCGCCGTCAACAAAATCTGTCAAGTCAGATTCGCTTCAAAATGATAGGTATTATCAAAAAATTTTCGCTATGATATAGATCACCACATACTTATGTGGATTTGAAGAGAAGATAGGTACTGCACATTTCAGAGGCCTTCATGAACTTACAAGTAAACTTGATAAGCCCTCTATGGCTAGCACGACATTCTAGGACGTCACCATTATAGCTGGCTATTGCTTCCCTTGACGAGCCTCCCCGTGGAATCTTTTCATAGAGAAACTACAACTATTCACATTCATCTTTGAATTAGCGGCCGAGTATAAAAAGATATGCGGCGATCAAAAAGCATGGCATAACCATTACATACAAGCTAAAAGCCAACAAGAATTTCATCCGGTCAAACCATGTTACTTAAGAAAGATTTGGAATGTGGGTATATTTGGTGGATTAATAGACAAATTCAAGAATCAGATGTCCAACTTTGGACTCCCCTAGAGGAATTCGTGTGACAGCCGAAACACCATTCTTTCATTGGATCATCTACAAATTGGCTGAATAATCATATTTGGTCATAAGTAATCACACTTAGTCGATATACCCCATGCTACAACCTGTTAATAAATAGATCGACCTCAATCTATAGTATGAATGCTACACGATAGACGAATTTGACCAAACTTCACTTATTGACTCTGATTTGAATAACTGTACGTCAAGAAGAGGAGTATTATGAGGTGTCATCAATGTTCACTAACGCGAGCATTTGAGCAAGTATACGCAAGAAAAGTCACGCTGGGCGTCACAAAGAGCCTTACTTCCTATCATGCGGAAGTTCCGCGTCCAATGCACCGAAATAAGGAGGTATTTCGACAAGGCTACCGAGACCAGTCATAGATAGCCCATCGTCCTCGATTAGCTACGCGCGAAGGGGAAGCACAAGATTGGGAGAGCCCCCCCAAACGATGCGGCGGTTGAATAGGACCGTAGCTGTAGGGACAATTCTAAATAAAACCACCGAGGGGCGGTCTCGAGATAAAAAATCTGAATAAATCTCTCAAGCAACTGTCCAACTTTACACAGTAAAAGCCCGTTGTTGATCTACTTCGAACGTTCCCTGAACTTTGATGATTTAAATTCTACCCTGGAATTTAAGAGATTGCTTTCGGTGACTGGTTTTTGGTCCCATAGTCTTTTTGCAAGGCTCATGATCAATCGTTGGCGAAGTCCAGCGTTGTTATCGTATAGTTTGATTAACTGTTATTACTCCCTAATCGTAAGACAGTAGATATTAGATGCACTCCAAACAAGCTATTAGCTATTAATTTACGGCGTACATTCATCATACATAGATAGCAAATATCTTTTCTAGAATTGACAGGCATGAGACAAATGTTTCATAAAAATAATTCTTCCTGAAGAATTTCGGGTGCATGATCAGTTCACATGCGATAGGATTAAGCGCTTATTTGGTTCAATCTCTCACACCGGCCAAAATGCCTTACACTCCACGTAGAGACCACAGCCACGAATCACAACAATTGGCTTAGGGCGCATTGCGGGACTGGCGCATTACACTTACAAAAAAAACTACAGAACGGTCTCCCGATGCATAACCATTGAACTGGCAAAATGGGAAATTATCAAAAAAAAAATTACCAAACGTCAAGCTGTTCAATAAGATGTTGCACACTCTTACTCACGAGCTCTAATTCTATTATTCATAAATGAACATGCGTACCAACCTTGCTGCAACGAATTCTTCGCTCATCCTCGATTTGAATCCAAACACCACAAGAAGAGAAGAGTGACAAACGACATTTTCGCGTTAAATTTCCATAACATGACGAGAACAATTCGAGATGAAACAGTCTCCCTCTCTTCGAGTATTAGGCTCCGTTGTCGACTCAGGTCATTTACAGGAATCCACTTATCACTCACACCAAACAACACGTTTAACTCTTGTTCCAACACAGCTCAGGTTCCGATGGTATCAGCTACTAATAACCCAACTTGACCAATTCGAGATAAAAAAAATTCGCTACCCAAAGGGACGATTGGTCGTTCGAGAATACTCGTAGGTCTCTAGTCTACGGTCCCGGTCGCAGCACAATATCACTCCCGCAGCGTTCTTCCTTCGAGTTAAATCCCGCCGCGATATCCAGTCTCAGGTCCTGATGTGGGCGCCAGTCGGGGCCGGTGCATGCGAAATCCACGATGTAGCTCCCCAGAAAAAAACAAAAGCCGATCAGGACATGAGGGCGTGAAGGATGCTTGGCGAACTGGAGGAGGGATATGCCGCGAAGAAAAACAGAGAGAGGCGATGGGTATCCTTTATCCTCCCCAGGGTCGTACGCGGCGCCCCCAGCACATTATTGTCCGTCACGGGAGGGTGTGTGATTGTGTCTCCCTTGCGTGGGTGGAGCGAGAGAGGGAGGAGGAGGTGGGTCCGCCCGTCGACAACCTTGCCGAAACTCCCGAGCCTCTCTCTCGCGTAACCAACGTTCGCTCCCTCGCCGCTCAGCACGCTCTCGCCGGAACCGAAGCCCTCGACCGTCGCTTCGCAACTGAGGCTCCAACGACGGAGGCAGAACCGGGCGGCAGAAGGGGGATGGGGAGCGCTGGCGAGGGGGCGGGGTGGGGGCCGGCGTGTCTCGGAGGTGCGGTCGTGGGACGGGTATGGGTTCGGCGGGGAGGTGGGAGGCCCCGGGACGGTGGTTGGCTCTCGCTGCGGGCCGGCCGAAGGAGCCGAGGCGGCCGGAGAGGCGGACTTCGGACGACTTCGGCTGGCTCCGCCCATCTCCATGCCCGGCCCTCTCCCCCGCCCCTTTCGCGAGGACGGTGGGGGGTCCGCGGGTCGGGGGAGACCACGGCGGCGCTTTGGGCGAAGGGGTGAGGAGGGTGGAGAGGCCGTGGTGGGGGTGAGCTCGGCAGGGGGCGGTCTTTGGTATTCAGGAGTGGTAATTGACACTGGGGTGGGGAGAGGGCGCTGGGGATTCTGCGTGCGCAAGGGATCGCCTCATTCGGCGAGGGTCGGTCGGATGGAGAGGGTTCATCCGTCGCCGGGTGGGGTGCCCGCCGAGATTTCTTACCCCCAAGGGTCGCGGAGGACGGACGATGGGTTTGCCGAGATTTGTTTGGCCTTCCGCGAGGCGCACATCCCTAATGGTAACCTCACGTTGTGCGAGGGGCATTTTTTACATTTGTTCGAATACAAAACGGGCGTTAAAGTATATTGGACCAATTTTTCAAACTGTAGCCAAGAAAAAAAAAGTTAAAAGTCATCGAATTGCATTTATGACCACCTGCTTTTCCGCTGAAAGATAGTAAGGAGTTAAGATTCTACTTTAGTAATATAGTAGCGATGTGATGTTCGTGATATTTCGGCTGACATAATATTTTTTTAAACTAGTTACTTAGACTCACGAGGAAAATGCAACTGAGTGCAGTTAAAATCATTGTCTCGTCTTTTGGAAAAGTTCCATCCAACTTAAATACTCACAGTTAATTCACACACCCATTTCGATCGTTTTATTGTTTGTAGCAGACAGAAAAATATGCCAAACTAGCTTAAGACCTTAGAAAACTGGCCTTGCCAAACAAAGCATTCCTTAGTGAGCAATTCCTTTATATTTCATGCATTTTACACTACCTTAAGTTTCATTTACACTCTTTTGCTCAAAATATTCAAGTGATTCAGCCCTTCAAGAATGCAGGCAAGTGAATTTCGTTTGCGGACGAAGGAGTGCTGGCGTTATTTTGTGAGACCATACTCTCATGAAATGATAGGAAAAAAATTTCTCTAGAGTTAAATCAGGCATTAGAGAATGGAATTTTTTGCTGCATTGAAGAGCTCGCTCTCCTCTGATTTTCCACATTAATCCTGCGGCCTATCAATCTCCAGGATGCTTTTAGGGAACACATGAGGAACTATGACAGTACTCACTTGGATTCCATAATCAACAGGATTATGTTAAACAATGGTGCTGTTAAACACTGTATAGCATCAACAAAACGCAAATAATGGCGATCTCAAGTGAAAACAACTACCTCCGGAGGCAAATGAAATCAGCTCCTTCGTCTCAGGTGTGACGTCGTGGAACTTGCTTAACACTGTGGATGAAAAAATAAATTAGTGATTCCACATAAAAATTGTGTGGAATGACAAAGTTATCTTTTCATTCACGGATTAAAATCAGGCCATTTTAAAGGAAATATAAGTGTTATTAACGTTAACAGGAGTGTCCCGCTGAGGTGAGAAACAAAAATACAGAATTCACAACGAAAGAAATAATCACCTGAAATGCATTTCGAACCTAGATCCCCGAGTTCCATGAAATTTGCATTGAATGAGGACGCTCGCGCCTAAACTGGTAACAACTCAGAGCACGCGTTTGGGGGATTTGGATCCGAATTCAGGTCCAAGTGGATCACTGCTTCACCATGATTTTTGCACATTCGTATCCTATGCTTTGAAGAAAATTTTCTTCTTAAGCTTTGCAAGAAAATAATTCCTATAGAGTAACTTTGAATGCATGGCATAATTTTTTAGAAGTAATTGTTTTGCAAGATTTACCCATTTTATCTGTCTTAATGTGGCTTTCATTCGCCAAACAAGGTAATTAAGTGATAATTGCTGAACAATGCATAATGCTGTAATTAAATGTAAAATAACTCCGCTGTTGAAATTTCTCCAGGTTCTTTTGTACATTTCTTTTATGGCGAATTTGTTTAATATTTTCTACGACTCAATGAAATAAAATTTTGCGTTAAGCATTGAAGTAATAAAATCCAAAATGTGAATATCCTGATGAAAATTTGGATCTTAGAAGAGAGGTAGTTTTTGACAACGATATCCCAATAACAGCATTTTTGCTATAATTGGAAGAGATTGGCGTCTAAAAATTTAACAATATGCATACAATACATTAGCAGAAAGATATTTACTGGTTTCATTCTGAGATTTCCCTCGGAAATGTAACGTTTAAAGTGCGTTATGAATGAGAATGTCAGCTGACAATTCCAGATTCCAAGTTGGGCGGAAGAACATGGGACAAAAGTCCAAAAGCGATGATTTCAGTCACTTACAGTACCAACCTATAGGATAATATGTAGAAGAAATGGACTTTTGGTGAACTCAAGGTCTATGGAACATAGCAACTTTGTCGACAAAAAGTTAGCATTCACTAAAGTTACCGATGTCGATCCAGACTTACAACTCTTAGCTAAAATAATGTCGGATACAAGTATATGCAGTACCTAAGCAAGGAGTACGGTTATTGTATACCTATTTTGTAGCTCGACATTGAATCTTCTTTCTTCTTTTTGCATTAGTAGAAGAATAAACTTCGGGCCGGAGTAGACATTTTTAGAATTTTTCAAAAAGTTTCCGTCATTAATGACCACCTAAGTTATCCGTGCCATGGCATAAGATCACCCACACACACGACAATCATAATACCAGTAGCAAATGATTGAGTATCAGATAAAATAACATGGAGGCTGGAAGCACAGGAATAGGATGGGCCAACTTTTAAACAGTACAAGCGGAGTAAACACTCTAATACTTCATCAGCGTACAAGTGCGGGTAAAAATTCCAATGGATAGAAGAAAATGATTTCAGTTATAGTCGAATGGGTACTTTTTAGGATACCTTATATGAGCAAATCGTTTTACCATAAATATTCATCTTCCTTCGGTTAGATTTTGATAATTTACGAGTAAGTATTGAATGCACCTAATCAATGCTACAGTATAAATATAACGTCAATAATCATTTTAAGAGACTTCACTTTTTCGAAAATTACACAGATTTTTTCAGGTGGCATATAATTCCAATAGATGAGTATCTACGTTTCGAAATATACCTAAACATCCATAGTATTAACGTATACTACACCAACAATTTTTTTGCATTCATTATAACCTCCAAAATTTAATACAGACAGCGGTAGTCAAACCTGGAGTTGAAAGACGACACGAAGGGAATGCCTGAAGATTGGCTAACATTCGATTCTTTGACGCGTGATCCCGTCCTATAGACCAACGTCCATGTAAAATGTATGCCATATAAAAAAATGAACGATTATGTGATCGGTTTCAATACATAAAGGCATCATTCAATAATATGCACATGACCTCTAATATTTAGAAATTAAAAGTTTTAGGTAAGCATAAATTCATTCCCAGTTGTGCAATTACACAAGTTTTATCCGTGAAACGTACCAAGAGGAAGAAAATACACAAACTTTTTTCAAAATACCCGTAGAAAAACGTCAAATCTGATTGTAAATTAACGTAAAAATGTAGCTTCTCTATGAATGGGAATGGGTTTCGGGAACTGCAGCCCCTCAACGGCTCTTTCAGCAGTATTGGTTACAACACTACTATTACAGTAAAAAAATGAAACAGGCACAATTAAATGAACTCGAGGATCCAATACATTCTCCCTACCACTAAAATTCATTTATAATGAAAGTGATTAGAGACTACAGAAGAACAAGAAGCATGGAGAAATTTGACACGTTAAGTGCTATGGACGAAATGTTACGTCCTAAATTTTCTGAGAAGGACGATGGACGTACTAAGACGTGCGCGGAATATCATTATTGATTGGCAGCTGGACGTAACTGTATGGCTGCAGTCTTTCTGGTGGACATAAATATGACCACAAAGTGCCAAAATAAATTTTAATAGTAAAGAAAAGTTCTTTAACCTATATTTTAGAGAGTCTTCTTTCACAATTCAGGTAAGTGTGTTAAATCGTCAGTCCTTCAGAGCGGACCTTCAATTTAGAGCCCTGCATGCAAAGTGTGAACAGTGAAGGGAAAACTATAAAGAGTTGCCGAAGAAAGCAAGAAGTGGAAAGGAGCTTCTCTTCGGAAAGTTGAACGCATTAGGTCCTGAGATTATGAGGCGCAAACTCCCTTGATTAATGACAGTAAAAAGTAAAAGGTATCGAAAAAGTAAATATATCCTCAACAATTCAATGATGCGAAAATTTCGAATCCCTATTGAAAATAAGTTGTGTACTTTTCCACAGCTATTAACTTAACAATGGATTGGATTGGATATTTGGGGAGGCGACTGACAGCTAAGGTCATTTGCTCCATAGGTGATAGGTAAGGGAGGAAGGGTGGATAGAAACCCGGCGTCGGCATTAGCCTGCTCTTAACGAAAGGCGCCAAGGAGACCACGTCCTCTCATCCGACAGACGGAGTACTATACTTGAAGTGCTCTCCACAGGACACTCAACAGTTATTAAGTTAATGGTGAATTGAATTAAGTTTAGATTAGATTAGATTAGATTTTATTTGTTCCAGAGACATTACATGGAATGTATAGAACACGTCATAATTCAACAAACATATTTACACAGAAAGACTCATATAAATAAATCATCCACTTTGTACAGACATTTCTCGAGGAGAAAGTTATGTAGGAGTCTTTTGAAGGCATTCAAAGTTGTCACTTTTTTAATATGGCCATGGGATTACATTATATAATTTTATCCCCATGACTTTGGGACCCCGGGAGCATAATTTAAAATTCTGTAGCATTGTATGCAAATCCTCAGATCTTCAGGTGTAGTGGTTGTGAAAGTTATTATTTTTAGCAAATAGAGACATGTTAGATCTAACATATAGCACAACATAATAAACATTAATGGACGGCACAGTTAGAAGACCCAGTTTTTAAACAATGGCCGACAGTGTGCCCTGAAGTGGGCATTACACATAGTGCGTACAATTTTTTTCTGAATCTTAAAGATTTCAAGTAACTGGAAAGTTGCACCCCATATAACAATGCCATAAGAGATCCGGGAGTAAAAGTGGGCAAAGTAAACACTCCTGAGTACACCAATACTGACAGCATGCTTCAGCACAGATAGCATATAGTAGATAGAGTTCAACTTTTTACATAAATTATCAATATGTGTCGACCAATTCAATAATGGATCAAGGAGAACGCCAAGAAATTTGACTTCATCATTAGGTTCACAAACAGAACTGTCAACGAAAACAGTTAATAGTTAATAACTGTGGAAAGGTAGGAAACATATTTTCAATATGGATTCGAGGATAAAATACTTCCATGAAGTGACGCCTGAAGGTGTAAAGTTTATTGATGTGAAACATTTGTGTCGTTTCTTGAGAAGACGATATCATTCCAAAAAATCTAGGCTTGTTTTCGGGAGCGACTGCAGTGAAATCCCAATTCCTACTTGTATTCCATGCTGTGAGTTATGTTCATGGGATGAGACCCCAAATAATGGACCTCAAGGCGTCTTTCACTAAGTGTAGGCTTTCCATTCCTATAGTCAGTCCCAAGGTTATCATCGCGGCTATGTTGTACACATAACCGTGGATTTCTGATCACTCTTTGACTCAGGTTTCCTACTTAAGTCACTTCAAGTACAGTACTCCGTCAGTCAGGGGCCACTTCAAACTGTGGACTACTTGGCGTCTTTTTTAGTTTAGACTGCGCCAAAGTAAAACTGGGTAAAAGTGGGCTTCTCTCCACAAATGATCCTTATTATAGCAACTAACCTACCTATGCTCAATGGTATGAAAGCTCTCCATTGTTGGCTACATACCCTTATGGCTATAGCCTCTAGGGAAGAGAGTGACTTTATGTTATAAGATTATTATTTTATGTTCATAAATAATCACACTGGGCGCCCGATTCCGAAAATAAACAGTACTCACTTGACAAAGAGTGACAAAGATCAGAATTAGACCACTATGTGATAGAACGCCTTTACGAGCTCTTCGACGGGATTTTTTTCCTCCGCAACATCTGCCGAAAAAAACATTATAAACAATGGAGATATGGTGTTACCGAAGTATAATATAGATTCAAAGAACAGAGAGAAAAACAAAGTGAACAAAGAGAAAAAGAAGACCTGTGAAAAGTTATGGAGGATAAAGGACTTGCAATGAAAATTCTGCGAAGGAGAGGCGACTCAATAGCCTGTTTAAAAGAATATTGGAGGAGTAAATAAATATCAAGAATTACAAAGAATTACCTGGAATGCAATGCATCATGAAAATTATATAGGATTCCAGAGTAAATTACCTATTGAGTAGCAAGGAAGTGATTGACGGAGGGGAGAATGGAGTGGAGAACTGCAGCAAATGTATCTTCGGATTGATAATACTGATGATAATGTGGTCGAAAATCAGTAAAAATGGAGATCACAGACACCAACGGCTGCAGTCTGATTGCTTTAGGTTAATTTTTCATAGTTAGACGACAGAATGAGACGTCATTGGAGTCTAAAACAAGAAATTTTAAAAAGGAACCCTGAATTGAGGATGGGCCTTGAAAAAATATCTCTCATTGCTTGTTCACGTAGTACCATTAAGAATTGCTGTAAATCGGGAAGAAATATAAACCTTGGTTTTTCGCTGGGATAAATAATATATTTTCATTGGAATGCTTAGTGTATTCCCCCGGGGATCGTATCTCGTGAATAATAATATATTAATATGGCCCAGCATATGAGAAGTCGTATTTAATTCTCTATTTGATTGGGAATTTGAGTATATGCGGAATAGAAGACATTCTGCATTTACCCACATGCATGGTTAAGGAGCAAATAAGGTGAGGCACATATGCGCGAACATAATTGTGTGCTAATTTCGGTTAATGTAAACATACGTGATATTCGGATCTCGCAAATTTACCTCAAGACATATGGTCACCAAGTAAATTTTATAAGCAATTTATGATGCTGATGAAGTGAGGAGGTTTTTATGATCATAGCTACTTCATTGGAAGAAAATGCATAATTTATTCAGCAATAAAAATTTCTGTAATTTTATGATGTGAATTAAACATTTGGCAATCTCTATTTAACCCAGGTTACATCATAATAACAAGATCATATCTTAACATATCCTTCGTGTGATGTCCCCGTGTGATGGTTCTATTTGATTTCATGGACATACTGCCATTGTTATTTGAAAACTTCTATCACAGAAGCGCATCAGGATTAATGACACATTTACAAATGGCAATCAATCGAGTGAGTGCTTCGCCCACTTATGATATTACCCACACAATACACATATGACATACGACACAAATCCATCTTATATTATCGTTTTGCAGTATCAAGAGGCAATAGAGATTGGTTGTACGTCGGATCAATAGATTGCATACGTTAGGGAATTTAAATATTCCGTCCACTCCTTTACATCCGTGACTGACAGCTCGTCATACACAAATAAGGCGTGCAGGTAAGTATCCTTTTATCATGTTCATTGCCCTTGTTGAGCATCTAATCGAGGAAGCGGCGAAATCGGTGAAATATTGCTCATAGATTTTATTTTAGTTATAACGGGCGATATACAATTCTTCTGGCCCTTCGTCGAGCCCCCCCACCCCCATAATTCCCCCCCCCTCCTTTCCATCGCCCCTCTCCCCACACCACCACCCTCGCCGCACCCCCCACCCCACCCCCTCCTCCGCGGCGCTTCGAGCCCGACTGGTCTCAGGGTTTCCTTCTTCTTCGCCCCCTTCCCCGACATCCCGCGACACCCCTTCCCACACTTTCCTCCCCCGCCTCTTCCTCTCCTTCCTTCCCACCCCACCGCATCTCTTCCGACCCTCGCTTCGCCACCCCAGCCGCCAGAGGGGAGGGCGAGCGCGCCGGCGGAGCGACCAATCGGAGGAGTCTACGTTTTAAAGGGGGCGTCCAAAAGGGGGGGAGGGTGGGCCTCTCTCTCTCTCTTTTGAAGGGGAAGGAAGGAAAAAGAGAGGAGTCGGATGAGGAGGGGGAGGAGGAGGAGATGAAGCGGGGAGAGGAGGAGAGACGGCGAGGGGGGGGGAGGAGGGAGCGGGAAGGGAGAGAGAACTGCTATAGCTGCATGCATACACCGGAATGGGACGAGGAGAGCGAAAGGGAGGCTCAGTTGGGGGGGGGGATGTGGGAGGTGGGAGTAGGAGGAGGAGGAGGAGGAGGAGGTGGCGGTGGTGGAGGTTGGGTGGAACATGAGATAAGCACAAAATGGCGACGGTAAATCTGTTTCGGGAGTAAAGAAGGGAGTGGGGAGGGGGGGGGGGCAGAGAGGAGGCTGAGGAGGGAAGGGGGTGAAGGGGGCGGAGGAGGGGTGTGGAGGCAGAAGCCAAGGCTTCTGGGGTGTGAGGGGGAGGCGAGGAGATCTTAAGGAGAGGGTGGGGTGGGGGAGGGCAGAGGAAAGGGGGGAAAGAGGTGGGTGGTTGTGTGGCGGAGGCTGTGTATCGCTCCGCCCACCGCCCCATCAGTTGTTCTGCAGCTCCAGAGTTAGCATCATCAGCTATCCGGCGCTTTTTATGACCTTTCAGCGCTCGCTCCCCATACCCCCCCCCAAACCTCTCCCCCTCCACCGAGCAGCTCTTTGTTATTTAGCACTCTTCCCCCCTTCTCGTCGTGATTTCTTTTCTCCTCGAAATCTCTTTGTCTTTTTCCGCCGTTATGTCTGTTTTGAATATCACCAGAAACACGACTTTAAATTATCCCAGGTTCCTTCGCCGTCCTTCAAAATTTGCCTATTTTATTCATCCTCAAAGGATGCTCTAACCATTTAGAACTGGATCCTACAAGTATGACAAAAACATTTAGCCGTTCTCACATCTGACATAGTTCCACCGATTATCACCATGATCATCATACCATCATAAGGGAAGTCAATATATCCTACTCGGAAGGTGCCTTCTCTCATAACAGCATCTGTATGGTAAAGCATCAGGTCACTTAGAGTTATTTACATAGCGATGGGAACCAGAAAATTAGGTGCACGAGCCTAAAGAAGGTGAACCGAAGAATTGGGAAGTCGTTAATCGTGAAGTCCATTATTTTATCTGCTGATCATTCATATCTTACGACATATAATTAATTATTTCATATGATAGGTATATAGGTAGGTACAGTGTCCAGGAATAGCTCGAATAGCTTACACAGGAATTGGGATTCCCATCTCTAAATCGCGATTTGAGCATGAAAATTTAGTCACTTTAGGGCAAAGCCAAGGATCGAAAAATAAACAATATAGTTCCATTGCTTATTCGTCTGGAGGTGGAAGAAAATTAATGCCACATGTTCATTTATGAATTAGAAAGATGTTTTAAGACGATATAAATAATAATAGCTCATCTCGAACTATGCCTATTCGTGAAGCTAGCTGGCAAATTATCGAAGCTTAGAAAGTGACAAAATATTGTCTTCAGTATTACTACAAAATCTCGAATAGCGGATTCAGTCTTAGGCAATAGTAAACGGCAGATTAGATTACCACGGATGGTGTCCAAAACTTGACCCTTAGAGAGTGCTTAAGGTAAGTAAATTATTTAAACCTGCCATTCTGATGGCGCATGTTGATAGTGAGCTGATAATTTTCATCAACAGTCAGCAATGAGAGGAGTGGTATGCTACAGTTATTTTTCCCATTTTCCTTAGGGGAAATATTTTCATTCCTACATAGGTCTTCACTAACGTTCCTCATAATTTGCCAGGTGTATTCCTACCTTGATCTTTTACAATACTTCTTTCAAGCTCCTTCGTTCACCTCAGGCGAAATACCCCAGTTAAAGAATGCTTTCAGAATCAGATAACGAACAGCACTGGCAATATATTTTCGACCCTCGGTGCACCATATCCCAATTATTTTTAGGGAGATCTAAAAGTCAAGGCAGGTTTAAATAAGAGTGCATAAAGACCCTCTAGAAATTCACGCGCACAAGCCCATACCGTCTTACACAATTCCTTTCTGCATCTCTGCATAGGTTCCACATCTTCCCATTCCATCCATTAAGTCTGCTCTCTACATTCCCATTCGCTGTTTACCCAACATCCTACCCTCTATCAAGGCCTTCAGCATCCTTTCTCCCCTCACTACCTGTTCCAACCACCAATTCTGCCTCCTCTTCATCATCATTGGTCGTCCAATCCTAAGACTGGTCGACTGCAGCCCTCCACCCTTCCCTATCTAATGCTAGTTCCCTTAACTCCTGGTATCTCTTCCTATGTACTCTCCTCTTAATTTGGTCCATGAACTTATTCCTGCCTTCTCTTTATCCCCTCCCAATGCTTCCACCTCTCATCCACCATACAAAGCATTTCTTCGTTTGTCTACATTTTCCTCCGCCGCACTTTCTTCATTCTCCTCCAAAACCACATTTTAAACGCTTGCAGATTATTCTCGATTCACTTTTCTGCATCGTAAACCGCTACACTCCAGAATGCAATTTCCCCTCTCATTTATGAAAAATCTCACAAACGAGATCGTCATACGTAATGCCTTTGCTACTACTCCTATTCTCCTCCAACGTACCGTTCAAGTTTTTAAAGTACAAGGCTCGGTAAAATAAAAATGAAATAATGAACATCGACGACTTACGTTGAGAACCATGATAAATCACATTTTTATGTTGAGGAATATGGTAAATATGTCAAAGGATCCCTGATTTAAGGGCAAATGCATACTTTGATGGTTAAAGGTTTCGCAGAAAACGTCTTCGAAAAATTGAACTCCCTATAGAAAAGAAACTTCTTTTCCACGGAAAACTTGGGACTCATGAGTTACTATTCTTGTCTTCTGCCATTGTTTCAAATATAAGTCTTTAAGTATAGACTGAGTTATAACGGCTTAGGACCTGGCATAGCAAGAAATGTTAATCCTATCATTTTTCACGTTCCCAAAATTACACTAGCACCAGTGCAGAGTCAATTTTGGTCTGACAAATAATGTTTGATTTAAGCGATTTAGGCCATCCCAGTTCCCAATGAATGTTAACTCCTTGTCATCTTGCAAACTCATGGTATTAGGCTCAGAATCTGGTCAATTTATTTTTCCCTGGGATTTATCTCTCTCGAGGCCGTATCTCCTAGATATGTAATTTACAACTAAAAATTTCTCATGTCTTATTCACAATGATATTCCTACATGGCAGAAGTTAGATTTTGAAAGGTGAAGCCAGATTTAATTAGGGTAGTTTGAGCGAGGTAGTTCCCAAGTCACCATATGGTTCACATGGTTCCTAAAGGACACCATATTCGAATTTTATGTTTCAGTTTCAACAACTGTAGAAATCATGAATTAAATATTGCAAGATTAATGGTGAAATAATATACTTTTATGGGACTCAAATTCTAAATAATCAAATTAAAAAATCTATATGTCTTTGAACTGACTCATTTTTTTCGCGCGGTACGTTTAGAACTCAGATTGGCAACTCAACAAACAACGGCAGATTTTTCGTGATCCTGCAAAAGAATCCCACGGTTGCAATATGATTTATTGTCAAAAATATTTTAGACAACATACAAACTACACACTGTTAATTTCTTGACGAGATCCGGACGTTAGAAATTCCTCATTTTTAAGATAAGGTCTCTCTGGAGTTCATACAGTACCGTTTCCCATGTTAAAGCGCTGGTATTTTTCTAAAATGTTTCGGAAAGTAGTTCGGCAAAGGGGTGACATCTTGGTATCTTTGGAAGGGTGAGATAGTTTTCTTTAAAATTAGACTAAATTCATAGTTTCCTAGGTGAAATGATATTTCCCTCAAACTACCTTAAATATAAAATCAAGGGAGTAATGCTTCATATTTACAAAGCATGGTAGTCCCCATTAATCCTGATTTCTAAGAAATTTCCCTGGTGTTGAGATAATCAAAGATATTCGGTTATACCTAAGGTTTCCAAGGTTAAACTCATATCTTTTCTTGAGGTATTCCGCTTGATGGCAGCCATGGGCTAAGTCAAGCGCTTACCATAACGAGACTGTCAGATTAATGTAAGACTATATATTAAAACTGCAAGAAAAATTACATAGAAAGTTCTAAATTTCCGCATATCCCATTAAAAGAAGAAAATCTACCTTCAGTATTCATGCAATCTACAATAACGTTGGCTTCGTATATTCTTTGCCGGTACCAGTAAATCAATTACTGTCTCAGTAAAAGAATTATTACACTTATACGCCTGTACTCTATCAATCCGTTGGTAGATTGGATTATACAGTCAGTTATCAAGAATATCTGAAGTTAGCAGGTTTTATTGGAGCCTGGAAATAGTCTTTGGCAGATCAGCATTAAGGAAATGTGATAATTTGCAAAAAGAAGCATTGTGCTGTGAAGTTTTTGCAGTCATTTCTTTCAATTCCTGAAGAGCGAGAATTTTGCAGCTTTTACTCGTGCCAATCGATGGTGTTTCCAGCGATTCTATAAAATGCTTGGAGAGTAAATAGCGGTGACGCAGCGCAGCTGGATCTGCAGCGAATCATTTATCTATCCGTTTCCATTTAATGATATTTTTCATCACTACTATGGAGATAGAAAAGACCGATAAGACGATACTACCTTGACAGTCAATCCAGGTTCACTTATCAATCTCTTTATAGGTTATTTTCGACAGTGATAGATGCTGCCCAATTTCTTGCATGGATTTTTACCTGGGATATTGCAGCGTGTAAGGCGACGAATTACACGGACGACGGTACGAAAATATTTATCTTATAACCATCACTTCCTCTCCCTAGATAAAGCAGTAACAACGACGCTATACACCTCACCAAAACTTTCATCGTCATATTTAGAGGCGCGTCGCTCAAGCTAAAATTTAAAGCCCTGGGTTTATTTCAGACGTCTTCTTGGGCTTGAAAAAAAATGAGCTGGTCGCGTACAAGAGAAAAATTTGTAACAATCCTAGTGAGGGAGAGAACTCATTTTTTTTGTTACCACCACGTCATGGGCTTTCCTTCTAAAAACAGAAGTTGTCATTTTGCCGCCCGATTTCTACGATGAAACTTCAAAGGTTTCTCGCTAGCATTCATCGCGAATAGCAGATGGCATATATTCTCGTCTAATTTTGTCCGCTCTTGATTGTTCAATCTAATGTAACTAGGAGTATTATAATTTCTATTACCGCGTCAAATGTTATTGTGAGTAGTTCTCCAGGACAGCCTGTTTAGAATAGAAAACCGTGATCATCCTCAGCGGGAACGTAAAATTTCTCCATCGACCATTCCTTTCCCTTCTCGGACGTTAGGCTTTGGCTCGTCCTTAAAGGGCTTTGCCCTCGGGGATTAAGATGAAGGAGGCCGATAGGCTGGCAAATACGCAAGAGGCACCACCAAATCCGTCTCAAAATTCTATCTTCTGCGTCTTTTTCTCTCCCTTTGCACACTTCTGCCGGCAAATCCTACCTCTTCTTTTTTGTCGAAACATTGTTTATAGAGTCGGGAGACAAGAAGGGAGCGAGTGAAGACAAGGAGGACGTGTGGAGGGGACTGTGGGGCCCTTTACTTTCTCGTCGCCGACCTTTCGCTCCCGATCGCTTTTGTGTTTCCGTGCATGCACTTCGTCGCGACAGAACGAAGACTGGGGAATGTTACTAGGTCTCAGCAAGGAAATAGTAACGACAGACGCAATTTATCTTAAATGAAACTGGTTTTGTATGGCAGAGTGCAATGTCAAGGAATATTCTCGTATTTCGAATAGAGAATGTGAATCCCTCTTGAAAACTCTTATGTTGAACATTTCGACGGAAATGAGACGTATTGGTATTTTTTTTACAATTGGTACAATTACAATTTGCAATTTTTACAGTTGGTATTTTTGGTACAATTTCAGTGACTACTCGAGAATTCCAAGATATGAATGATCCTCACCAAGAATCTATTCGCTCTTTTTACCTTAATAATCATGAACATTACCAAACTTATGCAATTTTCTCAGTGTGAGAACTATCTCAAATATTCTCAACAGAACGGTGAAATTAGTTACCTTCCACCTATTTTAACGTAAGAATTTTACTGGTCTCAAGGTTTGCTAATCGCACTAGCCTTCAAGAGAATGTTAGGGTTCACTGAGTTGACTTAAAAGCGGGAGCGGAGGTAGAGAGATTAGATTAGTGTTCGATGCCAATGGAAAGGAAGTAGGCTGGATGCCTTTAAGTCTTGCAGAGCATCTGGGTAAATATATTTCTTGATCTTAACGTACGGAAGAAGGAAAGGGCTTTTTGCCGAACTCCAATCCGACCAACATGAGTGCAAACACATTACTCAGGCCTGTAAATGCGTACTCGCCAATCCCAAAAGATGTTGATTAAATGACATTCACACAATGGTTCCGTAGGTACAAGAGGTTATTACAGACTGCCTTCTTTATCTCAGCTATATATTCCAATGAACTCACAAGCTGTAACAGATTGGGTTATCCACGATACCTGTCGACAAACATTAAGAATATTCTGCAATACAATTAAAAATAATTATTATATTAGCAATAGCGTTTGAATCCTCAATTAGAAATGCTTTATTTCACTATAATTAGCATGACTTTTCGCCGAGAAATGCTATATGAAGATCAAAAAAATATCCGGAGATCAATGAACTCTTTGATTCGGTAATGAGCATTTTATCATGCATTGGCGCAAAAGAAACAACATCATATCCAATGTAAGATCATTTTTCAGCATACTTTTCAGTTATTATCATTTTATTAAATAAGGTATAGCAGGAGGGTGATTGCGCGTCCTCGTGAGACACATTCTTTGTGCTTCCTATTCCTTAGAAAGTCACGAATCCAATCACTTTTCTTTCATTTGATCTACATTTTCATAGTTTTAATATTAGTTTTTCTAAGAATAAACTTGCCAAATCCTCTCTTAAAATCCAAGAATCCGCGTTGAATGCTTTCACCTTCCGCTTTATTTCAGGATACCGTGAAGCAAGAGTGATGTCTGGGTCTTAAATGATCTTTTTCACCTGTAACTTTGCGAATTGTGGTAGAAAGGTTTTCACTGTACAGGAAGCTCATGATGTTTCCAAGATTTGTGTGCCCCGCTATCTCGCAAGAAAGCGATATTAGCTAAGTATATCGATCGATAATTTCCCGTATCTCTCGGAGCTTTTTGAGGGGGACTTTACTACAATTAGTCGAGGGTAATAGATTAGTTAATCCTTGGCAATGAATAATTATGTCTCTTTTATTTCATTACTGACATTTATATCTGCCTCATCCTGTATTTCGCTAATCACTAATCCAAAGGTAAACAGGCTTATGAGTTTTACTAAGCTAATTTATGGAGAAATCAAAGTAGGATCCCGTGAGAACACATTGACTTCCTAGGGGCGTCGAGAGCTTACATTAACTTACTGCTTATAGTGTGCGTTCAATTTACGATATAAAATATGTCATTTTCATTCGGTATCATTAAATATTAACTTTTAAATGCTTAACTATCCTTACCTTAATTTGGTATTTACTGCAAATATTTCACTGGGTTCTCAGGGCTGTCAAGTGGACTTATCAGATGTTGCGTTTGGAACTATGACTAGAAATTCGAAAACCTCCTTAGATTTTTTTTTCAAAGAACCACGGAACTAGCCGCACAGTTACTTCAACGGAGTCACCCGCTAGTGATCACACATTTGTGTGATATTCACAGTGGGAAAATCGTTTGCCTGGACTGGGAATGGAACCCAGATCCCTCGGTTTCGCGCCGAGTGCTCTAACCAATTAAGCTACCCAGGCGTCCTCTTCCACAGCAAATCTAATGGGGGCTTAGAGGAGAAAGTTGGCCTCACAGGTACCGTGCATATCATGCCAGAGGTACCCGTATGCGAGCGCTAAGCGCCACAGTCTACGGGGTAATAGAAGGATCGCGCCACAGTCCACGGGCGACATCTAGGGATCTGGGTTCCATTCCAAGTCCAGGCGAATGATTTTCCCACTGTGAGTTTCACACAAACCTGCTTAGACTTTCACGACCTGCTTTGAATTTTACCATGAGATACTATTCGTGTATGCACGACAACGGCATCGAGATTGAATTTGTGCCGGCAGATTTTGAAGCTCTTAGAGAGCGCGTTGACCATCAGAATGCCTTGATATATATTGGAGTAATATTTTTAATGTACTGGCCGGCCGGAACCCCTCTGATCTCAATCCCGTATTTTGGGTTATAAACACTGGTTAAACATCTTTTCGATGTACACATTCAGATGTCATTGACATAACCGAACTCCGGATGTGTTTTACGTCAACGTAAACGCAACATCATTAGACGGATAAAGTTGACCAGACACTACGTAGCCGGAAGGTAGTTTGTTATTTTTATCTTGAGCCGGCATCCGAGTTTTCACACACCCCAAATCTCTTGAAGATTACATCCGTTAGGTTTATAAAACAGGTGATCTCAAGTGCTGCACCAACCTATCATCACATCGTCCTTGTCCAATTAAATAAAACTGTTTTGACTGAAAAGTCCAAATCTCAAATGTGATCAGCAACGCTATTAGGAAAAATTCCAGTACCATCTCGTTTTTGTATCATATTTTTATTGCAAGTACATATAATGTTGCTGCGACAGGTTATAACAGAAAGAACCACAGAGAAAATTACGCATGAAGAACTCAAGCTTGGACACATAGAAAAATCAATAGTAGTCAATCTGAAGTTCGCATCAACAGAGAAGAAGAAGAAAATGAAAATCTAAAATATCCTGTCGTACATATCTATATTTAAATAGATATGCCATCTTGGAATACTTAGGTACAAGGGAAAAATCATATCTACATCTTAATCTACATACTACCCTGCGAGCCGCCGCATTGGCGTGCGGCAGCGGGGTGTTAGGACACCAGCCGAATTAAGATTTAAGGGATAAGTTTTTGGGAGGTGAAGTGATGACGTGTATAATGGCAATGTATTTAGTAGAGCTATTTTCATTATGGTCACTTATTGTGCGCAGAAAGAACGAGTTTTTGTGCCTATCTGTTCGGCAATGCATCTATTATTTTGTCGCTTCTGTCAGACCTTGGGATGTAGTGTAGCGTCATGATAATATTCTCTGTGTAGCTCTGAAACACACAAGTTCTAAATTTCTCGAGCAAACAAAGCCTAGCGTGTGGCCTCCGAATCTCTAGGGGATCCCACCTTAACTTCTCTAAAATCTGTGAAACTCTAGAAGTTCGTTTGTAGCAGTTTTTAACGAAGCGCGCAGCTTATCTTTGTATTTTTAATTTTGTTGGAAGAATTTTTATGTCCAGGGTCCCAAATGCTTGCGGCGAATTCGACGTGTGGCCTAACCAGAGCGAAGTAGCACCTCTCTTTTATTTTTTCATCCGAGGACCTTCCTATTATATGGTCAACAAAGCCTAATTTCTTTAATGCTGTGCCGCATATGTTATGTATGTGTGTTCCTAACGATATTTCTAGAAGATAATGCCAAGATATGTAAGTTCATCTGAAGATTTTTGCTTACTCCACCCACAGTGTATATATGGCATTTGTGTGATGACTTTTGCAAGAAGTGTACATTTACTAAGATTTAATGCTAGCCCCCACTCCTTGCACCATGAATGAACGTTGTTAAGGTCCGAGGACAGAACTTTTAAGTCCGTATATTCGCTTATTTCGCGGTAAATGACATGTCGATGCAGACATTAACCAACGGTAGTATCTGAAATAATGACTTCCACGACGAGAATATTGAGCCGGAACTGATGCACGTAGCTACACATACAAGTGCATCAGCGTGTACATTTAGCGACAGTCTGTAAATGAAAAGAATGAGGCAGTGGAGGACACAAAAATAAGGAACTGACAGAGACGATGCTGTGGGGATTTCTGGGGGGGGGGGGAGGCGATGCGATGCCTGGAGGGAGTGGGAGACTAGTGGGAGGACACGCAAGTAAGGAAGGTGAGTCGACTCCACAGGGATAACTGCTCCGCAAAAGGAACAAGAGAGGGAGAGAGAGAGAAAAAAAAGGTGGTGGGAGGAGCCTGGGAGGGGAGACGGAGGAGGATGTGAAGGGGGGAGGGAGGGGGGGGGGATACAGGGAGTGAGAGGCCGCTTCTGCAAGCCACTCCCACAGTCCCTTTACAACTGTCAGTCACAGCGGAGGATGCAGCACGAGCGAGAAATAGGACGGCAGAGCGAGCGAGAGAGATAAATAGCCGGCCGCCGTGGGAGGAGGGGGGTGTGCGCGGGGGGAGATGGGGGGGAGGAATGGAGCGGAGAGGGCGGGGGTGGGAGGGGGGAGGCGGAGGTGAAGGACGTCAAAGGGGAGGAGGCTGGATGGAATCCATAGGAGCTGGTTGGGAATACGTTTAATTGAAGCCGTAAATTTTGTCTGCTCTTTGCGTCGGTGTCTTTGATTCCACATGATAGCGGCGGAAGCGCGAGGTAACTCGATACCACTAGAACCGATGTTTGTTTTTTTAAAGCTTTACATCACTCCCCGGAAATAACGCAAATTTAGCTACAATTGTGTCTGCTTTTTTGCAGCCATTTTCACATAATTAATTAGCTGCAGTTCGTGCCGACTGGAATATTTGGCTCCGATTGATATTATTCTGGGTTATAATATCGTAAGATTTATAAGAAGTCGAGAAGCATGAAATACCCTGCGCAAATGAATTGCCTCATAACACAATCCTCCTGTGAAAATTAATGAATGCCGAGGGATACGATATCGCGTCACTTCTGCAACAAATACAAACGAGTTTCCAGTAATCACGATGGAGAGCAGGCGGTTGAAGCTTCATTCAAATATACTTTCAATTGGCAGTAAACTTTCAGCCAGATATTATTGCTCTATAATCAAGGCTATATGTTAAGTTCACGAAGCCGTACCTGGTGCAAGTATATAGAAATATCAGTAAACGAAAAAATGTTTCTTAAGTGAGAAAGTAGACGGGTAATAAAATTAATTATCAATATGCCTGAATCAATTTATTAAGCCTGGTTGAAGCGATTACTCAGTTGTTCCAATACTTGTTGAAGTAAATGTGAAAGAATCTCTCTGTTGAAGTGAAACTCTTCTTACAGTGATCGACCAATGAGCTCAAAATCACATAAAACAAACGATAAAAGAGTATAGAGAGAAAACGATGGAACCGTTTGGCTTAAAAAAGACAAATATTGCCCCCCCCCATCGAAATAAATGATGCATTTCTTTTGGTTAACTATTAATTCAAGATATTCGTATTGGAACTTGCTCTTAAAAAACTTGCCCTCTACGTCATTGTTGACGATCTCGCATACAGTTGCATATATAAGTTCACGCTAATGTGCAAATGTTTATTCCCACCACTACTGATTCGTTATTAAGTTAACGAATCTCCACATAATAAACATCACAAGAATCATTAGTGCACACAGGTACGTGTAAGCAAAACAGAAAATATTCCTGAGCCACGGCCCTGAAGTGACTTGCAGAGTATTTTTTACACGTAGAAGGGCAATGCTAAACAAAGTAGTGCTGCAATTTCAATCTTGGAAATATTCCGCAAAGTAAAATCTTCGTCATACGATTTTAAAAACAACTATACTTCCTGGAAATATTCCGCAAAGTAAAATCTTCGTCATACGATTTTAAAAACAATTATACTTCCTACGCGGCCATGTAACTAACATATATTGGCTGAGAGTTTAGGACTAGTGCTAATTAAAAGATCCGCTGTAAGTCATACTCTACGGTCACTCAAATCAGGCGAATAAAATGTTTGCGTGCAGGATGTATTTTACGTCGGGAATCACCTGATATTTGTTATTTTAATGTCGAATGTTTTTCAACTAATTAATTAAATCACAGCTGAGCTTTCACTCGTATATCGCCTTATCCAGTTACAAAAATATCCTGAAGATGAAGTACTGATAAAGTTGACAAGATCTACCACACCAGGTTCAAGTTAGTTCCGGAATGTCTACCATGACAGGTTTCATGATAATTTGCCTCCATACACAGCCTTTAGAGGTTTTCATCGGACGATCTCAAGTAAGAGCACCTAAGTCCGCTCATGAAATGGATACGGGGAGAATGGTCCTTTAGTTATGGGTTTATTCAATGAATCGGGTAGAGCTTTCCAGAAAGACAACGTTGAGTCTTCCCTTTTCTCACATAAAAGCAAGTAATTGCTCAGGTCGCAACATTAATCTCACACCATGTTCAACTCATCTCGCATAACCGCATATTCAAACCTTAGAAAAACCTAGCCATAACAGCATATTCAAACCTTAGAAAATAATATATACCATACAAGACAACCCATCTTATGCGTTACTTTTTTATTTAAGTGTTAAACAGACTATAACGCAGCGAATGGGAACTTAAATGTTCTGCTGTATCTTCCTCAGTATTATTTATCTCTAAGAACTACAATCTATAACATTAACTTTGTAGAAATTGTGTTTCCACATTTCTATTAGAGAGTACCATTAAGACTACGAGCAAAGCCCTGAAATTTTAAATGAAACGGAAAGCAGAGGAAATAGTATTAATAACAAAAAAGAGAACTAGAGGTATCGATTTTCGCCGATATTAGGAGGATAAGATAAAAAATATAGCAAATGAATGAGGGTAGAGTTATTGCAGAATGTACAGGGAACTGCATAGAGCTAGCTCATGTAAGAAACCGATAGACCAGGCATGCTGGAGAGGAGAGAAAAATAAAACTGCTGCTCAAATAGTTTGCGAACAGAAAAAATAGGTGTTTGATGATATCCTCCTCCGTGAAACACGGGGAGTAAAGAATGATGAATCAAATTGGGCAACTTAAGGTTATCCATTGCTTTAAACTTGAAACATGATCGGCATTGCCGTTGAGGACTTGAAAGCAATTTTTGGATAGGCAAGGGATACTGTCGACATCAATGGAGCGAGGCCAAGACTATAAAATCCCCTCTCATATCTTTATCATAAGTCCGAAACCAAACGTTTGTAATAAGATTGTGGTAATATGAATATGACAGAAATCCCGAAAAAACAGAAAATGGGGTTAAAAATTGAAATTTTCTACACCAAAGCGTGCAAAGGTCAATTTTTGCCAATTTTGTACGAAAATGATACTTTTCAAGCGTATAAGTCAATAAGTCATAACCTGTGGAGAATACACATTAGATAAATTAAATGAACATCACTTGGCACCCTTTCTAACCTCGCCATACTCCACTTTCTTACCTTATTGAACGCCCTGCCTAGTGCTTACCTTTATGTGGTGATTTTCTCGTGACGTGAAACAGAGGAGATTGTAGGTATTCACCACCATCGTTCTTAAGGTCAGCTATTTCCTTCTAGAAATAGACGGCGTTCAGTTCTTTCCTGGCCAACCCCGAAATAGCCGAGGAGTTGGAAGAGACACTTGGGCCTAATTTGTGGGGCTCGCAAAATGCCTTTGGCTCATTACCTCGAATGCATTTCAGGCATTTTCCCAACGGGTAGACCGACAGGGTAGCAGTGAAAGTACGAGGCGTGTTGTCAACACACGTAACCTCTGTTGCGAGGCCAGAGAGAGAATCTTAAGGGGGGCACCATGCAAATACTCTTAGTCCTCGATTTGCGTCGGAGATGCGTGTTGAAGAAGAGCGACGTAAGTCGAAACAACGTCAAATGGATCCAGATATTCGTGACCACTTTAATCCCGCGATAAATCAAGGCGCATTTTTCTAAATTCATTTTTTGCCTTTATCCCGGAAAAAATAGCTATTTCAGATAGGATGACTATGACTCAGTTATCAAAAAACGCAAGCATATGCACATATGGTCTATTTTATTAGTATTAAAGAGGGAGAAATTTTCCGACGACGCTTGTCAGCATGGATGTAACATCGAATCAGACGTAAATCAAAACGACGCATACTGAGGAATTGCTGTACCTTAAACTGTTGAAGATTGATTGTACATACGCTTGTGCAATGACAATAATCATTAAAATGAAGTTATGTTATTCCCACTTTCCGATTAAAGCCTGGAGGTTCGTAGTCTTTGATTCCAAGGGAGAGCAAAAGACGAGGATAAGCAATTTCGTTGAGACGAGAATGCCATTGTAAGATTTAATGTGGGCGGAAAGATTTTGCCCATGTTGAAGCGTGTGAGTGGCAACAAACGAGCGATAAGTCATATTTAAGCAAGCATTGGAACAGGAAGAAGTCCTCTTTGAAAGTTTAATTGGAAGCATTACACCTTGATGAATTTTTCCGCATTCAGAGTGATAGAGATTAGAATGTCTTCCCACAATGAGGGCTAACAGCCATTTCCTTAAGGCGTTACTCGCTTATATAGTACTCTATCGTATTTTCAAAGTCAGTAAGTATATGGTTTAGAGGATTTGTAAAATGCGAGAAAGGTAAAAAATGAATTTGACGGATATGCTTCACCTAAGATCAAGGCTTTCCCAACAATTAAGTCATCGGGACGATGTTCTTTCACACCTGTCTTAGCTTTTTTCTTTGAATTAGGGCAATTTAAGGACAAGTTAAGATGACACGAAACCTGGCCTATAATCATTAACCTGAATATTATTTTAAAGAACAGTGAAAAATGAACAAATGCATTGCCTCCGTGTCACGATTGTTAACAATTTAAACACAAAAAATTAGGAGAAAATGTTACCACAATCATTAAAAATATTTTAATTTCATCATCTCTCAAAACCACATGAGTGGTAAAAATTACTACGAGAATGAAAATCCTCCTGGACCACGAATCGAACCACAGATCTTTTTTTTCTGGACCAATGCGTGGGTCACCACGGTAGCCAAAGCTTATTCTCGTGTCGAATTTAATACGGTTTGGCTATGATATGAGCTCGGACCCGGGGTGTCAAGGTCCGCTGAACGACTCTCGGTTTAGGCTAGTTTTCTTCCTCATGGTAATATCTACGAATATTACGGCCGCAACTCGGCTGTAACGATCGTAGCGTCATATGTCAGTTTTCGCTCGAGCAAATTCCATTAAAATAAAATATAATGCTCACTATTAGCCTATAGAGTGGCATGTGATTTAAATATGTGCCAAATTTAAATTCACCATAGATTGAGAGCAGAAATATGCTGGATACGAAAGGAAAAATGCTTACATAGAGATGCAGATAGAAAGGAATACGATTTAGATTGTTTACTCTCTCTGTTGAGCTCAGGAGCGAACCAGCCTGTGGGAAAAGAAGATTGGATTTTTGGGGAGGCGACCGACAGCTAAAGTCATTTGTGTCATAGGGGATAGGTGAGGGAAGAAGTATGGATAGAAACCCGGCGTCGGCATTAGCCTGCTCTTAATGAAAGGCGCCAAGGGGACCACGGTTTAACGTCTCATCCGGCAGACGGAGTACTGTACTTGAAGTGCCCTCCTGTGGGAAAAGAGGGAGGAGACGGTCGGGGAAGAATAATTGGAGACAGAAGACTCCGAGAGATGCTAGACGATTAGCCGGTAGGCTGGCATATGATTTAAATTTGTGCCAAATTTAAATTCGCCACAGATTGAGAGCAGAAATATTCTGAATACGATAGGGAAAATGCTGACATAGAGATACGGATGGAAAGAAATACGATTTCGTATGTTTACGCGCGGGAGCTCAGGAGCGAGGCAGTCAGTGGGAAAAGAGGGAGGAGACGGTCGAGGAAGAATAATTGGAGACAGAAGACTCTGAAGCAGCCCAACCACTGACCCCACCCTTCCCCCGGGCCACGGCATCTTTTATGCACAAAACCCCCTCGCCCTCGTCTTCACCATCGCCTCGACCGCAAGTCCCCTCTCCTCTGCCTTTCCCGGAGCCACCCGCCGCGCTCGCCGAGCGGCAGGAGGCCATTGTGCACCCCTAGATTCCTTGCTCCTTCCCTACGCCCGCCACTCAAAGCAGGCGCCTCGTTAGACGCCCCGTGAATCGTCCCGGACACGCCTACCGGCGCCACGCCTTCCCCATAAGCCGGGTGAGAAACTGACAGACGACGTCCGAGGATGACCGGCCCTTCTCCTTTTATAAACTGTCATGACCAAAGCGAACTTATGTATTTGTATCTTTGTATGAACTTAAGTATTTCAGGATCCGATATTTTAGGTAGCTGTGTTACTCACGACTAGGAAGATCATTAATATTAAAGGTACGATTTTTGTGACCCATGAGTTAGGGTGGGGAGGTTTACATGAGCTGAGAATATTTGGACTTTAAAAATAGGGGCGGCAAGTATTTCAGGATTCAATTTTTTAGGTAGCCATAATGCTTACGACTGGTAAGACAGCTGACTAAGCACTACCTTTATAGGTACAATTTTTGTGATTCATCATTTAAAGTGGGTAGGTTTTAATGAGATGAGTACATTTGCACAATAAAAAATAGGAGGTTATAAAAATTGCTATTGGTGGGATTATTATTGGACTGGGGAAAATTAAAACCCTGCGTTGACGTAAGCCAAGTTTTAAAATAACAATGGCTTTACCGCAGCTTTAAGTCCGATTCCCCTGTTGGAGAGGGGCCCTTAAAATTTGTAAATTAAAAGTCCTTTCACATAACGCCAAAGCAGGGACCGCGATAACATCAAGAAATTAAAACGCCTAAATTCGACCTCGTAACCTCAGCATAAGAATCAAGTACTCCAGCCATCTAACAACACGATTTTATTATTTTAAACATCGAAGAAATATCAGTAATAGCATAGGGTATCCATGGATTCAAAGGCAATCATGAGTGTGACTTGAAAAATGATCCGTGTAAGAAAACGGGGAGCATGGCATAACGGACCCATTGGCCATTACGACGGTACAATCCGGCCGCTACAGCATAACGCCACTAACCATTCAATTGTTATTCCATATCATTTGGAACCCTAGTTACTTCACTATAATGTGAAATATGTGGCCAGGTCCTATGATACGCTAGCTGGACTAATTGTTTTATCTCCCCTCTGGTAGCCTCCCGCACGTTTAAGGGTCACCTCGCATGATCGCCAAGGAAATGATTGCATCGAATTGCTACATCATCATAATGATTATATCCTTTGTTAAATGAAAGTGTATTCATTACTGAGAATTTTTTGTGAACAATCTCACAGCCACACTGTTTGCTACGGTATCTCAATATTACGAGGTGGAGTAAAATAACGACGGAATCTCATCGTTGATAAAACCGGAAATCCGAAACGGAAAACTGCAGGAAGTGCCTCTTATGTCTTGAGGATCTACTGAACAGAAAAAAATCCAATTTATTAGTCTCTATAGTATCAACGATTTTTGGATCAAGTAAAAGACTTGACTACTGCATGAAATAATGTAGGTACATAATCAGTGATATTGGTTGAAAAGAATCCTAGCCCAGACGGATGAATGTTTTGTAGTGAATTACTCGTATTCGCGCATACTGTTTGTCGCAGTTTACTCAACCCATGTGCATAAAATAAATTGAGTAAGACATTTTCTTCAAATTACATTTCCAACATCCACGAACGCATTGGCATTCAAAAAGCAGATTTCTCTTACGCGGAAAAGAAAATTTTCGCGCTCGACCGCCCGTTTTGACGCGAAAGTTATCGTTACGAAATTATCGCTAAAGAGTACGAAATGTACGCATAGCCTTCAACCTTGCACTTTGAAGTCGTTTTTTCCCTTAGGCTACCTGCAGTAAAGGGTGAAAGTTTCTTTGCCCTCGACGTCATTCCATTCCATTTAGAAAAAAATTGTTCTAGTTACCACCCAAGGGTCAAATCTTAAAGATAATGCTTAAGGAAACTACGAGTATTTTAATTTGTAAATCGTCATTGAGAATTGTATTGGTTTTTTCGGACGGATTACAGTTTCATTTCAGACTTGTGATAACAAGCATGAATATAACATTAATATAATTCTACCACTGTCATCTAATATTTCAAGAGAATTATCAGAACATGACTGAGAGAAAAACGCTGTGAAAGTCTTTGTACAAACCTATTAACTTACCGAATGTTCAAGCGATTGCGTGGCAAATCATAAACTAATTTTCACAAGTGTTAAAGATAATATCGAATTTTTCCTTCACTTTTCAGTTTTCATTTGATGCGAATATTACTTTTAAATCGAATCGTTTCGTTTTTGATGGACAAATCAAGTATGAGAAAATAGAAATGTCATAAAAGCTCAACACGATCAGCGTTTTACATCAATATTTCGACCGATTTCGAGTATCCAGACAAATGTTCTAAAAATGCGAACAGACTGTTAGTAAATTATTATAATTAGACTAAAGGTAGTTATCTATTATGCAAATTAAAAGTGTAATGAATATATTTACATTGAAAAATGGCCATACGCATAAAAGCATTCCAAGTAAGCATTCGACCTGAGAACAAGGGTTAGATCCATGGCGTAATGTATAAGAAAACCGATCGCTTAGGAAAATTACACAAGTTGTTAACCGGTTGTCTCTACAGCAAATTCTCTGAAATATTTCCTTCATACTACATTGACTCTGTGGTTAAAAGGAAATTCTGTCTTCACAATATCTTCACTGCGTTCCAGTTGGGGTGTCTTCCTAGTGATATTATGGAAAGCATCTCGGTTACAAGAGTATTCCGACATCCAAGCACATAGAGCAATGTTTAAAGTTTTATCGCCTGCTTTGTCACAATTTCAACAACTGCGAATAACTGATGAAACGAAATGGAAAAAGAATTCGATACTATTCTCGGTGTAGGTGAAAAGAAGTTGAAAGTTCATCTGCTACTTTGGAAGGAATACTTTCCGGGCATCCTAAAAAAATTCCTTTGCTTATAGAAATGAATATTCCTTGAAATTGGAAATGAAAAAGATTTCCAAGAACAAACCAATATCCACGAATACAATACCAAGTTTATAGGACACCACCGTAAAGAACTTGTTATTCCGGATAGGCAATTCAATTGTTTCCTTGCGGGCGTTTCCCGGTAGTGAATGTCTTCGTATTGACCACGCGGTAGGAATTTCTCAGGAACCGAGGGACATAGAGCATGGGCGACAAATAGCTTTGGCAAAGGTGATTAGGGGGCAGGAAAGAGGTTCACTGTAGAGAGCTCGACCTTGAAGGAGCCACGGTCCCCCCCTCCTCCACTCCACCCCTTCCCCTCGCTGTCCACATTTCCCTTTTCGTCAGCGAGCCGTCCGACCCTCCACCCTCCCGCCCCCACCGCCCTTTTCAGCGCCCAACCCTTTACCCCACCCCCCTAGCCTGCCCTCCTGGCGCCACCGTTCTTACGCCTCCCATAATCCCCAACACATGTTAACCCATTACGGATTCCTGATCTTTCACGAGAGAGACACGAAGAAGACAAACTTGAAGGCACTTCCCTTCTGCTTCTCCATCTTTTTTTCCTTCACTCAAGGGAATGACAAAGACCGTGGGACATCTGAGGACTCAAAACGGTTTCATGAAGGATGCAAATATACATATTGGTTGATAGAAATGTAAACACACAGGAAAATGATATCGGCTTTCATAAGAGCGACTTAATTGCGTCAATAAGATTTAAAAAAAGGACCAAAAATATAAGCCATTCGTATGGTTATTTTTATGCCAAATCCAACATTTCTGAAGAATATTGCGTCAATTTATTCCGAGACGACTACTAGCGAAAAAAATGGCAGCATCGTTTTTCAAAACAAACTAGGGGATGAGATAACTCAAAAGAATGGCTGATATATTTTTAAGAGTAGAGGTTCCTGGATTTTAATTTTGAGAATTTTGGGATCCTTTTTACTTCTCCAGTTAGATCAACCCTGAGTAATTATAAGACGGGAAATTTTACTGTAGTATATGCCGTCCTAGAGAAAGTAACTGCTGTCTCTCGCACATCAAAGCAAAAAATGTTTTCACGCTTCGGGCATTATTGGAGGTAAGCTCTTCCATCAAATTGAAAACCAATCTCAAGTTAAAGCTTAAAAAGGTTCAACTCACTAATTTTTTCTGAACTTCAGCTTCCAATGATAGTATCAGGTATCTTCTGATTTTTTCGTTCTCTCAATCTGATGGAAAAATTTTGTCCGTGTGAGTAGTTGCATATAGAGTAGCTTGATTTCAACGGAAACTATTTATATGTCTTCTTCCGGGATTCGGCCGCGGAAGAAGAAATGGAAAGAATTCCTGCTCGCCACGGAAACCTAAAAGAGAACATCAGCAGAAACTATTTAACGGCAATGTAAACTAAAGAACTTTATATAAACGAAAAATAAGAAACCATGTTTCCATTCCCAAGTCACTGGGCGGTGAACAACATTTTCGAAAGCACCGGAAGTACTCACCCTAATGTAAATTGAATTTTAGATGCTGGCCAATGGAATGAATTGGGTACTGCTACACGATATTTACGTGATAAGGAAGTGGAATGGCTATTAATAGAAAGTTAATAATGGCAACAATATGAAATAAAGTTAATAAATGCATTTGCCGACAATAATCTGGGAGAAAAAATTAATTCAGAACAACTCACCGTTAGAGAAATACTTTTTTCCCAATCACGGCTCGGCTAATGGATATCTGATATATGGCATTGTCCACAGAAATAAATTTTACTGCGACCTAGGTTTCGATGTTTTTACGTCATCATCAAGTGGTGATGTAAAATCATCAATGTAAAAACATTGCAAGTGATGATGATGTAAAAACATCGAAATGTGACATCAATTTATTTATGTGGATAATTGCAAATTTTTCATTTCTGCATCATGCATAAAGTCAACTCAATATCGCAGGAATCTTCGGATATTTGACAGTTTCAGAGCCCACTTACGGCCAATATTCTTCTTTCCGGTGAATTATTAAGCTACAAAAATATATTAACATCTCCATCTGTTTCACTTTCCAATAACAACTGATTGACATGGTTAAATTTTAAAACAAATTCAAGTTTAAGCTCTTATATAATTACAACAGGACAACGTTAATTTATCACTTGTAAAACAGCATGGTAATGTATCAGCGATTGCATTGTTTAGCAGGATGACTTATAAACACTTAATCAAGAAAAAGATGGAACCGTAACCTGACGGGAGTTGAATGACTCTGAGCTTCCTTGATAGGTACAACTTACGTCTCCGAGGTAAAATTTCATTCGGCCAGAAATAAAGGCGAGACATGATATATAGGCAAAGGGGTGGGTGTTCTAGAGGGACGGTCCCTCTCTCTCTCTCTCTCGAGGAAAGGGCCGCTGAGAAATGAAGTGTCACAACAATGGGTCTCGGGACAGGACTCCATGAAAAAATGAGTTCGTCTGGAAAAATGAGAGATGGGCAGGAAGTGGGCGGGGGGAGGTGGGGGGTGGAGTGGAATTCGGCGAGAGGGAGGGACGCGACACAAACAGAGAGGGGAAATAGGATACTCTCGTCACTTTTCATAATAAAAAGAGTTTTAATCGTGGGTAACAGTCTCGGTTTTCATCTCCGTCGGCAAGATGATGTCGCAAGTTTTACCTATTCAAAGTAAGTAAGTAAGGGTAAAACTTACGACATCATTACTTAACTTACGACAACTTACTGAATGCCTGTGGGCTCTAGTTGTGCCATTGCGCGGAAGGACATGAAATTAATGTATGCGTGGTCAATCCACAGCAAAATGAAATAAAAAACGGCGTGTGAAAATTCAAAATGAAGCTATTCCTAAAATGCAAGATATTTCACGCGAAATCTCCAACAATAGAGTAAGCACGGATGTTGGGCAAACGGGGAAGAGGAAGAAAGAGAATAGGTTTCATGGAGAGGATGAAGAAGGGTAGATCGTATGCTGAGGCGAAAAAGAATATACTTGAGTGAGATAGGCCCCTGAAAGTGTAGAAAACCGGGACGAGATTTTCTACTATTCAACAAAACCTACCTTAACTGGTATAATATTGAAAAATAGCTGGAAATTACCCATAACATTGCTTACTCTTAGGTCGAGAAAAAAATGGCTAACTCCGAAACAGAATGATTCACAGGGCGTACGAAAGGCTAAATTCTTGGAAATTTCAGGAACGTACACCGACTCAGATTCATCCGATTGCGAGACTTGCCAATGACAAGAAACATTTATCGCCCGCTGTCCTCATTTATTGGATTTGAAGGGGTCAATACTAATCCAGCCAGTTCATAGTTTCGTAAAAAGTGAGTTAAGTTGAAGGGTAATAGATGTAGTCCAAAATCCATCCTCATAACATTGTCGATATTATCATTAATATTGCCTTGTTGATTTGAAAATACAATGGGGGCACATGACACAATTTCATGCATCTCATAAAATTTTCAAATGATTACACTTATCCATTTGATTACTTAGGAGAAGTTGTTTAAGATTTGGTGAAAAATAAATCAACCCACATACCACCAACATGGTATGATATTTGAGATAGATTGGTCCTAATCCTCGAAAACAGCTAGCATGGAATTAATTTTGGCCAGCAATTTTCCATTATTTCAGGTTTGTCCATTAAATCTGGCCATTTTTACATTTTTAAAAAATTATTCTTAGTTGCTAAATATACAAATATTACAGTGTATGAACAGATCTCGTTTTTATTACAACGTAAAAATAAAAGATTTGTTGTTACGGAAAGTGTCGGGTGAGCGCGGAAAGAACGTTCTCGAATGCGTGGATTTATTATAGTCGAGAGCCAAAATAAATTAAGCGAAACAGTGTACAAGAATACATAATTTAGCCGGCCTTAATAAAAGATATTTTTGCAAGAAGGGCGTGGCTGGAGGTGGTATTGACATACAAAGGAAATTATGTATGCTCGCATCGTGAACTTTTCACTATTTTAATTCATCACATCATAGTAAGAAATAGTGATGGAAACGCCCGGTTTCTAATGACCGTGTCATATTTTTCTACCCAAATAAAATTACCCTTGTTATATATCAGTAATAATTGTTTTCTGTCCCCCAAAGTGCACGTTTGTTGCAATGGTCACATGATCAGTCGTCTTCATCCTTAAGTGAACGGTAGGTGATTAGATGCAAATATGGCGCCCAATTAACGTAGTAAATAGCAGATGTTCTATGGTGATTGCAGACATGCGAATGCGGGTATATATTACATACTTTTTGTATTATGATGAGATGCTAATGCGAACGGAGTGTAATATTTTTCGACCGGGGCAAACTTACCAATGCTATCTATCTACCAGAGCTGTATCCTGTCGTTCGAATACAAGATTCGAATGTAAGGGTCAAGCAATAAAACTTCATCATCGTTACGTGACCAAATAGTGATGAGAAATAAATTTGATATTCATTAAAGATAGTCGATACCAGTTTTACCATTACCATGCTAATTGAGGAGAGGTGTAAATGAGGTAACATCTTACCAACATTCTATACAATAGTAAGAAACAAGTACAACGAACGGGAATAAAAAGATTACGGTCCAAGAGTTTTATTCAATTCATTGACTGTTATTCGGCCTTAAATGTTTAATATGCCTGTCTAAAAATATTAATAGAAAAATCTCCGTTGATAGTAACAGAGTGGAACACAACATAAATACAGTCAGCAACTTCAGTAACCGATAACTAATTGGTTAAATAATTTATGGACGCAGGACTATGCTTACTATTCAAATTAACTACTATAATAAACTGGCTATTTGATAAATGAGAACAAAAAACTAGCAATGATGAATTAGTCTATATGAAAACCTGACCGAGGAAAAAATGATCATTTCCTCAAATGCGTGCGGAGCAGATAATTAATTAATAGATCTGGCGAAACCGTTGCCATTCCCTATTCTGCAATCAAACGACTGGCCTTGAAGTCGGCGAGTATTATGTGTAAATTTCATTTAAAAATACAATGATATAGCCGGAGAGGGGCGTAAGGGAGATAAGTTCAAGCAAAAAATTCCGAATATTCCTGGGACGCTTTTGTTAAACTGTAAAAGGTATCCTCATTTTTGCCACAAAGACGAATATTCATAAGTTAGGGATTTAGGTCATCATCATCATTGGTCGTTCAATCCTAAGACTGATTGACTTCAGCCCTCCACCCTTCCCTATCTAATGCTAGTTTCTTTACCTCTTGTTATCTCTCCTTATGTACTTTCCTCTTTACTTTATTTATTTTTTTGCTGCCGGACGATTCTGTTGGCCCGTATGTCCCCGGAATCCCGATAGGCTGCTAAGCCTGTCATCAGGTTTTCCAGGGATCGGACCAACAGAACTTGACATACATCCATGCCCTGGGTGTTGAATAACCCACCCAGGCGGGACTCGAACCCGCGACCCTCGGTTTAGCAGGCGAGGACGCCATCGGGGCCGGCGGGGTAAAGTCCTCGGGATTTTGGTCCGTTAACTTACTCCTGGGTCTTCCTCTGGGGACTTTTCCCTCCATTTTACCCTCAATAATGTTTTTCATAAGCCCATTGCGTTTCTAGGTGTATTCAATCTATCTGGTTCTTCTTTTCTGTATGGTATTCCATGTGGTCCATTCCTCTTCTACTCTTCTGTATACTTTACCATTTCATATTTTGTTCGTTCATTTTCTCTTCAGCATCCTCCTCCAGCACCAGGTTTCGAAGGCTTCTAGTCTTTCCTGGTCAACTTTTTTATGGTCCACGCTTCCGACACATATTGGTATTCAAATGGATTTGGCATACCAATAAGCCTGAACAGAATGATTTTCGCGAAATCCTACGTCATTTCAGAAATAAATGTTGAATACACATAGCAATTGCTCGTTTGGTATTACGGCATAAGAAAATTGATTGTCTATTTCGACGATAGGAATTAAGAGAACTTGTTTCAACAAAGGGTGCTCTTAGTTAAGAAAAACCTCGAGCATTTTCATTGACTCGGAAACCATGCCATCGTAAAATTCTCTCGGGCTTCACACCGGTAAGGCACACAGGCTTCACACAGGCAAGAATGTACATTCTCGCTTTGACGATGTTCATTCTTGCCTAGAGCATGGGTGACGAGTCGTTGCCCGAAACGTTGGCAGAATCAACTTATTTAAACCGGTGTGAAGCCCGAGAGAATTTTGCCAAATCTATTCGCCGGGAAAGGGTCTGATCTTTCTTCACGCCATCGTAATTTGCTGGTCGATAATCTCTAAACGGAAACTGTAAACGACGAAGATGCTAAGGCTCATTGATTTTCACCCTACATCACATTATTTTTACCGGTGGCAATTGGCGCTAAATTTACCTTTAAAAGATTAGCTTATTAATTTTTAAAGTATTTTACTTTTGCTTGTGGTAATATTAAAATGTATTCAGTAATGGATAATACTCATTCAATATGTTTTCCCTGGTATGTTAAACTAGATTCATTTCCAATCGCATTTAATCTGTTTTTATGAATAGTTCGTTGACCAAGTTACTCAACTCCTCCCGCAGTCAAATCAAATGCACACAGTCTCCATCCATTTCTTCAAGAATCATTCACGCCCTGAGAACCATGGTGACTCTCATCGCCCTGTGGCAAGAATCCGCCGCCATGCGGTGACCTAGGCGACGGTCGGCGACGTCGACGGGCAGCTCTGCATGTCGAGGCCGCTCCCCGTCACTCATTTGTCAGTCCTGTCCCTTGCTCTGCGCCTCCTCGCCGCCGCACAAACGGTGAGCCCATTTACGGAGGGGGTCTGCATACTCTGGGACCGTCCAACTTCTCCTTTCCCCCCGTCACCTCCCTCCCCTTCCCCCGCCCCCTAATCCGTCTCCTAAACACTTACTCCCAGAGGGAGCAAAACGAGTAAGGAGGTGGCGCCGGAGTGGGCTTACCTCACTCGCCCTTCCATACTTACCCCATTAGGTGAGATTCATCCCAGCCCAAGCCTTCCCTCGTATTCCTCTCGGGCTTCCCATCACCGCAAACAGGACAGACACGCAAAACTCGCAACTCACCGTGGTATTCAGTTCGGCCACAATCTACAAGTGGTACCTTTCTCATACCAATTGGTGGTTACCAAATATTTCAGGGATTTATCGCAATTCTAAGCCATGTGCGGTTCGCTTGAGGCTAAGTTAACCTCGAGCTGTCATTTAAAGGTTCAAAAATTATCTCTAAAACCAATGGAATATAGCCGGAATAATAGCAGAGGGTTGGGCTCCCCCGGCATTAAGCCTTATTCGGGCAAGGAAATATTAGTTATGTCAGTGGCGGCTCATGTACATTTATAGAGAGGAGGAAAGTTATAAACTGCATAAAATGATAGGTACCACCGTCACTGAAGCAAGCAATAATAGACCTTCATGTAGGTGTGAATATAAAACTCACCATCCTTTTAAGGTCGCCATTAGTGATAGAAAAACTCTGATCGTCCCTGCTTTGCCGTTGCAAAATGTCTCATGACCTTATCATGCCATCTTGGATCCTTTTCCATTTGGAGTAACAATTCTTTCTCCATTGAAATAGTGCTAGAGAAGATAGTCTATCCTGACCCATAGTATTTCGACAATAAGTTTTTATTCTTTTCAACGCAGAAAAGCTTCTTTCTGCACTAGCTGTAGACACTGGTAACGTAGCAAATAAGCACGCCGATTTGTAGATATTGGGGAGGCATTGGCGAATGTCATTCTTCACAAAGTAAACTAAAAACTCTTGAAGTGTTTTGCAGTTTTGCTATAGGTCACGGCTGCTGTCAAACACTATTAGTTCATTTTTCAGGCTCTCACTATCAAAGTGTTCAGGAAAGTATTTCAGTAGTGATAAAAATGCACTAGTGGGGAAGTTATTGGAAAAATATTAATATTCTGCAACATCGAGTAACTTGAGAAAACATAACTTCTTTAGATCTTTGAATATCACTTCCATTTGTAACGTCAGTGTATCAATGATGTTCAGGTACAACTGACGGAAATGAGTTTCTGGATCTTCAGCTGAAACGCGTCTTCTCTTGATGATATGAAGTGAGTCTCCAGATTCATTAGTTGCTGATTTAAAATGTTGCTCAAATGCTGCATCACTTCTTGATTTTTTCAGGAATTCAATCATCTCGCTTACACGATCGGCGCAGAAATCGATATCAGTAGCTTTCGCCTGGAGAATATCAAAAAGAATGCTAGTTTTTGAAAACACTTCACTGAAAGCCGAAAGAAAGAAATCGAATTCAAAGTCTTCTAATAAACGAATCTTCCTCTCCATCTCCATCTCCATCAGCTTCCTTGATTGTAGTGTCATCCCAATTCCTCGAGTCATCCTCTAAAATTCTTGTAAACATTTCTAAAAGACTTTCCTTAAGCACTTTTATGGATTCAACCAAACGAGATTTCCAGTTCCATCGAGTTTGGGCGTCTTTTGGTAACCTGAGTTTGGCCACTTTGGTAAGTGCTTCCATGCGCTTCGAAGACTGGGCAAAAAAAACAGGAATACCTCCGATATTGCCAGAGAAAACTCTACATTTTGCTATGCTGGTGCAGCTCTTAGACAACACAAGGTTTAGTCTAATAACAAATAATGCCTGTTTGGCATTTTGCTTGATCTTCGCCTGTAGACCGTTTAATTCTCTCGCCATGACTGCAGCACCATCGTAAGACTGTGCAACAAGTTTGTCCTCGTAATTCAATGTCTGCAGTTGTTGGTCCAGTAAATTGTAAAGGCCATTGGCTGTTCTGTCTCCAGTGACATTGTGAAAACCATAAAAACATTCTTGAATATAACCACATGGATCTACATACCTCAAAATTATGGAGCATTGCTCAGTAAGAGACGTCTGAAGTTTCATCAGCTTCTACAGCAAAGAAGTTAGATTTCTGAATTTCGCCCACTATTTCTCCTCTTATAAGGCAAGCAACTGATTCAATAAAATCATTTTGTATTGTTTTTGATATACCAGTAAACGCTTTTGAATTGTCTAAATGTGTCTGGAGTACTTCATCGCGCTTCATTAGCAGTTTGAATAGCTCACGATAATTGCCTTGGTTTGACGATGTTTCACTTTCGTCGTGTCCTCTGAAAGAGAGTTCTTGTCTTCCTAGCAGGCACACAATGCCCACTAAACTGGATAAAACATGTCTATTTTGTTTTACCTGTTCATTATGCTTCGCACGAGAAACCCTGGCAGCTTCACTTAACGCTAGATCAATGCAATATCCCTTTTTCCCAAAGATTGTGAATTTTACTGAGCAATCGAGATGATCCCGTGATTTTTCATGCCTCTGAATCCCGCGGCCGAGATTTTTTATGTCACTAAATCCACTGAAGGACCAAACATCCTTAGAATTTGAAAATAAAATACACGGAAAACATAAGAGAATTTGTCTTTGTTCACAACCTGTTAGCCTCGAAGCTTTTTGGTACCAACTAGTGGGAAACTGCAGCTTCCCGTCTTTGCTGGTTCCACATGTAAGACCAGGGAGTGGAGGAGTACGCCTTCCCTTCTGTGTGACTATAATCTGCTCCTTTAAACTTAGTTTCCCAAATTTCCCAGACAGTAAAATATTTTTACTGCCATTCATCGTTGGATGGTTGTAAAAATTAAAACTCTTAATAGCAAGAAAACTCAAAAACACTGCTGAACTTGTTGCGCTCACCACATGTATTAACACTGAGGTCAAGAACTGCTATGCGCAGGTTGGTAATCATCTGTTAGAAAGCAAGAATACTGCACATAGCATCCACCCAGGTCCTCGTTAGAAGGCATTCGTAGCCAGTTTGCCACACTACAAGCCCGAAGCCCGCTCCACCAGCACCATCTGGCTCCACCCGCTGTATTTTCAAGAGTGACTTGAAAATACACGTCTTCTTCTAATTTAAAGGCAAATTTGGCATTTCTCTTGAAAGGGGAAATATGTGAGGAGGACGTTCCTCCCTTCCCTCCCCCGAGGAACCGCTACTGAGTTTTGTTTTAAAACAAGACGGTTTGCTATAGACTCATTCTCTGGAGAAAGCATTTAAATGTGAACAGTGAAATGAAAGTGAATCTGATTCACAGGTTGTCATAGTAGAATAACATGGATTTTAAAAGTCCAGAAAGTGGGGTAAAGTTGAGTTGCGTGAGTTGAGGTCTATCTGATGGATTTCCACGGAAGGGAAAAGCAACAGACAAGGCAGAACTTTCAAAAATATTATAGATAATAGGTGCTAGCCCATCCTATGACCTGTTAGCGTGATGTACTTTATAGACTGCATGCTTTACCATAACAGCTTCGTTGATACAATGGTAGAAGTACATTTCCCCAATCGGCTACTTAGACGCTCATCATATTCCTAATCACTATCCTCTTTTACAGTATATAGTTATTCCATCATTCGTAAACAATAAAAAACCGATTGTTAAAGGCTTCAGAAAAAGAATGGGGAAAGCATTAGGTATATTCAAAATGGGAATTTCTAGAGGAAATAGTTCGCGATCATAATTATTTAGGAGGCGGAAATGTAACGCAACTCAATGAGGATAGGAAAAATACGGCATGTTAAAGTTTAAAAAACCCACCTTGACTATAATCTTTGTAATTGTCCCAACATGTGGTCGTAAACTTGATAATAATACTAAACGAAATCCACTAGTCACATATGTCGCTCTATCGTTTTTACTATAATATTAGGTTTGCAAACTTCTGTTCTTTTATATCTAGCGCGTGTTATCTTGACGCCCGCGGTAGGACAGGAATGCGATAAGAAATGACTAATGGTTGCCTTCAAAAACAAGCGCTGTACGTCCTAGAAGGGGTTCGAACCGGTGACCTTTTAAGTCTGCGTGGAAAAATTGACACGCTCGACTTGGGAGTTCTAACTCATCAATCCTGCTTATCTTGTCCATTCACTTTCTCATTCTCTCTCCCTCTCGTTACGTGCAGGCATTGCTTGCTACTTGCAGATAGTAGCTCGGGAAAAGGTTCATGTAAGTATGCACACGACTGCACCCCTGCGGTGGACCCATTCTGCCACCGACCAGGGTTGAGGCCTTGCACCCGGATCTTACGACCCCCGACCCTCGCGGGTTCAATCCATCTTCACAAGGACAGTCCCACACAGCCAAAGACACACCAAAGGGATACGCCCAACGTTTTGAAATCCATAGAGGAAGTTTTCTACGCTCACGACGGTAAATTAATTCAACCTCAAGGCTTTTGCCATTATTCTGAGGATTGCTAAAAAAGGTAAACAATGTCGCATTCTTTTTCAAATATATGTACCAAGATAACCATGCCAAAACAGTTTGTTTAACACTGTATCTTCTACCCAAATCTTTTTCTTAAATGTTTATGATATATTTTGCTTTTTTACAATCTATGGCGAATATAAATAAACTGATACATTAGTTTTTTCGTCAAAATTCTCATCAAGGTATAAATAATCTCTGAAAAGTCACTCAAACGTTGTTACATGAACGCGGTAAATGAGCTTAGTGAAAGTTTTTAAAAGTGTTAGTTAGCACACAGAAGCTCTGGGCTTACAAATACAAAAAAATATGATTGCATCATCAGACGATTAATGAGATAACTCTTGCTTTCGTTATTCTTTTACCAACTAAGTTTTGGCAGAGTTAAGCTTTAATTATTGCTGTTTTACTCAATATCAATCGTTTCAAATGCAATATTAGATATAAATATTCCCTCGTTGATTTAATATTAAATAATCGCCATCACAAAAGAGCAGTAGGAATACTCGAATACAATTCCTACCCTATGAGTAATTCGACCACGACCTTTACAGTCGTAAGGAGACCACTCTCCTTACGACTGTAAAGAGAGCCCGGATATGTTCCTCAAAATTGTAGAAAGTCAGTCCATACCGCCGCTACTATCCTCTTTCCCTTCAGTCCAAATAGGGCAAGAGGATGACTTCAATAATTGCAAGGGAATGTTCAAATCGGCTCAGTCATGTCATCCGAGACAGAGCTAATCGCAACACAGCTCCATTATCAACTGCTCCTTTTTATTACGCCACAGCCTCTTCCCGCCGAGCGCCCGCTCCGATAACCCTTAGCTCCTTCCAGCGCCATATAGCTCCGAGTGAATCTCTCACCTGCACTCAACGCGCGACTCATCTCTCCCGCCCCCTCCTCCCCTCATCACTTCCCCACAAAGAGTTTCCCCCCTCCACCCTAAACCGACAGCGCAGTCTCCCTATCCTCTCTGGCAAAACCCCTTCTTCCCTTTCTTCGCGTCCATCTCGACCACTTAGCAGCGGTCACGACCCTCGATAAATCTCCTCTCTCATCATATCTGCATCAACATCTGCGGGGCTACGCTTGGAAGTGTATGCCCTTACGCTCGTGTGCGTGCTGGATTGTCTGTGCGCCTGTCCCTATAGCTCGTGCCTTTCCGTCTTCTTCGCCTTAAATTACCTCGTTTTACTTCTCCCTCTCTTTCTCTCATACAAGAGGATCATTATCCCATACTGTCCCCGGTAGATATGCACGTTTTTCCACGCATTACCGCGTCCGGAGATGATTTTGCGTTCTTCATTAGGCCTATTTGCCACATTAGACGACTTTCACTTCCCTTTCGGCCAATTGAGTATCTCTCAATCCTGAGTATAAATATTTCAAGAAGAACAAAAATTAAAAGGTAAAAAATGTAATTACTTGTTTGTATTGGTCTATTTTTCGGAGATGCACTTCAAGTTTTGGAGGATAGCTCTTACCTCTCTCAGCAAATTTGGATTTTCTTTATACCAAAAGAAAATATTTGAACGCACAGAACGAAACTCTTTCTCATTCTCTCATTCTTGAGGACCTTCAGCTACATAAGTATCGTGCCCTCGTGACCGCAATACAGTTTTGATATCTGTATCTATTTCGACAAAATACGAGCAACTTAAAAATTGATATAGTTTACTTACCAACAACTAGATTTGCAGAACAGATATAATTCGGTAAATTTACCTGGAAGTCCGTTTTATCTAACATGTTCGAGTGTTGTCAAACCATATTCATTCATTTTTCGGTTACACATAAAATCTAAGAATTAACTAGCACAATATTTTTATCACTACAAGGGTAATCTACCGCTTAAGGTGGGTTTAAATGGAGAGCAGAAAAAAATTCTTTTGAATCTGCAGGCGCAGTTTTTCATATCCTTCGAAAAGTTCTTTCTCTGTCTTTGAATAGAGACTTCATCTCATCCATAAAGCCCATTCTCTATTTTGCCCTTCACCGCTTACCCAGCACTATTCACTTCATCACGGCCTTCGACATCCTTTCGCCCCTATCTCCAGTTCCTGCCACCTACTCTGCCTCTTTCCCTCCTCCTAACGTTTCCTATCCTCACCCAGCAAACCAAGCATTTCCTCGTTTTTCTTCCTTTCCGTCGGATACACTTCCTTCATTCTCCTTCACACCCACATCTCGAACACCTCCAGCTAATTGTCGTATTTTTTTCCATCGAGTCCAAGGTTATCGTATAACGCTACAGACCACATTGAACTCTTAGACTGGAAATAGGCTGCAGAACCGATAGATTTAAAATGTCATTTTTTCCACGTACAATAAAGGACCATAATTATTGAGATAGATCAGTTCTAGGATGCTTTGATCCTAACTAGATAAAATAGGTTTTTTCATTTATGCTAAATATCATAATATAAATTATTAGCTACGAACCGATGGAATGAAATTTCCGCCATGATATAGCTCTTACATGATTTAGTACAATGTAGTACTATCTATCTGTCGCAGTAATTATGACAAGAAGTCGTGTCTTAAGTTGTGTAGCATATTCTCCCACGTAGCACTCTCCAAGTTTGTGGTCAGACCGCGCAGTGTTGATCTTACTGCTTTTGTTCTGCGCCTGGCATCCTGGGGAACAACCGCGGTTCTAATTTCATCTGGGATAAGGGCTTCATACCTAGTGTGGAGTCACCTCGTGCCACACACCCTAATGGTGGCTTGGACAGTATTTTTTCGATGTAGATGTTAGCCAATCTTTTCTTAATAGGTACTCTAGAACCAGCTCTCCGTCATTATCTTCTTCTCATTACTGAACGCTTACTTCGGCAGAATAATTGTACCCTAGATACCCTCGAAACAATACCCCTTTCCTTCAACTTACTACCCAGGTACTTCCTTTATTTTCCTTGCTCCAGTTTGTGCCCTCCTATTTTTCTGACAACCTCGCTTTCCTTGTCCAAGAAAAATTTCAATACTTATGTTTTCTTATCTATCTGCAATCCGTATTTCACGCTCAGCTTTGTTAATGTATCTACCAAAGCTTGAAATCTATTAGCCTCTTCATTCCTCGTGCATCATAATCTATGATGAGTAATAAATAAGTAATGCTCCGTCGTGTTAATATTACTTTGCACTCATAATACACATCGCGTTCTGTGCACCCGCGTTCATTTTTTTTCCGTTCGTAATTTTATTCGTGTTTTTGATAACAGTACTAAACACATTCACACCCAAATATGCCCCTCTTAATCAGTTATCCTAAAATCTCTGGAGAGAGAAAGAGAGAGAGAGAGGAGGGAGAGAGAGATAGGTAGATTGAGAGAGAGGAGGGAGAGAGGCAGAGAGGTAGATAGAGAGAGAGATAGATAGAGAGAGAGGAGGGAGAGAGGGAGAGAGATAGAGAGGGAGAGCCAGTCCTGACCGAAACATAATGATTGAATTACCAACTCCTGGAATTCCGCAAATCAAAACCACTTAATTAGCAGTTCTTCTACTTCTGTTCCCACACTCTGTCCTTCCCTTGCCTCAATTACCATTTCTTCGAACCTCATAAATGTTGAAAAGCAAAGGCAGAAACGGGCACCCTTGCCTTACTTCACGACTTGTAACTGCCAGCCCTGATTCTTCATCAACTATCCTCACATGTGCCCTCTGGGCCTTGAGTAAGTTTCGAATGAGTCTGCTACTCTTCTTTCAACTCCTATTTTCATGAGTATCTTCATACATAATTTATTTATTTAATGAATCTACGGGTAAAATGTATATCCAATGGATGTGAGGCAAAATCCACCAGATCTTTTCAAGTGCAGGACCTTATTTCCTGACGCCATTTCTTTCATAATCTCTGCGATGTTCCACATCTTTTCATGCCGACCATAAAATCTATTCTCCATCTCCCCCTTCCTCGCTCACTCCTCTCTGATTCAGACTTCATCATCGTTTCGCCTCTCAGTACTTGCTCCAACCATCAACTCTGCCTCCGCCTAATCTTCGAAGAAATTTCTTCTCCTCACGAGCCATAACAAGTACTTCCTCGTTTGTCTCCCTTTCTGTCCACCTCACTCTCTCCGTCTTCCAGCACGCAAACATCTCATATGCCTGCAGCTTGTTTTCGTCTTCCTTTTTTCTTAGAGCCTGGGTTTCTAAATATCCGGATAATAATCTCGCGTCATTGCTAGCATAATGGTCACCATCGTAATTGTATCCCTAGCTGCCTTCTCCATCAAACAATTCTTTACTGTGGAATCGCTGTAGATTGCACATCACTCAGCTGTTTGCCTGGCATTTTGGCACTTTGTTAAAATTGGTGATTGATTGTCGAGCTTTCGACGTCAGAACACAGGTTGGCTGACCCTTGCAATATTTTGTTTGTAATTCGTAAGCTGGTGAAATACACCTGCTTGTTTTATTTGCGATTTATTCAATACACTTGTTTGTTCCCAAGCTCATCCTTTTTTCTCACTCGTATTATTGGAAAAAAGTTGTTTAAAGGGTGTTTTAGGGAAGAAACCTTTGCCCCTCTCCCGTTGACGCTTCTCCATTTTCATCCAATCATTCATTTAGGAATCTGAATAATCTCCAGGGGTGATTGGATTAAGTAAGCACCTCCTCTGATTCAGCATGACTCAAAATTAATCATAAACATCATAGCGGGATCACTTTTTAAAAGTTACCTTTGTTGTAAGTTTCATTTAAAGCTGAATTATTTATCGTGGAAATTTCACTTTAATTAATAAAATTTTTCAAAATAAGAATACAAGAGTAATAGGAAACACTTACAAAGGAATAAATCGATTGAGGATAAATCCACGGCAAACACTAGAAAATATTCAGCTGGGATTTAAGTGAGTGAAGAAAGATCTAAGGCTTTCCCGGCGTATGCAGTCGTTGAAGGTTATTCGGGCTTCCCACCGGATGAAACTCTCCATCTCGGCCTCGGCCGAGATGAAGAGTTTGACCCGGTGGAAAGCCCGAATAACCTTCAACGGATTTAAGTGAGGTTTATAATTTAGGATTCATTTTTGTTTAGAAAGGATAAAAATTGATTAATCAATAGTCAGTAGCTCCGTATCGTCGGAAAGCAAGCTGGATGTTTACGAAATTCGTTACAAAAATTTCTTTACTGGGATATTTGGATAATTATTCTCATTTTAAGACGAGTTGCTCTTCATTTATCGAATTTCCGTAAAAATAGATTTCGTTTCGTGAACGTAATCACCCTCTTCGGCATCTTTGACTTCCTTCTCCGAAGCAAAAGTTTTCTTCGCTGGTCTTGCTTCTTCACTCGTCTTCGCCATCGGGTGCTTCTTACGACCCTGTTTCTTTCACCCATCACTCCGTCCCCTGGACACATCTGAGGTAGCTCTCTCGGGAGAAAATCAAAGGGCGGCACGCGAGGAACATGGCGCCGTCTCAGCTTTTTTTTCACGCCCATGTAGCCCACATCAGACACCACTCACGCCTCCACCAATTCCATCACGGCACTCCCTCTTCCTCCCTTGGCTTTTTTTTCTCTCGATGACTTTGGCTTCCCTTCCGTTGCCCCCGAAATTACGCCCGTCTCACTCCTTTAATTCATCCCCCTTCGCCTTCGCCGCACACTTCTCCCTTGACCCTCGCCCATTACCTAATTCGCCTAATTCCGCCCAATTTTTTCACGATGGAACGGTTACTCAAAGAGAGCGGTGATGGGGTCCAACGGAGAAAAGGGATGTTAACTAGAACAAGTGAGGGAAAAGAGAGAAACGTGGATGAAATACAACTCCATCACATGTGAGGTTTGTGGGGAATTGTGAGGAAATACAACTGCATCACATGTGTGAACGCCAAGGGCAAATGAGTTAATTGGACAAAAAGTAAACATTTGAATAGCCTTGTCTTTTATAGCACTCACCGCGCTTTAGCACTGCTTTAGCACTCTCAGGATGGAACTTTGATTCAGGGTCAAAGAGTGTTTCCTTTTTATGGATCCGAATAGGCTTCCTTTTTAAAATTATTATTAAAAGGCAGTTAATGAGTTTCACCTGTTTGAATGGGTCAAATCTAGTAAATTTGCCTGTTTCCTAATGATATAGAGCTCTAAATTTTGTCCATAGAACAACTTCCGGTGACAATACAGTAATGAATTGAAATAACGACGACAATCAATTAACTTTGCGTTAACTAAATGATTTTCTTGAGTATGTTGCTGTTTGTCTGTGTTAAATATTGAAAACGAAATTTAACCAACTTCCAGATTAGATAGAGCTCTGAAATTTTGTCCATAGACACACTTGTGGTGACAATACAGTGATAAATTATAAACGACATTAATTAATTTATTACGCGCCCATATGCGAGAGATAAACCGTCAATGAAGGCACCCCTATTCTCCACGAATGTGTCGTTATCTTCGATTTTTGCTGTCGTTCACGGACTGATCGACTCCAAGAACCGCTCATCCGCTCAAAAAAGGCGTAGCGTAACTAACACTCCCGAAAACAATCAAATAGCCATGGGGTTGTACGCATTAAAAAAAACACTGATGTAATTCATAAAGTTAGAATTTCAATTTTTCGTTCCCACATAACTTCCCATTCACAATCGTAACCTGATTTCGACCATGCTTGTTTTTTTCCCAGTCAAACCAACTTTCTCCTTCCAAAAGGCATTTGCTTAGGAATTATTTTCTCAGGACCCTCGCTGTACCCACAACCCTTTGATATAAGCAAGTTCGATTGCATCATGATTCTAGTTTATTCACTCTCTTTTAATATCCTCTGCATCTTTCTTACCTCCTCGAGGCTTCATCCGGAGTCATTAATATATATTGGGATGAAGACGAGAATGAGCTGCAGGCGTTTGAGAATCGGGTTAGGAGAAAGTTCGGTGGATGGAATAGAAGACCAACGAGGAAGTGCATAATATGGTGGATGAGGAGAGGATTATTCTGGAGGAGATAAGGAGGACGCAGAATAGGAGGGAGGAAGAGGGAAAATGGTAGGAAAAGGTTTGGTTTTATGAACGAGATGAAGAGTATGTATATATAAGGAGATAAGAGGACGTATGTTAAGATGAAGAAAGAAATTGTGTATTTAGATAAAGATCCGTGCTCTCGAAAATCTCGAGTATTTTTGCTCATTCATTTGAACATACCCTAACCCCATTTGATTACCCCAATACGAAAAGATAAGTAATGTATAGCCTTCCAATTTTTACCTTTAACCCTTTGGTGATTTTCGAAGAATGTGAAATTTCTCCGCAGGTATAAATTGCCATTTTTATTAGCTCAACACACATAATAATACAGCAATACTTGTATTTAGAGGCTATAGCCTCCTTATTTTTCGGCCTTTCGAATTTGTCTTCAAAAAAGTGTTGTGTACATATATTAAGGTCATTCACAGTGAAAGAAGCTAAAAATTGAAAGCTGAAAATGTATGTACTCCGGAACTTTTGTGATCTAAACCTCTCAGTGAGTCTATGGAATTTGATCAGTCAAAATACATTTTATTCACGTTAGTGCTTAATATAATTAACGCCCAGTACGAGTACCTTTTCTAGAACAAGAAAATTGAATTTGTATGTACTTACCAGTCCCTGAGGCTCTCAAACCTATCGAAGCTCGACACTAATTGATGAAATTACTGTATTGTGAAGATAACCCTACGTAGGGCACGTATTTCCTTGCCTAAGACAAACATGAGGTTATTCAAACGATGTTTCTTGTACATATGACCTAAAGTGTATAATTTATTACCTGTTTATTGTTTTAATTCAAAAATTGTAAGCACAAGAATGAAGAACATACGATCTTGGTTATTCACTAAAGAAAGTCTAGAGGATATTTTCTTGTAACTGCAGTATATCAGATACATGTACTGCAATTTCAAAATGACGTAATTCGTTAATATGTATATGTATGCATAAACCTTTTTTGTAAACGATGGTAGCCATAATGGAGGTTTACCTTCACGTCTACCCAAAGTTACTCCTCGATTCAACTATATATAAATATATTATGTTGTACGCCTTCTCTATCGGATTAATAAACAAACAAAACAAACATTATTATTAATTGACATAAGCATATGTTACATTGCTTAGATTCCTTATAACCGCAAAGAAAGAGGCTCATGAGAAAGCATACCGAATTTTTGTTTGAGAAATGAAAAGAGTGAAATTTCATGAAGGGGGAAGATGGAGTATTAGCGAGTGAGAGAGGGAGAAGAGGATCGCGGTGTAAAGAGTGCGGGCGAGGGCGAGAGAGAGGGCAAGGGGCGGTTTGGAAAGGAGACGGGGTTGGCGGAGGTTGCAGAAGGGGTCATGTTTGGCGCGTGTCAATGCTCCGTCGTGAGTGAGGACCACGAATTAAGATGCGTCGCCGCGATACGGCGGTCGTGAGTGCGACCACCACCGCCGCCCCCCTTCCCCCTACACTTCTCCCTTTTGGAGGAAGAAGAAAAGGCGCACTCGCCGGCCGCGTGTAGGAGACGGCACCCCTCTTTCTTCGTCCCCCCCCCCCAAGGCCCCCGTCCATTCCCCCACATCCCCACGCCTCGTCTGCACCGTCGTCCTCTTCTTGCCCCTCCCGCCTTAACAGCCTTGAGTGTGTAAGCCCCTTTCACCTCAGAGAAAACCATATAGTCATCGCTCGGGATGCCAAAAATTCCTCGTAATGCAGCTAAAAGCGTGCCATCCCGCAACAAAACGTGCGCCGGCTGAAGAGATCCGTTTGAGGCTGCTCTGCTATAAGTGTTCCTTCAGCAAGGCGCTTCCTTCTTTCTGAACACATTTTTTTCTTCAGGAATCCAGAAGTCGAAGTAATAATCTTTAAAGAGATACGTTCATGGTGTAACGAAAAGCTACCAGTACCTAAGGTTAGCATAAAACTTGAGACAGGGTTATCGCTCATTGAAATTAGATAAATTTCCTATTACCCATAGAAGAAGACATCTTGCGATATTCCTGAGTGTAGATATGTTGCTTCCGTGAATGAGCGGTGATCGCAAGTCTAAATTACTCATAGGATATACTCCCTCTTTTTCATCTCCCCGCTTACATAATATCATGTTTTTATCGCAAATGATTCATAGTCTGGGTACCTCATTCGTTTGTTTAACCCCACGACGTTCTTTCGACTTTAAAGAATCCATGAAATTCAGTACAGCTCTGTATACTTTCAGTGTCGTATACGTGAAAAAATAACACACACTTTCGTAAGACTTTTATAAAGGGAGATTAAATCAATCTCGAGCTCCATACCAATGAGTTAAGAATTGTTTCTCAACTGAACCATAGCTTTTTAAAACGATTGTGAAAAGAATTCTCTAATAATAAAATCCCTCTGTAATAACGCAATTCTTACGGAAAAATAAAATATTTTAATATGTCGTGTAGTGTACGATTGATTCAGAGTTTAGATATCACACTGTGTTCCTGAAGCAATTCCGCGCAAGTAATTGATTCCTGCGTTCAGCTAAGCCAGGAAAAATATTGAAAATTTTGAAACTGAGAGGACTTTTAACTATCAACAATGCATCTTTCAGCAAAATTTTTCTGAGCACTAAAAAGAAGCAGCTCTTTGAACTGTCAAACAAAATGTATAATGCTCAGTAAGTTTTTTCATTTCCAGTTGCATTAACTCTGCGGTAGGGTAGCATATTAATAGGGAATTATTAATTTTTAGACAGATAATATTGATTATAGCGTTGATTCTGAAGCTAAATATTCACTAATTAGCGTTTATTGCAAACTGTCAGGACCCTTTTTGCGACGTTTTCCTTTGCTAGCCGACTGTCGTACAAGCGACGGCGAAGGCAACCTATGAAAAACCAAATACGCGGTTAGCGGCACTGGCTTAATTTCCGTAAAACACAGAGAAGTTTCTATTTTGGAAAGTATTTCATCATATAAGAAATTAACCCCGACGGAAGAAATTATTATGGTTAATGCATTATCCAGTGGACAGCCATTCTATCCGATGAAGTTATTTTGACGAGAGATGGCCAATTCCATCCTTACGGTTGTCTTGACATCACTTCCCCCCGATATCAACCTTTGCTAAATCGTACACCACCATTCTACCTGACATCTCGTCTACAGCTATTTAGCAACTTACAGGCCACCTCCACAGCATCTGAAAGAGACCGTCTAAACACCAGGAAGAGCCTGCGGCCTAAATGTTAGCATCAGAAATGAATTCTTACAGGAATTTGAGTTTCAGATATTTTCCTAAAAAAATGAAGGGTTTAGAAAGTAATTAAACAAAGACCCCAACAACCTATACAGATGAATTCTGGTGACTTGCGGGATCTCTAGCATTCAGACTCAAGACTTTGGGGAGCATTCATGAATGAAGCCAACTTACAACCAATCCTTTAACGAGCAGGCGAGCTACTTTAACGAGAAATATTGTATTAAGCTCCGAGGCGTAACACGCCACGCTCTTCGACTTATTTATCTCCTCGATTGAAAAAAATGCACTGTAGTATCCATTTACCACCAAAAGAGATGTTGACCATCACATTTTAGGAATAATGGGGATCGCTAGCCGGCAATCACGTGTTTGAACAAGGGATGGAACAAGGAAAGATAAAACGAAAAAAGATGAAGCCAATCATGCAGCCGGGGTTGATGGAGAAGTTAAAGGCGGGGTGGGGAACACAAAAAAGGACGGAATAATGCGTTGGAGATGGATGACGAGTGAAAACACAAAAGGTGTTCGGAAGGAGGCAGAGTGGATTTGGAGTGGAGGAAGAGAAGGGAACTCTGGAGGAGGAGGAGGAGGAGAAGGAGGAGGTAAAGGGAGTGTGCCCAAATGGTAATGGGCAGGAGGGAGAAGGGAGGGAGGCCTAAGAATTAGACGTGGGGAGAAGGTGGAGTGAGGGGGGAAGTATAGAGAGCCGAAGGGAAGAGGCAAACGCGTATGCCTTTTGGGGAGGGAGCACGGGGGGAAGTGGGGGGGTCACTTATAAGTCCAAACAGCCAGACACCTGGGCGTGGGTAATTGCCCTCCTCCAAAGGATTCTTCCACGAATCACTCCTTCTCTACAGCACTCAAAGAGCCCCTCCAAACCCTCTCAATCCATTCGGAATCTTTATTTCCAGCTCCAATCCCCTCCCCAAACCACCGAAGCGAAGTCGCTTGCGTTGCCTCTCTGACCCGCGCACTCCTCAATAGATGCAGGTGAGATCAACTCTAGAGATTGAATTCAATGCGACTGCATCGACAAAACATGAGCTTTACTTCCCCTCAGGAAAAGGCTCGGTATTTTTCTCTAAATACCAACAAATTCATCCGGGGATAACTGAGCGGAGGAGATGGAAGATCCGGGATTTAGCGTACTACGATTGATGCTTATCTTGATTACTGAGTATAAATTGGCGAAACTAACGTCCTTAATATATATGTGTTGCGAATAGGCTTGGCATGTTCTTATAATACTGTATCATAACATTAGGGTAACCATGCGAAGACGTAGAAATGCAATATCTCTCTGATATCTTGTAGGGAAATTTTTAGTGACAGATAAATTTGGGCGATTGTTATCAATAGTCAAAAAGATAATGTGAAACATAACTATGAAAACAGCATCAACAATTTACTTAAATTAATTTACATTCATTTTATCTCGTAAAATATCTAAAAATGTATTAAATTTCAAGTAACTGGAAATGAAGTGATGTAAAATTAAGTAACAAAGGGAAAATGGTATTTTTTCGACTTCTGTGTCCATCATTGATTCCTGTTTCAATTTAGAATTTATTTTTCAAATCACGACACTATTTTCCAACAAAGAAGTGCAGAGTAAGTAAAAACGATATCATTACCTAGTAAGTATGGGCCATAAAGCTGAAAATTTAGCTCACACATAGCTGCTTTCCTTCCATTGGGCATCAAATGTATTCGTTCGCGCCGTGGTATGATAGAGCAGAGAGCAAATCGTCGAAAGACCGAAGAGGGATGACTGCTTAATGCGATCAGCCCTGAGATGAAGCTGATTCGAGCGCTTTCGAATGAACGGAAGGGAGAAATGATACCCAAGATGAGATAAGTAGAAGAAAACACTCCAGAGCACCCCTCCCCACCCATCCCAACTCTCCCCAAAAAACATCTTATGACAACCACTCAGCAAATATCTCAACATCTTACCGATACTTATCTCTACTCCGTAGGCCAAATATTGTATTTGAATACTTCAAAGCAAACAAAAAGGCAAAACACTTGTTTTCTCTTAAATTCGAACATAACCATAGGCTTACAAGGAATACGCTTTGCATCAAATAAAATATGAAAATTCAGCCAGAAGTAAAAGCAATAACATGTTACTGTAACTGGAGACGAGAGTTTATATCACAGCTTGACGTAATTCGCTATTACAATACGGATGAAGAGAGTCATTCAATGAAGTCTTTGTGGTTAAACCTATTAAGCTTAAAAGTTGAATTTAGTTTCTCTTCATGAAGGCTGTATTACAGGGAGAAATCCTATCCTTGACGCACACGCTATGCCTTTTGGTTTTTGGTTTGGAAGCTTCGACGATAGTGATGCGGTGCTCACATAAATCCGAGAGAGTGATGCGCGTGGGAAGGATTTGATAAGCTTTTTAAAGGATATGGGATGAATTAAATGATGTGCGAGAAGTGATGGCAGCTTGATTGGAGCGGGCGAGGGGGGGACGTCGAGATGCTCTCGACAGGTGGGGGCCAGAGTCACGCCGCGGAGCGAGGCCACTCGAGATGAGGGTCCACCACACTCCAGGGATCGAGAGAGAGACCGCTAATAGTAATCATAACGCGGTATTCCGCTCTTCGGAGGAAAAAATGAGGTTCGGCCGAACGGTTTTCGTCGGAGCGAGGCCAAGATGGCGGACTCGCGTGCCCCCTTCGTCATGTTTCGCGAACTTCCCCGTCGTGGAGATGGGCTCTTCGTGAAGGATTTTTTGGTGGCTCCGTAAGAGGCAAAAGTCTCTCTGTGAGCTCCGGGCCGCGCTGGGATGACTTGACAAATATGCGAGAGAAAATGAGTTGCGCGATGGTTGGGTTACAACGCCTTCGAAACGAGGCACGATGAGTAGCGAAATGGTTGACGCGTTGTTATGACGAAATCCCGGACCGGAGCCCGCATCAAAAACGAATATGGAGATTTTTTTTTCAAACAAGTTCCAATAAGCTGAGAGTAGATATACATTGAGTGTGTTGCTTACAATGTTACATGGGAGTTGTCGTAAATATTTTTCACGTCAATGCCACGAGGAATATATCAAACTTGAAAATATCGCGCTGGAAAGCATATGCATTAATAGGGGTGTGAATGAAGGATCAAATGCTTGAAATGCCATTGAATGCAAATAACATGCAATGTATTCATTAAACTGCATTAATAGTTAGGTGTGCACGGGGAAAAAAGAATGCAATCACTGATAAAGCATTTCTTCTATCTTCAATTTTTGTCAAAAAGGTATTTCGCAGATAGCTGTCTCAAAGAGTCAATCGCAATCGATGTTCTCCCGGCAACATACAGCGAAAAGTGACAAGCAATCAGCAATGAAAACTTTCACTAAACGGACTCGAGTGTGATTTATTGTGACATTGTTTTGAGCATGTTTTAGAGGTGGTAACGCTGGCATTTTAATAGTTGCTTCAAAATCAATCGAGTGCCTTCCTAAATGTAAGGTTCGTCGAAGATATAATACACATGCTAAATTGTGTTCCAATAATTTAATATACAAGCAGAAGGAACCGGTTGAAATCCAACGTTAAGAAGAAAATATTGACCATGATATTCAAAATAAAGGAACATCTTTCAATCTTGATGTTCAAAGTGTATAGGTACAAATTCCCTGTGTGATTAAAAGTGATATCCCAAACTAAAAACTACACTGCGCAGCTTTGTTGTAGTGTATTGGATACCATGCTATTTAAGCACATTCGCCAACTTGGTATTTGAGTTAGTAGCTGGTGGCACAAGTAACACACACACGAAAGAATTACTACTATGCAAACACATTTTATAATTAGTTTTTACTAAAGTTTTAGTTTCCAATAATAATAATAATGAAGTCGGATTTAAAAGTGGGAATATGAATACATCGACATCAGCAAGTGTGCCAGATAAAAATTTCAGCTCAATCGGTTCAGTAGTTTTTAGGACAAGAGTAACAAACATACTCACAGACCGATAGACGTCACTTCATTTTCATAGATTAGCTTGCGAGATGAGTTATTAGCATCGAGTTTGCCCAATTTAATGTAAAAGTTACTATTAATGGAGCACTGTTTCCACAACGGCATTTGTTCATCCAGTGCGACCAATGATTGGTTGATTGATGAATTTACCCTTGTGAATACACCTGAAACCTTTATTTATAAGTGTGCTCAAGTAGAAATATAATAATTATTGCGATTTAACCGAACCATAATTACGTGTATGGCGGTAAATGGGTTAATCGAGGCCTGTTCCAATACAGCCATTGGTTATCGCATTAAACATCGGGTAATAATCGTGTCAGAATGCGGATAGATATGGACGAACAATTTAGAAAGGCACTGTCACATAGCATTATCCATAATTTTCAACCAATATGTTAGAGCTTAAGAAATACGATCAAAGCTTTAATTGACGTACCTGGAAGTAAATATCCTTCCTCATGCTATTGTTAAATTAATGGGCAGTATTTCAGGATACATCGTACAAGTAAGAGAAACTATTCGGAGATTTTTATTTTGAAGAGCGACAGCAAACTATGCAGGCTTTTTCAGGTCAATTCATTTAAGAGACTTTGGTTATATATAAAACAGAACATTTGACGCAATAAAGTATACGATACAATTACTTTGCTTGAGAGTACTTTGTGCAAATTTATTACTTCTCTTACCTACTTCACAATTAAACAACTCTGCAATGTCTCCTATTTGCACTCTTAATAATGAGAATTGGCATAAGAACGCAACCAATAATCAATATCTATATGTAAATCTTGCAAAGAATTGTAGATTTTCTTTCTAAATATGATATTGTAACACTCATATCCTACGAAACCTTTCACATATGTCATTAATACATGGAGAATTGGCTTTAATTTTAGAATGATCACTATTTTCAATTCCCAAATATAGCTGTGATTTTCGGGCTTCCCGCTAAATTCTGTACCTCAGAACACGTTCATTTATAACGGTTACTAAACCGGACACCGTTTATATATCCATTCAGTTCCTCAATCCTTGGTCCTTTTTTTCCCATTAATTTGTTTTGGGTTAAATCTGGCAGCTATTGGACGTATTTCGGCACTGTTTAGCCTATTGAACTGAATATTGTTCTACAGACTTCATATTGTATATAATGGTTATTATACACTCAGTCAATCTACAAAAATCCATTGACGATTGCAACTGTTACATGAATTTAACCATATACTCTGTAATGAACTGTAGCAACTGACCTAACTTTGTCTACCTGAGTAATGTCAGTTTTAAGAAAAACATTTCAAATTTTATATGAATATATATCTACATTTTCATACTACCCAATGGCATAATGGCAGTATACATCATAAGTATAGGTGCTCGACAACATGAGCATAAAGAATGCATTTTTAAAATTTCCTCATTCTTAAACATCAATCCCCACTCTTTAAAACATTTTTGAATGTGTATTCACACATTCACATCGACCTTGTATTGAATCTCCTTCTTGACCAAACTAACCTCGACTGATGGTCTCTCTTGCAGCAGATGTACCTCCAATTTATTTTTAAAAATAGCAGTTTTTAATTAGTTATTATCATTATTTACGTAGGTTCATGTGCTAGTGACACTCGGGTTACTCTTTCTCAAGACGAGTTTCATCTATGTACCAAGGAGGCAATCTTTGACGTATTCAAGAGTATACGGACCCGCAAGCGGGTAGCATGGAGTCTGGCATGAGACATCGGACCAGCTAAACTCTTAATAAGAAAACAACATTTTTATCCGATGCGCATGTGAATTACAGGTAGTTAACATGGGCACCGTTTATATATCAATTCAGTTCCTCAATGCTTGGTCCTTCGTTTTCCCATTAGTTTGCTTTGGGTTGAATCTGGCAGCTATCCGACGAATTTCGGCACTGTTTAGCCTATTGGACTGGATATCAGTCGCTCAATATATATAATGAAACCATAAATGAATGTGAACAAGTCTGCAGCAATGGCAAGGTATGGCATAACAGAAGACGCTCAACTGCCGTAGTCCGCTGATGCGCAAGGCTCAAATCATGTCTTTTAATCTCGTATGATTCAGGAAGTAGGGTCTTTATGACAGAAACATTTTGGATTCAGGATGTCTCATGCATCAAAGTTTCATTTGCCAAGGCTACCAAAATTGCAAAATATTTAATGAGGAACTAGCACTAAGAATGTGCGGGAAACGAAAAGTTGCGGTGGCAATGGAACTGACACTCAATTCCAATGGACTGAGTTCAATTTACCAAAGGAATTCCAGTATTCCCCTGCATTGCTGCAACATGGTGATCATTTTAAGTGAAGTACTTCGTCCGTCAGATGAGACGTTTACTGAGAACTTCTCGGCGTCTTTTGTTAAGAGTAAGGAAAGGCAGAGGTTGATATTCTCTTCTCCTCTTCCGGATTTGAAAAAAGACGCAAGTTAGTTAGCCAATCGCCTGGTCAAATAACAACATGTATCTATGCATATGTGTGTACGGATAATCTAATATAACTGTCATGTATGTATTCACGTATGCATAGAAGACATTCACTAGAATGTAACAAGTATGACGAAGCGGAGGTTAAGATTTTTTTATCCTTTTCCGTATTAAAAAAAGATGCAAGTTAGTTAGCCAGTCACATCGTCAAATAACAACATGTATATACGGATAATCTAATACAAGTGTCGTGCATGTATTTGCGTATGCATGGAAGATAACAATAACTAGTATGCAACAAGTATGACGAAGCAGAGGTTAAGATTTTTTTATCCTTTTCCGCATTAAAAAAAGATGCAAGTTAGTTAGCCAGTAACATCGTCAAATAACAACATGTATTTACGGATAATCTAATACAAGTGTCGAGCATGTATTTGCGTACGCATGGAAGATAACAATAACTAGTATGTAACAAGTATGACGAAGCAGAGTTTGAGATGTTCTTATCATTTTCCGCATAAAAAAATGACTCAAGTTAGTTAGCCAGTCGCATCGTCAAATGACAAAATGTATCTACGTAGGTACAATACATGAACGGACAATCTAATACAAATTTCGTGCATCTATTTACGTATGCATAGAAGAAATTCACTAGAATGTAACAAGTAATACGAAGAAAGGCATTTAACAAGACTCCAGGACTATAGAATCTTCTGGAACAAGACGAAAACACCGCGATGTAAACTAATCTTAACAAATGTCCATGACTGAGACGAAATGAGTGGGCATGGAGCATTATGCATACGTGGCGATCAATAGGGAGGAAAGTGGTTATTGGAGTCGGGGAACAGTGGACGTCAATAGCCCCAGGATTGGGGTTCCGATGATGACGAGGTAAGAGATGGGGCGAAGACTCTCTTGGATGCGGGGGGCGGTTGGGGTGAAGAGGCGTTGTTGCCGGTACGAATTCCGAAGGCGGCGGGACGGGGTGGTGGGATGAGACGAGGGAGTGAGATCGAGCGGTGAGATATCAGGCGGGGCCTGGGTATAGTACCGCCTACGAATCGGTCAGTGCCGAAAGCAATATGGGAGTATGGAGTCGAGGATCGAGTGATTTCGAGATATCGAGGGAAGGAGAGAGAGAGAGGCACCTGAGCCATCCTCTTCGGCCAGTGGGCTTCGGGTGGAAAAAACGAGCCCGATGCTCGCGATAGTGGAGCAGAGAAACCCTGGGAATAAAAATAAAAAACAACACACAGCTAAGACATTACAAAAAATCGTGTGGAAATAGAACTATGGAGTCATAAGTGAGCTGATGTCTCGTACAATGATTATCATTCAATTATTTAAATAAGCTTGTAAAGTTCCAAAATTATATGTTTTGGAATATGTAAATGTGCGCACACACGCTCCAAGAGGGATATTGTGTTTTTCGATTCTTATCGAGGTTTATGGGTGGAAAAAAATAATTTTTCTTTCTTATTCTTTTTGAGAAGACATTCCCAATTTTTTTTAGCAGTCAAGGTTCCAGTTATAAACGAGATCAGTTCATTGGAAATGTTCGCTACATTCTCATCGTTCGAGTTTCAAATCACCTGCCAAGTGTTCATGAAATTGAACTTAACGTTACGGGAACCCGAAATAAAGGCGAAAATAAAGCACTTGGTATTATTCCACTTAAATTCTTCATTACCGATCGATTTTAACGTTTGTGTATCGATATCATTGTGGCATTGTTAACTTGTCAAGATAACATTGCTATGTTCGACGCTCCCTTGATAATGACGAATGAGTTGAAATTAATCGGAAGTAAAGAACCGTATTAGAACATTACCAAGTGATTTTATTCATCTAAACTTGGCAAAATTCCTCAAAGTACCACCTGCTTCCATTAGCTTAAAAAGAAACATATTTAATTACACTAATTTTGGCGGGGAAGACCGCTTTCACCGCCTTAATAACTCTCGCTGCTTTTTAAAAGGGTATCAGTAATCCGACGATCTCCAAAAATGCTATTTATTGAATTGTGCTGATACTGGTGCATTAAAATACTTAATACCTGCACTGAATATTTGAATTGCGTAGAAATGTCAACTCAACAAATATGATTGTTCAGCTTCAACCTATGTCACTGATTTAATTGTGAAACATTCATCAGACCTAGCAATCAATCTATCATAATTGTTAAGATTTTTGAAAACATACCGAGAATAATACCGACATTAAACTCGATTCATAAACTTGCACTAAGCACAAATTGACGGAAAAGTGCATTTTTACTAATATTCAGAGAATATCCTCGCCTGTAACATTGGGATATTTTCCTATTATTTTTTCATGAGAAGAGCATTATAAGCTCTCACTCCTCAGAAACATGACAGAAATTTTTAACAACGCTCTCCTTTTGCAAGCGAATTAAGCCTAGTAACAGGGAGGCCTTAAGAAACGTATTCACCACGAGTCAAGGGGTCGGCCTTCATGGAAGAAACTCCAGTAAAGAAATTGCCGCGGAGGTCGTTCAACCACTTAATTTCTTAGCTAGGGAAGAGGGGTAATGCGGCGATAAGCAGCGCCAAAGGTCTTGCGACGCCGACGGAGATGGAACGAAGGGGGGGGGGGGGTTGGTGCTCCTGAAGAAGGGCCGGGAGACAAGAGAGAGAGCAAGGTGGTGGAAGAAGAGGACTGCCCAACCCTCCAGCCACCCCGCCCTCATCGCAACCACCCTCCCTCCTACCATTCTTCTTGTTCCACCTGCGAGGCCCCTTCCACCCTCAGCTTCCTAAGACACAGAGAAGGGTGCCGGGCGGGGAGAAAAAGGGGAATATTCCCGAAGGCGTTATCGCGAGGGACTCTGGGATTATGTACAAAAGAAAAGAAGTCGCTCGCTCGCGCAGTTCCGTTACTGCTGCTGCTGCTGTCCTGATTCATCGCAAAGAGTTTTTATTTAAGATGTAGTGGGAAGGGCAAAGGGGGACAAGAGCGCTTGCCGGAGCCGTTTAATAAATCACCGCGCTGTAAGATTACAGGGCAGAGGGTGGGAGTCGTATCGGAAGAATGGTCGAGGGGATAATCTCCGCTGGTGTCTCTCAATTACGAGCGCTTAAACCTGCAACGGGTGTGCTGGATATACTACGCTCGAGAGTGTTTCTCTCTCTCTCTCACGGATACTTTTTTATTGCCCGCAAAAGAAGTCTTCGGAGAGAGAAAAGCAGTAGGAAGTGAGCGAGACGGTTTTGTAGTCGCGTGAAAGTCATTGCTGGCGAGACCACTGCTTACATTCGGCAGTTTTTGAATTCCGCATATCTAGCGATCACGTGGGAAACTTTAAAGCGCTTTCGTGCGGTAGATAGATAAGGGCCTTTCAAATTTGTCTCTCTTACAAAGTTTTTTAAATTGTTGCGATGAATAATTATTCGAGAAAATGCGCAATGTGTCGGGCTTTCATGTTACTGGTCTGTTAACTTCAACCTCCGGTGCCCAGAACGTGTACCTGTTAATGCCATTTTCACGAATGCGGAGATTTTAAAAGTGTTCTACATTTTGGATCCCTTGTACATTTTATCTCACCATAATCCATGGTAATGATGGACGAAGTACTCGCGTCACTTTAAATTATCATAGAAACCAGAAAATATTTTGAAAGAATGAACTCACCAAATAACTGTGTTTTTATGCAGCATTCAGAATCGAGAATATGTAGTATGATAACTAAAAAGCTTTTCATTGTGCAAGAGGCATGTGATGCATACAACGTGTTACACAGAAGAGAAATATTCTCTGAAGTGCAGCGCACGGACTGACATTATCTTAAGGAAACGCCGGCCATTGTTTTTTTTAAAGGTAGGATGTTAACGGTGTACGTCTTAATCAGTATGTCGATAGCTAAGACCATTTACACCACAGGTGACTTGCAAATACCACCGCATGATCATTATTTGCAGACAATGTGTCTTTTTAGGTGGGGTGCGATAAATGTGATTGTTGAGTTCAGCCTTTTCATTTGAGAAGCTTATCCAATGAATATTCAAAGCAATTTTTACATTACTACTAAGGTCTATTCTGAAGCTAGAAAACACGCATTTTACAAATTTCACTCCTTCAAACATTCCACGCACTCCAATTTGGGACATATATGCTCTGAGATACGCCGAAGTTATGATAAGGTGGTGGGTTGAAACCTGTGTTATGATCATCAGACTTCGTCGAGACAACCTGTTAAATGAAAATCACATCACCGCGTCGTCTCGCCCTCGACGTCTAGCTTCCCGAGAAACTGAAGGCACTCTAGGCGACCGTCCGAGCGCTCGCCAGATTCCGAACGCATTCTAAGTCTCGACCCTCAGCTCAAAAACTGCCGTGGCTCAATGATGAGCTTGTTTTAGGCAAAGGCCGTTAAAACTCAATCGCTAAGGGAAGATTAGCATTAAGAAAGCAATGGGATGGTGATGGGAAAGAGGGAAGCGGTGCGGAGTGTCTTCACGTAAAAACCTTCGTAACGACCATGCTACACTGCGTATTTCTTCTCGCATTCTGGTGCATGAGATTCAGCGAGAAAATTGGGTCGTGCAATACGAAGAATTTTTAGAGCTACTAATCAAAAGGGAGCAGTGAAATATCCTCTATTTAAATGCCATGCACTTCTACTCGCAGTAACACGATTTTCACCCCCCAAACTGTTGCAGAAGTAGCTCCGATGCAAAAAAGTAGGAAATAAAATAGGAGACTTCAAATGTATAAATAATATATGGATTAATACTCAAAATATATAATGTATCCAGTATTACTCAGAGACATTGAAAATACCATAGTTGAACTGCTCTCTACTGTTAGAGTAGACATAGTTTGGTAGTTAGCTTTAATCCTGATAGCGTGGCTCGTCACTAACGTAAGTTAGTTAAAGTTTTGATGAGTTGGGCTCAGAACCCATCTGTACCACCTCCTCTGATGTTATTTTTGCTATAATGCACGCAGAAATTATACCTTATATCAGCAGATGCTGCTTCTGGAGTAGTAAAAGCCAACATATCGTTGAGATGTAATCGCAGGTATAAACACTAAAGGTGGATGGGTCCAAAACATACACAAGTTTAGTTGTTTCTTCATACTTAAGTTTTTAAACCTACTCAATATATGTTCATCATGAACGCTGGACGTCTTCGCAAAGTGATGCCCCAAGTTACTTGAACGATTAACTTCTTAATGATTAAATATAAAATTACTTAAACGATTAATTAATGTTTTCAAACAATTCAATCAATGGGTTTGCGACTTACATCGTAATACTTTCTGGAAAGTATGAATTGGAAGTGGAATCTCATAAGTCACACGTTATAACTCTTAAGTCACTCGTTGTTAACGTGTGGGCTGCAATGTCTGGCCATGATTTTTTATCTTGTACTCTGAACTTGAACTTAACGTGAATCCAATTCACAATCTCTGTATAAATCTCAGCATTCTGGGTTAATATCTCCGCAACGGATTTTTTTTATCTAACCTCTCTTTCTTTTATTAGGTTCTATAAATCCAATGAATTTTCTCCTTCTTCTGCTCTCGACTAGAAAGTCATTGTTTACAGTAGGATAAGATAGTTTGAGCGAGATATTTCTCTAGTCATAATAGAGACCATATTCGAATTATACGTTTTAATTTCTGCAGCTGTAGGAAATATGATTAAATATTGAATGATTTATGGTACAATAAGATACTATTATATAACTGAAATTTTTCATAATATAATAAAAATACCTACATAAGTTTTACCTTCATTAATTTTATTCACGCGGCACGTTTAAAAACTTCTTCACGACGGAAGTTTTTCTTGCGATTCTGAATAAAGTACTGCGGTAACAAAATGATTAATTTTCAAAGAGAGTCGAGAAAACATACAAAATGCATGCTGTTAATTTTTTGACGAAATATTGGCGTTGGAAATTCCTCATTTGTTTAATAATGCATCTCTGGAGAGCATACACATACCATTTCCCATGTTAAAGGGATGGGATTTTTCTTCAAAAAATCTCGGAAAGTAGTTCGGTAGGGGGCTGGTATTCTGGTGTCTTTGGAAGGGTGAGATATTTCTATTTATAATGAGACATAATTCCTTGTTTTCTAGGTGAAATTATATGTCGCCCAAACAACCGTAAGTCTCACGTTTATTCATGGTACCAGGAGTGGGGGTTAGATTTAAATATCAGCAAATGCACCAAAGTATCCTGTGAAAGTCATCACAAAAATGCCATACCCATACTGTGGTCGGAGTAAACAAAATATTCAGATACAGTAAAATATCTTGCAATTATCTTAACTTATGGTATATCGTGGGGATTACGCATACAGAACATATGTGGCGCAGCAATAAAGAAACTAGGTTTTGTTAAACGTATAATAGGAGGGTCCTCGGATGAAAAAGTCAAATAGAGATACTACTTCGCTCTGGTTAGGTCACATCTCGAATACGCCGCGAGCATTTGGGATCCTGGTCATAATGGTTTAACCAAAAATATGAATAAAATACAAAGGAAAGCAGCGCGCTTCGTTAAAAACTGCTAAGAGCGTACATATAGTGTCTCACAATTTTTAGAGGGATTAAGGTGGCAGCCCCTAGCGGCTCAGAGGCTACGCGCTAGGCTTAGTTTGCTTGAGAAATTCAGAACTGATATTTTTCAGAGCAACATAGAGAATATTATCATGACTCCTCACAAAATCTCTAGGCCTGACAGATGCGATAAAATAAGAAAGATACACTGCCGAATAGATAGGCACAAAAACTCGTTCTTTCCGCGAACAATAAGCGACCACAATAAAAATTGAGCTCCACTAGATACACTCCTATAATACATGTCACCATTTTATCTTCAAAAAACTTACACCTTTACGTGGCTGGTGACCTAACACCCCCTGCCACAGGCCCATGCGGCAGCTCGCAGGGTATTATGTAGATGTAGATGTATGCACATCATTTTTTGACAAAGATTTCACCTTCTGACGCTATTTAGCCAATATTTTCAAAATCAGTCCATCATTTTAAAATATAATAAAGGTTCGTTACTTCATCATCAATATTTCCACTTTTCTTAGTAAACTTCATGTTAAATATACCTATTCCTAAACTTCCCTCTCTCTTACACGCTAGTAGTAATTTCAACTGGTATTAAACAACCCATTTTTTAAATTTCCGCTTCGATCGTTTCGCCGGAAACTCTTATTCTCTTGATGAAAGATTCTCCTTCTTCTAGTCTAATAGTTTTATGCTTACAATGGGCTTGATCAACGCTTCCTCGTACACTTTCTTCCTTATTTCCGTAAATTTTCTATTTCTAAATTTTAACGCTAAAGAGCCACTAGGTACTTTGTATTATTTTAGCTTATACACTGAATAACGATCCTAATCTGTATCTGTATATAAAATATTGGTACAAATAATTTCATTGATCCAATTTCTATCACGCTTGTTTTTCACAGACAGCCTCACCTAGATGAATTGATGCTGTGCCAAGATTTTTTTCAATTTCAGCTCAAACCCTCGAGTTTCACAGTTCTGATGACGAAAGCATTCCATCGATACTATGGGAAAATTTAGCTAGTCGGGATTATATATGAGCTGACATTTCACATTCATTTCTGAAAACGTATGCTTATTTTTTACCAGAAAAAAAGAAAAATATTTTATTATAGTTTCCTTGATAAAAATATTTATGATTCCATATGGCTCCAAAAGTTGTAGAGAGGAGTCACATCACGACATGTTCTTTCAAATCAAAAACCCACTCTGACAGATGGCTAAAACTTGTCCAAAATTAATTACCCCCCTCTATGCTCACATATCACCTTTGCCTTCATTTCTTTGACACACTGGTGTTCCATTTTATTTCGATTCCTCTGAGCTCGATGCTGATAAGAGCCGTCACCTTAATACTCATCATCGTCATCTCCTTACCTTTGTGTCACAATATCAATTCTCATTCTGTGCTTTCTTTTGGGTCTTGAGAGAAATCAGAAACTTCTCTAAAACGTGTAGAAACATAGATAACGGGATGTATTGCCAAGAGAAGTATAGAAAAATTCTGATACAGGCACAAGCGACTTCGTAATAACGTTATAATTCCCATTTCAGTAATCCATACCATATCAATCATCCATACTTGGCGCCACACGGACAAGCCTCGTGCTGATGAGCGCACTTTATATTAACTTAAATAAAACTTTGTATACTCCACTATAGGTAGATTATACAAAGTTTTAGTGGAGTATACAAAGTTTTATTTAAGTTACTATGACTTACTTCCACAAAGTCAAGCCTGGAACCATTTCCTTTGTGATACTTTCTATCGTTGTAGTTTCATTCGGTAAGCATGAAATTTGAAGATTTCAAGTGCTGAGATATATTCGGTGCAATTTATAATCGCTAAAGATTCAATCCCCTAACATTTCTTGTTTTGGCACTTGATTTTTTTCTGAAGCATAATAGCGATGAAATGAACTGGAATAACACAAGGCGTTGAAAAGATCTTTACAATGTTTACCGTCGTGTATGGCAAGGGGCATTCCGGAGACACAGGCCGACAGACCAGTGACATTAGCATTTACAGTCAGAAAGGGAGGATTACACGCGTGGTCGAAATCCTTAAAAAGGGGTCTCTGTCTCCTGAACTGAGCCTCCCGAACCCTTCAAGACTCAAGAGAGGAGCTCTTCAGCGGAGATGATGTTTCTTTCCCGAAAAGGCTTACCCTCCCTGAGAGGCACGCGGAGGCCTTCTGGGAACGAGCCGTGGATTCCCGCACTCACAACAAAAGGCGAAGGGAAGAGCGGAGGGGAAAAGGGTGAAGTGGGAACGGGGGCAGAGAGAGAGAGAGAGAGAGAGATGATTCTTGAGGGCAGAAAAGGGAGAGCGACAGGCGACGGACGACCCGGGGAAGGAAAGAAAGCGAAGACAATGCCGAGGGCGCTCCGGGCGCTAAAAGTGTCCGTCCGTCTGCCTTCAACGTCCGAGCCACCTCCTCCACATCATCCCTTCTTGAGGAGACACTTCTCTCCGAGAGATAATCTCTCTCTTTCTGCGAGCACTCATATTACCTCTTCCTTTCTCTCTATCTAGTCCACTTCTCAGCTTTCTTCTCTTCGTTCTCGTCCCTGTTTTTGACTTGATGGTGGACTGTAAAGGTGGAATTTGTGACATTTTTCCAAAGTTTTCTCAAAATTAACATACATCCACCTCGCATGATACTTTTTTTTCATTCCTTTGCAATTTTTTCTACGTCTTCAATCACCTTTTTACTTGTCCAAAATTTATATTCTGCCAATTCCTCCCGTTGCGTACTAATGTGTATTTACGTAGAGCAAAATTATTCCGGTTTCAGATTCTCCCCTTGACACATGGCCAGCTTGGGTAATTTTTTTCTGCCTAGAAAATTTTATGCCTAACAACTTCAAAATATGTGTCAACCTTCTTCTATTAAAGTTGTACATCTTCACGCCGATTTAAGAAAAATTCAACTTGTTTTAGCTCAGAAGGTATTTAAAAAAACTCAACTCAATTTTTATTAGTCGCACGTCATTATTGGTCAAAAATTCTCCTACAATCGTTCCATTTGCTTAATATCATGCCTCTCTATGCCTCCAGATGGAAGATCAAATTTGCGGCATGCCACAGCATACGATTATACAGGAGAAAGTCATGTGATTGAGAACCACACGAAAAGGAAAAATATTCTCTAACATGAGTTTTGGACAACTCACCAATTAAAATACTACTAGCATGATTGGTCTTTCATTATTCCTTAGAATTACATAGATAGATACGTAGGCAACGAAATCACGGACAGTTTTGAAATGTAAATTCTATGTACGCAACACATACCAAATTCCATCACATAGAGCTTGGGACTTTTAATGCCTAAAAATCATTATTATTCGATAGAATGATATGTATGTCATGATCACTAATTGATACATGGCGAATATAAAAGCCCATACCTTTCAGGTGGATATCACTGCGTGTTCATTTGCTCTCAAATCAAAACTAAACGTATGCAGCACTTTATTTCATAACTAAAATTTTCCATGACAGTTTCTTGTAAAACTTGCACTTGAACAAAGTTTGCTGCAAAGCTCCCATTGGCTACATTTAAATTTGATATCTACCTTTGGATCATCTACAAAGAGTTTGCCACTGCATTAAAAGGCGTTCTAAGACAACGTTTCCCTGAAAAAATATGTTACAAATATCAAATTTATTTCCATACGAATTAGTTTTACCCGATTTCCTGAAAGTTTGCCCAAGAGAAGGGTCAGTTTTTCATCTGCAGCCCTTGTATGTGAAAATTGAAGGGTTAATATGGACACCACTTGATTTAAACCTCTGAAATTGCGATGATTTCTACTAAATTACATTTCAAAGCGTCGAGATGCTGCCAAATACGGGAAAATTGCAGGCGCAATCCTTCCGTCGTATTTAGAATAAATGATCTACGCATTATTTAGAATAAAACAGCTGTTTGAGATGGCCATGAGTGAGAAGATGAATCAGAGAAAAACAGATACAGACAAATCTATAACTGCTTTGAAACTCGAAACGTTGAGAATAAAAATATAACAAGACCTAAAGCACAGAAGCTAACCCGCTCAATATGAAGAAGAAACCCTAAACTTTCTGAGCACAAAGGCGATGACGCAGAGCGCACAATATGGAAGCGAATGCACCTGACAATCTCGGAGATGATTCTTCTTGACGGGCGAGAGGGTGAGGGGAATCGACCGGTAGCCCATGTGTATAACAATTTTTTTATATACACGCGGCGTCATCCCCTGCCGAGGGCCGCCCCTTGCCCGTCGTTCCTCGCCTCACGCACGCCCTCCTCGCACGCTCGTCTTACCGCTCCGCCCACGGGCGGGGGTGGACCGCGAGTGCCCGTCACACGGCGCCTCCCCCCTGACCCTCCCCCTCCACTTCTCACGCTTGGAACTCCCTCGAGGATTCGACGGCGATTCCGTCGCCGAAGAAAGGACCCGCGTTGGCGTCGAGGATTTCACCTCCCTCCACGGCAGAAGGGGACGTAAAAAAAAGGAACAGGTTGTGTAACGAGAGACGAGGCGGTTAGCAAGAAAGGGGGACAGGTTGGATATTTTTTTATGCGCGAGGAAGGAGCCTGAGGACCCGCAGAGAGACAGAGAAAGGAAAAAAAATAGAAGCAGCAAAGGGAAGGAATGAGAGGTAGGTGGGGGCATCTCCGTCGCGCACTCTTGTTCCTTCGCTCAGGACTAAGCATCGCCACAGTAGCGCTCCCGTCGTCACTTTCAAACCCTCTTGCCTGGGTTCTCATTATGGGATCAGACTTGTCGGCGCCTCATCTCTCTTCGGTCCCGCAGCAGCAATGCACGGGGCATTTGGGGAGGGAACTTCGTCTCCGACGGCAGAAGGAATAAAGGGAGAGTGGGGCTCTTGATTTTTTGTGAGGAGGCCCACGGGAAGAGAGAGGGAGGGTCACCCTGCCCGCCTTCTCTCCTCGTTCTGGCGCCTCCTTTTATTTTTTTCCTACACTCTCCCAAAGAGCCCTTGCGGGAAGGGAAAGGGATTACAGGTTGCCCGTCCCATCCATTACGCAAAAGCGCAACTCTCCGGCGGAGAAATGTCCACAGTCCTCGGCTGCGGACGGCGGAGAGGCGGGGTCTTGGTGACGGGAGATGGGGAGGAAGGGGATGAGTTATTTCCCGGGCAGTCTCCCTCGCTCCTCTTTTCCTCAGTGCCCCTCGCTGTCCTTTCGCTAAACTGAAGGGTTTACGAGTTGGAGAGAGAAAAGGCTTCTTTTCAGTGAGGGAGTTCAAGAGAATTAACAAGCCGACTCCTCCAAAACTAACTTAACCGTCACTTTCTCTACTTCTCAAGAGAATACCGGCGGCGCATTTATTCTCTTCGTATCGGATTCCTACGTTTTCAAAGAACAACATGAAGCGAATGAGAGCAAAGATGAAGGACTCGACACACAGGCACATAAATTTAAAGAATCTTTGTTGTGCTGTAGTTCAAAAACAGCCTGGGGGATGAAAGAGTGGTAAAGGCAAGAACCTTAATTTTTATGTATACAGATAAAAAATGCGACTTATCACTCATATATTCAATCAGAGTCAGTGCTTTGCTCATTTTAAATGTCGATAAAGAGTCCATTTTGCGATAAACACGAATTTTTTTACAGTCAATATGTGTAAGAGATTTTGTGCCCTATCATTTGCATGTTTTTAAAGGTAACACCTATTATTAAAATAAAACAATTGTTGATTTAAATGAACAAAAAGGGACAAAAATTAAGCGTAACACAACCGGATTCAAAGGAGGTGGAGCGAAAAAAGAGGAGTCAAGTTCAACAACTCATTCTCAAGTTGGATGAAAGCCGGGAATAGTAAAATTCGGGGGATCATTAAGGACAGAGTTTTGACTCACTAATATTAAGTTATTAGATTTACGGCAACCTCATGAAACAATGAATAATTTAAAAAGTATACGTAGTCTCTTAGGGAACAACAAAAATGGTGAAGACTAGGTGCGATTTATGATTCTTACGCCGAAGAATAATAAATTAACTAAACTTGCGCATGAGAAGTGTTCTATTCCATTAATCTGTGTGAAAGAGCTAGGCATTTAGGGATGTCATTTTATTCACTAGGACGTTATCCTTTAAAAAAACCAATGGTGGAGCACAATCACGCCTTTATGTAGTATTTTAAGTAGGTAGCTTTCAGATAAAACAATAATAGATTTTTGGCTCTGACAACTTAAATATGTGTCACCAGATATAATCATAAAATGTGCACTTTTATTCTGACAGAAAGAGATGAAACTAGAATAAGTCACAGTTGCAGATTCAAGAAAATTACTCAGTCTATCAAGGTGCCATAAGAATTCGTTTCAACTTTCACATATGTTTTGAAAGACAACGGAGAATTTATAATACAAGGTGCTACCCAAAAGTTCTGAGACTATGTATCTAGCGAAGAAGTCGAGAGAAGTAGGAACTGCCGCCCATGAGGGCACCACATTATACTGTTTGGGAATCAGTAGGCCGGGACGTGATCTTGCAACATGTATGGCAAGATAAGAGCGACTTGTTGACGGTAGTGCTTCCTGAAACTTCTGAAACAGTTGATATCAATGAGAAATAAATCACTATTGCTTCTCATTTCATTATCATTGATCATCCAATCCTAAGATTGGTTGACTGCAGCCCTCCACCCCTGCCTATCTAATGCTGGTCCCTCATTTCCTGGTAGCTAATCCTGGGTCTTCCTCTGGGGACTTTCCCCTCTATTTTGTCTTCAATTATGTTCTTCACAAACACATTATGTCTCAGGGCCTCATTCCATCTTGTTCTTCTATTCTCTATAGTGTTCTATAAGATCCTTTCCTCTTCTACTCTTTCTGTACACTTCATCAGACCTTATTTTCCGCCCAATTTATCTTCTTAGCACACCCCTCCAGCACCAGGTTCCGAAGGCTCCTAGTCTGTACTGGTCAGTTTATCCAATGGTTCATGCTCCCGATCCATATAGTGCCACAATACACTCGAATATATTCACATAATATTTTATGGTTTGAAGTCCAATCTTCTTTGAGCACAGCAGTTGTCTTTCTCCCGTGATCGCCTTTTAGGCTTGGGCTATTTTCCGCTTGATGTATGTTGTACTTCTTCCGTCCCAAATGATGGGACTTCCGAGATAGGTGAAGTAATCCACTCGCTCTAATTTCTCTACTCTCAAGGTGACTTCTACAGTCATCTTCTCTCTTCCGTATACTAGAATTTTAGTCATCCTCTTATTGTTTACTTCCATTCTCTTTAAAAAGGGCATAAATGAAACAGACTACTATCGAATGTTGCAATAAGCCATTGATAATTAAGCTTCGTACCTGGAAAGGACAATAGAATCAATGAAGCACTAAATTGAAGGGATATACGTAGAAGTTGCTCTGAGAAAAAACCCACCAGGTTCAGAAATAGAACCATGCCGTGCCAGTGGGCAGACCACGCTACTCAGGCATCTCAGAGGGCCCAGAGGTCAAGACGAGGGACGTCGGGTCGATTATCATCTTTAATCCACAAGAAGGTTGCCTGTGATATTATTTTTTGATAATTAAGGCATTGTGCATTACAATTCCTCGGCTGGTCAAATGGACCAAGGCGAGACGTAAAGTGAATAATGGTAGAAAAAGAATAAAAGGCTAAACGATCTCGTAAAATGATGTAGAACTTGAATATTTTTGGTTTTGTATCAAGGCAAAGCACCGCCTATCACGTTCTTCTTGGTCCATCAATATTCAGTCTTAACCTGCAAGCCTTACTGCTGTCCATATACCAACCCCACCTCCGTGCCGCTTCTTTTGCTTTTGCAAATCAAACATTAGCTGATAAAACACCGATTTTACTCTATGAAAGACATTGAAGCGGAATCGCAGAATATTCTTGATTCCCTAAGTTTACGTCATGGCCCTCATAAATTCCAACCAGGTCGTCGGAATCAGAGAGTAAATGTAAAAACTACTCTGAAAGTGCTAATTAAAGATTGGGCTAAAATACTTAAAATCTTGGTTATATTCAGAACCTCGAAACCTTTGGGTCGCACCTTGTATTTCAAATTTTCACGAATTATGAACTCGTTTCAGAATAAGCACTATCACAACCAATCAGAGCATCTATAGCCTCTGCCTGTCATTTCTTACGAGACTAGAACATTTTAGATAAAAGTTGAAGTGAATAATTCAAAACTCTGGCCAGAGACCGCCTTCCACCCAATATCTGCCATAATTGCGGTTTAAAACATCTGTGAATTAATATAGCACATGTGTATAAGATTAAAAAACACATTTCTAATAACCATCGTATGCCTACAAATTTGTACCTAGTTCTAGGTTTGGTATTTTTATATAAAAGTTGAAGTACTTACGACGCATATGATTACATACATACATACCAAGAACGCCGTTACCTTCCGGGGTAGGCACATTCACAAAGTTTCACTCATAAAAACATATTTGTACTCCAAACTCTGCTTCAATAATTTCCTCCATACTGACCTATCCTTGCAAATTTCTTTTGCTTCAATTACCCCCATACACGCCATCCTGTTTTTGAGAGTCCTTATATTCCTCCTCCTAAGAATTTCCTCGACCACAACTTTCATAAACTTCTCCCAGGCATAAACTGCACGCCCCATATTCTGTCAGAAGTAATATTCCTCACTCTTTCGATTAAAAGTTTGCTGAACACTTTTCCCGGTATGCTCAATAAACAAATGTCCCGATATTAATCATATAATTTTCCATATTATTTACATTCCTATATCTGCATATAATTTTCCGTATAATTTATACTTCTAAAATGAGTATATTAATACTTTTCACCAAACCAATACATTGTGCTCATCATTCGCTTCTATGCAATAATATATCCAGACTAAAGATAAAGAAATTATATGTAGTAGAAATAAGGAGCCTGTTCAAAAATCAAGGCAATGATCAGTTACCATTATTCCTAATCCTTTTTCAGATATTTATAAAAGTCGTTCCATGGAACAAAACTTCCAGTATCCTTACTCATAATGTGAGAATTTTTAAGTTTTCTTTTGAGCAGAAATATAACAAATAAGTAGCTTCTCTCCAGGGAGTTTAGGAGGCTTGCGGCGCTGGAAATCCGGGATAAAACTAAGAGCGCCGAAAGTTCCATTGAGCGGAGGCGAGGGTGTGGAGAGAGAAACGCCTGAGAGGAATGAGAGCGAGGAGGACTTAAATAACGACTCTCGATGCGAGAATCCTCATAACAGGAAGAAAGTTGGGGAACGATGGCCGAGAGGCTAAGAGAAATGGTGGAGGGCGGGACGTGAATCGGCGATGAAGGAATGAGATAGAGGCGGAGGAGAGATAAGGAGAAATTAAGGCGAAGTCGGGAACTCTGTTGATGAGTATTTGCTCTTTCGTTCCCTCTATCCCTCCATTCCTTTTCTGAATGTGAACGAAGGAGGTTAATTGCGGACATTGCGAAAGTAACAGCATCTGTGGCTGCCGAAATTACGGCTGACTGATGAACTCGAGGAAAATGATATGGGAAAACACATTTCCCTAATGATCTCAGTTGTGTAATTCACCAAAATAGATTTAAAACTGCGTTTATTAACTGTCACGAAGGCTTGTAACCCCAACGTTTACTGTAGGAAAATGATGAAAAAGACCAATCTCGGAAAGATTCTTAAATCTGAATATTCATAAGACATAAGTTGTTTTCATCATCGAGCATATTCGTTCTCATAAGAATTATTTTGATTACCGATTCCACTAATTTATCAGGATTAAGAGAATTTAATTCTTATAGATAAACTTTACGTCTTCAGGCGTGACTTCCTGGAAGTATTTTATATTGGAATCCATATTAAAAATAAGTATTGTATGAACTGTGGAAAATTACGCAATGGATTCGAATATAAAATACTTCCACGAAGTGACGCCTAAAGGTGTAAATTTTATCTAAAAGAATTCTTTTTATTCTGCTAAGTCGTGTAATCGGTAATCAAAATCATTCTTATGAGAACAAATATGCTGAATGGTGAAAACAACTGGGGATTTAATTGCTTCAACCGCTTGTTTTAGGCAATCGAGCGGGCAGGAGTGCCAACAAGCTTCGTATCCTGAGGTTTTGGGTTCGAACCCCGGCAGTAGCGAAGATCCAAATCCAGATCCCAATTTGGGACTAAATGGAGAGGACCTTATGTATAGCACTCCATGTGTCGGTTAGGATGTTATTCTGAGGGCTTCTTGGCACTCTTCGTTAGAAGCAGCCGGCAGAGAGCTGACTTAAGCCGACCCCGAGTTTCATTCATCTCTTCCTCCATTCCCCCTATTATCATTTCATTTTCTACCATTCCAGATCAATAAAATGGTGTAAATGGCTTAAGCTGTCGCCCCGTTCCCCAATACAACCAACCAACAACTTGTTTTATTTGTAAAATATAAGTTTTGCAAGTCCCTGGAAAATAAAAAATCACAGTGTTAGCAACACAACGATAAAAATTATAAGCTACTGACTGATATCTAGCTAACGTAACAGCTAAAAATCAGTCTAGTTTCAACTAGCGGTAAAATATAACCTCCACTATTTATATATTTGAACAAAGATTTTTTTACAATTCAAATAGAAACACTATTACCACCTTACGCTGATGCCAGAGCAATGTGATACACTACTAACAAATTGAATTTTCTCACTGGAAACGAGCCACTCAATTTCACTCGAAGATAGGCTTGCATGGTAACAGCAGTGCTAATGATACACAAAGGCTTTAATAATCCACACAATATGGTAGTTTGTTTCACCATGCCACATTAAGTTCCTCGTAAAAATGTTTTGGAAAGATAAATTTTCTGATGCAGCACAACGCACGCTGAGTTCGCTTTTTTGTAGTTTTGTAGGAATATATGCGTTCGGGCGACTCTTGTCTTTTCCTCCGAATTTTAAAATAAATTAAGTCAATCTAAGAATTAATATTCACACATGCTTAGGCCGAGTAAAAAAGTATGCCCATAGAAATGCGTGGAATACGACGCTATTGGAGTTTTAAAATGATCTTCGAGGGGTAATATTTGATTTTTTGCAACTTCCCTCGCTAATTACGAAGAAAAAGATGAGACATCGCGATGATGCAAAACTTCGGATTGCACGCACGAAAAAGCGCAGTCCACTAAAATAGGGAACCGATAAAATCTCCCCATTTCCCTCAATGGAACAAGAGGACGAAATAAAATGACGGACGCGAGCAGACGGGAGAGAATTCGGGCTTGCGTCCTTGGCCAACATGATTCCCCGTGCCCTCACCACCCGCCGCCGATTTCCTCCCAAACCCGATGGTTTTTAGTCCATCCACGCCGCGTAACCATTCGTGTTCCTCTGGGCCGTGCGCTTATTTACCCTGGCGGAAGAGAGGGGGCAGTCGAAACGAAAACGATTGTGAAATCTACCCACGGATCAAACTAACTCGCCATTATTCTTTGGCAACGTTTTTAGACCATCGCCAGCGGAGCGGAATGGATGGATGTGGCGCGAAAATTATGACGGAGAGCACGCACTAGCCGTTTGGATCACGAGGGCGCCACATTTTGCGTCTCCTCTAGCGTGCAGAGTGTATGAGGCGCAATTCGCGTCCGCTGCCCGCACACTCAAACACGCATTGGGGGCGTTCGGAAGAGCTTCCCTTGCAGCAAGCCTCCCTCCTCCCACTGGAGAGGAGTGGGGAGAGGAAAGCGAGAGAAAACGCGCCGATGGGAGGGAGAGGGAAGGAAGTTTCGGGACCGAGAGATATGCATCTTCCGCGAGCGCATCGCGTGTCTGCAGGTGACTTTAACGGCCGATGGCGAGGAAAGGGAGGGGGGAGAATGTGCGGAGTGGGGGTGGAAGGTGTGGAGTGATGTGGAGGGGGAGAAACGAGGGTAGGAGGGTGGAGAGGGAGGAGATAGAGACGAGCAGAGGTGGTCATTAGGGAAAGAGACCACTGAGGTCCTATTCCTCGCGGCGGATGTTGGGGTGGGTTGGTAACAAAAGGAATATTTGGGAAATGGCGGAAGAAATGGGAAAAAAACAGGCGTCGGTGTTAGCCTGATCAAAATAAAAGGTGCCAAGGTGCCCACAAGGTATTGTCCCACTCGATGGACAGAGCACTGGGGGATCAGAGATGCACCGAAAAATCTCCGTCATTGGCGAGATCCGAAACCAGGTGGCTGTTGGGGTGGGTTGGTAACAAAATGAATATTTAGGAAATCGACGGAGAAACGAAAAAAAACAAGCATCGGTGTTGGCCTGATAAAAAAATGGCGCCAAGGTCCTACTCGCTGGACGGAGCACTGCCTTATGGATCAGAGATGCACCAAAAAATCTCCGGGATCTGAAACCAGGTCCTCGGGATGGGATTTAAAATTTTTTTGAAAGTATTCTACCGGTAATGGTAGGTTATGTTGAAAGTCAGAGAAACTCCTCCTGGTTTTCTACACTTTTAGGGTTCCAATTCATCTGAGCATGTCTTCATTCTTCTTCATCCCGTCCATAAAACCTATTCTCCTTCTTCCGGCGGTGCCTAATTTTGCCCTCCGACTCTACCTCCGCATGGAATGGTGGAAGAAAACGTGATGCCACTGGAGTCCCAAAAGTGATACCAGGTGATTTATGGGGTTGTATGAATGCGAAGTACCACGGATAAGTGGATACAAAATAGTTTGTTGAAAGAGTGACGGAGCCGCAGGAAGAGAGGGGGGTTAAGTTGAATGAGGGTGCGGGACGTTGTGAGCAAGATGGTGTTTCTACGGGTAGGGAGAGGGCGGAGGGAGAGGATGGACGGGAGAGGAGTGGAGTCACTCCTTCAAGAGAGCGCGCTCTCTCGCAGGCAGAGGGTGTTGACACCGAGCGGATGAAACCGATTTGGCCGATCTGTAAAGTGAGATAGCCCACTCGCCTTGATCGTTTCCGTCTTCTCTTCTCAAGGAAAAGGAAAATGTTGAAGTTTTTTTTAAACGGAAGCCTAGTTGGGCCAATTCTAAAAGTACAATTATAATCAACATTTTTTGTTTTATTAAAACAGAAACAACAATTGCACTATTCCACAAGGTATTTTAATGCGTACGACGCGTTTCAACTCACAGAGCCATCATCAGGTACAAGACCTTGGTCTACATGGTCTTGTACCTGATGATGGCTCTGTGAGTTTAAACGCGTCGTATGCATTAAAATACCTTGTGGAATAGTGCAATTGTTGTATCTGTTTTAAAATGACGAACTTCCACGATGTCCCGCCTGAATCTGTTGAAAAAAACATTTTTGTTTTGATTTAGGTCTTCGAGCAACAAACATTTCCTAGCGTAGGATCCTTTGTCGGAAAACAGGGCAACTTGCCATTAGGGCAAGAATAACTCCTCAGCACAATAAAATAATCGTCAAAACTAATTATGCATCATAGACGACTGATAGGATCCTGGCTGCAACATGGAAAATTGATGAAGGGCAGTGAAAGCGGTAGAGCCCAATATATCCATAGAATTTTTACGAGACATGCCAGGTTTGAAATATATACCTAATGAGTATCTATCGGGATTGTTAAAGTTGGCATAATGCGATTAGATATCTTATCAAACATGTAAGAATGCAAATACCGAAAAACGGTATGATTTTAGACATAGTTAAATTTTCATTCTGATTTTAGTTCAATAATTAATCCCAATGTCGCCAATGATGGGGCACATCTACTCAAAAATATAAAATTAACAATACGGTCTTTTCGACCAAATTCTGATTAACATGCCGTAAAAGATTATCCGTCTGTGAAACGTATTGAGACTTTTCATTCTAAGCCGCGCTTACCTGGTGTCATTATATAATTCAGAAATAATAAACAGCCTACATAAAGATGAAAACACGAGGGTGACAGTTTCGAACATATTTCTCTTGTTACTATCAGAAATTGATAAGACTACGGTGTGCAGCTACAACTTTCACACAATCAATGGCGATATACAACCACGGTTATATCTGTGTATGAGTACGGAGCTAAAATGACACAAAAATATTTTTTACCAAAGATGAAAATCGGCCATCGTAAATAAATAAATTAAATGGTACCAGCTGGGAAATGAACTCTCTTTTACGAATAGTTGTACGATATAACCATGTGCTGGATACGTATACCATACTTTAAAAAGTAATGAAGAAACATTTTGAAATTTAACTAAGCGGCTAAAAATACGCGGAAAAATGTCATGCATCAGAGATCTGTCTCATAAAACTGGCGAAATATATAGTGGAAAGACTTTTCGGGTATAAATCCTGGCTATTAGTATAATAAAAATGTAAAAAAAGTCATTAACCCATGTACATTCCGGAAAGCCATAGATTTTACCCTTATATGTCGCCAACAGCATTAAAAAATACATTAGGATGCGCACTTAGATATTATGAATAATATATTTAACTTAAAGAATGATTTGGAGGATAAGAAATATCCAACTAGAGTGAATTAGAACTCTTAAATCCTTGCGAGGGCTGAACATTCATCCAATCATCAAAGGAAAACTTCACAAGAAAAAATTAATAAGCCAAGGCGGGTCTGAAAAGCAGGCTTTATTTCAACTCAGAGAGAGCGAGGAAATTTGACGAGCAAACTAACCAAATCCAGGATAATGGGAAGGGATCGGAATAAAAGTTTTCGCAGTGATTTGTCTTCTCAAAAGTTTTGCGGAGTTCCCCGACCCCAGCTTCGTAGCTGCGATGAAGGGGTGGCCGGTTAAGAGCGAGTGGGGGGGGGGAATGGAGAGGGATTACAGAGCGGGAGAGGGCAAGCTTCGGCCAGGAATAGAGAGGGGGGGATTTTAGAAGGGCGCGGAGAATAGGAGCCAAAAAAAAAGGCCTGCGTCACCGGAAGATGAGCGGGAGGGAGGGAGGATAGAAAAAATAGGAGGGAGAGGAGGGCATTGGAGCAAAAACTCCAAGAAAAGAAGAAGAAACCCTTTTTCTTCTTTACACTCTTGGCATCTTCCAAATGAGTTTACTTCTTTCGTGTTCCATAATTCCCCACCCCCCGACGAGGCACTAGCCGTGCAACTTCGGCAGTAGTTGGAAAGGTATAAAGTTGTTGGGCTCGGCTAAGAGGTGTGCAGAGGGAGGGAGTAACAGGATGATAAGAAGGCACGAGAGCGAGGGGAGCGGCTCACCCACGACAATTCAGAGTTGGGATTTGAGATGGGAGTGTGGGGAGGCTCACTGGGAGGAGAAGGGGAAGATTGGGAGCAAGGGGAGAGCACGGAACTCGACGAGCATATTAATTAGGAAACCAAATTAAGGGAGGAGCTGGAGGCAGGGGGTGGCTTACAACCACTGGTAATCCTACCGATGGTAGTGAATTAATTTTAACGAAGCCGGAGGTACCCAATCCAGCCTTTTAGAGAGCCTGCGAATATGGCGAATCCTGGAATGAAGAAACTTTCTAGAATGCTCCTGTTTCTTATGCTACCAACATTATCGAGGGCCAATTTGATTTTCTTGCTGGCATAAGCGGCGCCTACTCAATTAATTTGAACCACATTGTGTAACGCTCTGCCGGTTGATATTCCTCCTTTTCATAACAATACGTGAAGTACAAATTCATGATACATAAAGTACATATTTTCACATGCACGTAAGTTTTATAAAATATCAATCCCTGAGGAGCGTTGGAAGAGGAAATAGTATTAGAACCTAAATTGCACAAGGTATGTAACGAACACACAAATGATGAAGTTCGGCAGAGAGATTGACCCTCCTGTGAATTTAAAAATTCTAATATTTCTTTTTCATCACCACATGAGGAGAAAATTTTGCCCTGATATTGATTGAAACAATTTTACAATCTGACACCACCTAAAAATTCCTCACAAAAAGTTTTTCATGATTTGACAAAACACATTCACAAAATATATTGTATATGAGGATATATATACAGGCAAGGATGTATCTAAGGTACCTTTACATTAATTTTACCAATGGTGAGTTTGTAAATATGGGAAGGATCAACCACAGCAGCACCCATTTCCTACATATAATATCACCAATATCAACAACTGGGAAATAAGGCCATTAATTGTAAAATGTTTATAAAGCATTGGTAAATGCACCCCACATGAAACCAAATCCAGCTTCCTAGTTGCGATCCATTTTGTCATTCGACATAACTCGCATCTATATTTCACTCTGGGTAGAGAGAGTTCCTTTCAAGTAGCATGGATTCAATCAACAATATCCTACTTCAGAGCTAATGTAATGGTTAAACGGTATCGGACTGTTTTTTGCGGATGATGGGAAGTTTACAATGTGATATGACCCTCAAAATAAGCATTTTGATGACATTGATTGACTCATTTAGTAGGAGTAAATATCAAATGCAGCACTAATGAGATTCTATATTTAAACTTGAAAAATGTAAAATCCTTCGAGTGGCGTCCATCCCAGTATTTCAAGATTTAATGCATGAGGGTCAGTGAGAACAACAGAAAAGCCACAAGTCATTTATTGGCATCTTCATCTTAATCTCCATTTCAACTTGAAGAGGAAGAATAAAATACACATAGCGAAGATACTGTGTGAAGATAGGAACGGAATAAGGCTTGAAAAAGTGTTACTGTACCAAGAGGAAGTGTTTTGCATATGGTAAAGAGAGAATGAAACAGAATGAACCTTAAAGATTGAAATGCGGTACTTGAAGATCAAGAAGGATAAAATAGGGGAAAAATAAACGGTATGTCAAAAGTTAATATCAATGCAGCAAGCGGAGCTAATTAGAAAAAGGCAGGCTGATTAAAAATGATATTTGTAGAGGCTAATAATGTCAAACAACCTACTTAAATGACTGATCCAGAAAAAATACATAGACATATCATCAAAAGCAATAAGACAATCATCTTATTAGCGCATGCATCAGGAATATTTAAAAAAAATGACCTGGGATTGGAGATCAAATATGATGACAACTTTGTGATTCCGAAAGGGATTCAATTTTTGAAGTTAATATGAAAGAAATCAGAGAAGGCAAGACGAAATAAAACTGAGAGAGACAGCCAAGTTGTACTTTTCAAATGAAAGGGAAATAATTTTAATCAAACAAGAGTAAAAAAATGAAAAAGAGCGATCGAAAAACAGTATGAATCAAATATATATTCTAAAACTAGGAAGAAAGAAAGCCAGTCCAAGCAAAATTATGTGAAAGAAATTAAGGATATTCATTGCTAGGGAAAATTCTGAATCTTAAAAACCATTGAGAAATAATTTTAAAAATGTGTTTCCCTGAGTAGTAGTGTTAATCATCTAGAAAATATATAGGCAAAATAAATGACGAAAATAAAAAAAATTCTGATGCATGTGCGAAGAAAATACCACCAAGGCCAAATGAATTACTGCAACAATTCAACTTCTGCCTTCCTCGGAAGCGAAAAAATGGGATAAAAAGATCAGAAAGGGAGCCACAAAGGACGGAGAAATAGGACAGGGGTTGGACGGGTGCCGAGGGGTAGGACAGAGAGAGAGAGAGAGAGAGGGTGCACATGTGCAAACAAACTAGGAAGGGGGAGGGTCAGAATGTGGGGAGAGAGCATGAGGAAGAGAAGTCGGCGGTTAACGATAGGGAAATGAGGACCTTCCGCGCGATTTATATAAATAAATAAATATACGTGCAGCGGCACCTTTCTCTTCCTCCCTATCTCGCGTCTCTACCCTCCCATCCCCCTCGCGCCTCCGCATCTCCCGTCAGGAGGATCTATTCTCTTCTGTCCCATCCCTCCCTCTCGGTCCCTCGGCGGCATTTTTTCCCTCTCGTAGCGCCCTCCCCACGCACACACTCGCATAGTATATCGCCGCAAATGTATTCCTCCGCTCCGCGCAACCGCCTGCAATTTATGTGACGATGCTCGCGTCAGGGAGCTGGCGCACGGCAGGGGGGGAAGGGGGCCCGGACGGGAAGAAAAGGGAGGAGGAGGGGGGCGCCACGGTGTTGGGAGTTAGGGGGGGGAGAGAGGAAGAGGAGGGTGAAGAAGATAGAGTGCGGGACGTGGTTGGGAAGTGAGAAGGGAGAATAAATGGGAAAGAGGACCGAATTTGCCCCTCGTCTCAACCTCCCCACTCCCCACTTCTCGAACTGAACCTCCTCATTTCGGAGCAATTACTCCTCTTTCTCGCCTTCTCTTCTCCTACATCCCTATCTTCTTCTCGACGAAGAGTACCCTAATTGTTTCAGATGGCCAAACACTAAGCGGACCCGTTACATTTCTTTCCATTTCTCAAATGATTCCACAAACCTCTTTTCCTCATCTTACTTTCTATGTACCGATTGGGAGAGATTTTGGCAAAACCTTGCTGAAAGCGTGGGCACATCTGAATCACAAGACAAGTTTTAAAAAAATACGAATAAATACACAAGTCAGAAACGGCAGTTCGTATTGTAATTATTAGAAACGGAAAGCAAACGCTTTACAATATTTTCCAGGCATAATGATAATTAGCAATTCAAATGGTTAAGAACAAAACAGGGAAGCCATTGAGTGAAAAGGAAGATATCCAGAATATGTGGAGAAAGTACGTGAGGGAGACAACGACAGCGATAAGAAACCCAAAAGTCTGGATTTATAGAATGAGAGAGCAATAGATATGGATGTCCTTGTGCCGGAGTTACTTGGCGGTGAAAGAGAGATCATTATGAAAGATTAATCTCACAAAGAAGCGCGGAAGTAGATGACATGTCTATGGAGTTTCTGAAGGTTTAGGTAAAATGAGAAAGAGCCTTTCTTTCGACATTATTGATAGGAACTTCGGGGAAGAATTATGGCCAGATGACTTCGTCAAATCTATTTTAATAGCTATTCCCAAGAAGATGAAAGCGTCAAAATACAAGTAGTATTGAGCAATTAGTTCGATTTCAAACGTGAAAAAAGGAATTGCTCAGAATAATTAGTTAAAGCCAGGAGACTAGGGAAAAAGACCACTTTGGCTATGAACAGTTCGGATTCGGAAAAGGAACGGAAGCTCTGTAGGCAATTTCAGTGATGAAAACACTTCTAGAAAGAAACATAGAGTACAATAAGGATGCTTTTGCTTGCTTTGTGGCTGATGACGGAGATCTTTGATAAGGATAAATCGAATAAGCAGGTGAAAAGTTTGATATAGTGCGCTGCGTTGTTTGAAGCGGAAACGTAGGCACCGAGAAAAGCCTGCAGGCGTAATTATGTGGGTGCAGAGGAGGATGGAGAGTGTGCAATGGAAAGAAAGTAACACGAAAAAGGTAGTGCTTTTAACGGTGGATGAGGAATGGATACCTTTGGATTAAATCTGTGGGAGGCAGGGAGTGGGAGGCTGGAAGAAGTAATGACGGGAGATGGGTTGCTCAAGGCGGTGATAGAGGGAAGAATGTTGGGCTACTAGAGAAGGAGAAGAAAGAGAATAATTTTCATGGACGGGATGGAGAAGGGCAGGGCGTACTTGGATGTGACGAAAAAAATACTAGACGTAGATTGGCCCTGGACGTGTAAAATCTGGAGGATTATCTTTGAGTGTATATAAAACCAACCTTAAACCGATCGATGAATTTAACATACAAATAGTGATAAATTAAGCACGCATGGAGAATATTTTGGATAAACTGTGCAGAAAGTGCGGGTACATCTAAATTACGACACGAGTTTGAAGAAAATACGAATAAACATACATGTCCAAAACGGAAGTACGTCTTTCATATTATTATTTGACAGAAAATTTTGAAGGATTATTTGAAATTGCAAGATATGCATAACAGTCCTAGGATCACCAACCGATGACGCATTGATTGAATATAGAGGGTATAAATTAAAGATTAATAATTTACCACTTGTTATTGTCAAAATCACGATAAAGGCACAGTCACCATGAAGAATTTACAATAATATTCTAGCCAAGATCAAACTGCAGTTTAGCCCCGGTTGCCAAAATTAATTTTCTCCTAGGTTTTTAGGCATTTATAGTGGCTCTTCGAATGCACTACAAGATTTGGTATATGCTTAAAAATTGCAGAGCGGGATATTCGGAATGATAATAAATTATAACAAAACAAAAGTAATGAGATTCTCAAGGACAAAGAAAGTGAGACTGGTAATGAAAGTTGGACACAAACTCGATTCAGTGGAAACCCGATCTCTATTTAAATGTCTTGTGGAGGGCACTTCAAGTACAGAACTCCGTCTGTTGGATGAGATGTTAAACCGTGGTCCCCTTGGCGCCTTTCGTTAAGAGCAGGCTAATGCCGACGCCGGGTTTCTATCCACCCTTCCTCCCTTACCTATCCCCTATGGAGCAAATGACTTCAGCCGTCGGTCGCCTCCCCAAATATCCAATCCAATCCACAAACTCGAGCAAGTAGAGCATTTTAATTACTTAGGTAAGACGCTAGAAGATAACGGATATAGTAATACAGACATACGGAAGAGAATAGCGCTAGCTAAGGAGGCATTTAATAATAAATGGGGCTGATGACGGGGACCTCAGGTAAGGATGTGAAGAAGAGGGTGGTGAAGAGTTTCATATGAATCATAGCTTTGTATGGGGCAGAAACGTGGACCCTCAGAAAGGAGGACGAGAATAGGCTTCAAGCATTTGAGATGTGGGTGTGAAAAAGGATGGAGAAGGTGAGGTGGACGGAGAGGAGGGCTAACGAGGGCTTGAGGAGGTGGGCGAGGAAAGTAAACTTCTTAATGAAATTCGAGATCGGCAGAGTAGGTGGCTGGAGGATGTAATAAGGGGTGATGGGTTACTCAAGGGTGTGATAGAGGGAAGGATGTTGGGCAAGCGGGGAAGTGGAAGAAAGAGAATAGGCTTAATGGACAGGATGATGAATGGTAGATCGTTTGCTGGTGCGAAAAAGGATATAATATAGCGAGTTAGGCCCCTGAAAGTGTAGAAAACCGGGAGGAGATTCTCAGACATTCAACAAAACCTACCTTAACCGGTAGGGTACTTTAAAAAAATTTAGTCCGAGTAAACCTTTGCTTATTCTTGCTTGAAAATTTTACGGGATGAGCCGAAATAGTTTCCCTCTCTGGTAGGATATTTCCCCTTTTTCTTCACAACCATTCATAATCATTCCATAACAAAATTCTCTTAGCGTCAACATTGTAGCCATTTGTTCAGCTGCGATGATTCTCAATACGTGGTCCGAGTACTCCTCCAAATATCGTTTTTTCTCGTTGTATCTACGAAAGACGCCGAGAACGCACCTGCACATCCATCCGCCCCTACGCTGGTTACTCCTTCCTTCCGATCGTTACCATCACCCTCATCCCAAACTCTGTGCCAGACTCTCCACCTCACCACTCACTGCGAGCAAGAGGACCCATACCCTCAACATTACGCGCGCCCCGGGGCAGATAAGAGTTCTCACCGCTTCGGCCCTTGGGCGTCATTCGGACTCCACCGAAACGGCGCGAGGAGTGGGTGAGGTTCTGTCCGCCCCCCCCCCCCACTCCCTTCCCTTCCTCTTCCCCCGCACAATCATTGGGGAACTTCCCCACTCGTCGTCTCACACCACCGCTCGCCCGCAAAAAGTTTCGTATACATTACTTTTTATCGCCCGACCGCTGACACAAGATGGATTCGACGCGACATTCGTCAAAACTACGAAATGTGGAAAAAATAAATATAAAAATATATATGTGAGTACGAAGGAGTAGAGGAGCCATCGTGCCAGGATTTTTTTTGTACCGAAAAAAATTAATTTTCGTTTTCGATTTGGTGGTCGCTTGTACCGTTTTTGTTTCGTCCCCGGCGTCCACCCTCGTCTTTTTTTTCAGCCTTCGACGCCCCCCCCCCTCCCAACCCCCTCTACCCGGTTGCCCACTCGCCCGAGAGGGACGCAGAAAGTGAGCAAGTCTTATCGCTTTTCGGGCGAGATTACGATAATGGGAGATGGATGGTTGATAAACATCGCAGGGAAAAATCGCCTTTGCATGTGACCGCGTTAAAAAATTCTTCGTTTTTCCGTCGGCCGGAATGGGCGCTGTGCTTTCAGAGGACGATTTCTGTCGAGTTAGTCAGACGATATGAAACGGAGGATGGAGACATTTTTGAAGTTACGATAGCCGAGAAATATACCTTGAGCTTGATTGCAATCACTGAAGCGACAGTGAATTACCATGGTATCTATGCATATTACATCTATGATTAGGACCGGTACTTTGTAGTCATTATTCAAAAAGACCCGTTGGCAGGCAAGCGGATTTGTTCCATTTACAGGACATGATGAGGGTGAAATAGTTCCAAAATATGGTGATGTCCTTCAAAGATAATGAACGTACTTAAACGACCCTGGCAAGGCTATGATTAAAGTTTAGAACGGCAGTATGCAGTTTGGCGATGGAGGATATCAATTCACGAAACAGCTTGTTGAATGAGGAATTGATTATTAAGGAGCCGCTGTGATCACGCAATGACTCCTGCATTGTTTGAGCTTTCGTGTTTATTTCAAGATGTAAAAAATTAAAATAGTTCTCATTTGAACACACTGTTGTCGCACAACTATACACCAAATACGCTTTTTGTGACATTTAGTGCCGATGATTATGGGTTATACATTCAGGGAAGCTCTTTCAGTTTTTTCTTACTGAAGGAATTGATTATTAAGGAGCCTCTGTGATCACGTAATGGCAACTGCATTATTTGAGCTTTCGTGTTTATTTCAAGGTGCACAAAATTAAAACATCTTTCATTTGAACACTGTTGTCGCAAAATTATGCCACAAATACGCTTTTTTGTGACATTTACTGCTGATGGTATTGGGTTTTACATACAGGCAAGCTCTATCAGTTTAAGACTAAGAGCACGTTTGAAATCGTAACGGGGACTTTATCTGCCAAAAAATAGGTATTAATACGACTCTTTGTAGTAAACTTTTCAACATTTTCTCGCATGCACTAATATCACTCATACTAAAATGTGTGCACCGGAACAAGATTACACACATAAGTCACGCTTCAAATATTCGTACAACGTTTCCATCGATATTACTATTTATGGTTCATGATGTAATGGCATACTAATTATTTTACAGAAATAGAACCGTTTTCAGGGAAAACAATACTTCTAGGTAAAGTTTTCAGGCTTACAAAAGGAGCCAATGGTGTAAATGTGGGCGAATGTCTCCACCAACATTGGACTAGTACCACACTACTACAATGCAGACTTCCAGCTTAACCTTCGGCGCAAAAGAGCGCTAAGTGTGGTCATTCAAGCCAAGCATATTACGCTGAGACAACTAAAAAAATGAAGGAATGTCCTACAAGTAAGCGCATCTGCCAGATTATTTATTTGTTTAAATATATTTCCGAGGGCAAGCGGCAATGTTTTACACGGCTGACCCACAGATATCTCCTCACTCTATCGTCGCTGTCTGGCTTGACAGTTTGGCCGAACAAACCCTCGAGCGCGCGAGAGGCAAAAAGGGGTTGAGAGAGGGAGGAGACATATTATATATAAACTTGATAAGAAAGTGGAGTAATGGTGCTCGATAAGAGAAATAAAATATTGCGCGCGGAGAACGGAAAACAACGGAAGATGAGCGAGCGAGGGTGGCTCCGTGGAGAGGGAGGGGGTAGTGGGGGTGTTAGAAAGGAGAGGAAAATAAAACAATCACGATAGCGCACACACAAGAGGGGGAAGGGAGAGGGAAAGGAAAGACATGGCAAAGGAAAGTGGAATGGGGCGGGGTTGGCGGGGGGGGGGGGGCAGGAGAGAGAAGGTTTTTTCGGGTATTTGTGTGCGAGTGTGCGCGCGTGGGTGAGCGAATAAAAGTGGAGAGATGTGACGTCGGGAAACAAAAAAAAACGTAACGAAAGGTAATTTAAGCGGAGGAGATACGCTTCGGAAAAGTAGGAGAAACACACAAAACGGGTGCGCACATAAGCGAGGGGCGGAGGTAGAGGGGGAGGGAACGGGCGGGGATAAAAATGAAAAGAGATAGTGGAAGGGGGAGGAATGGATGATGGGACTAGAGAGGAGGGGTCGGAGGTAGTCGTCGTGTGAGCTCGTGGAACGGGGGGGGGGAGTGAGGAAGGACGAGCGTGTGAGTGGAAAGGGGACGTTGAAGAGTGTGGCCGGCCAGCCAGCAAGCTCTACGGTGGACGAAAGCGAGAGCGTAGAGGAGGGGGGGTTAGGAGAAGTAGGAGTAGGCTCGGGTAGAACAACGAGGATGAGAAGGGGGCGGAGGATCTTTTTTTTCTAAAAACGCGGATTTTTAGGCCCGCTGGAGAGCGGTCTCCCTTTTTTGAAGCGCTTTTATTTACTTCCTCACCCCCGTTTGTTTTCTTCCGCCACACCCCCGCGCCCGTGCTTACACCTCCACTGGTTATTCTTCCTATTTTTTCATTTTTTTTACGTTCCGCTAAATTTATACCCTTTCTCTCTCATCTCCTCATCTCCCCTTCCTCTTACTAGCATCCTTTCCTCCATCCTTCCCTGCCACCGCATATGCACCCCCATCTTTCCTCCGTATATGACTCTAACTCCCGCCAACTCCATCAGCTCTCATTTCTGTCATCAACTCTCCTTTCCTCCGTCCTTTGCCCAATCCCACGAAAGCTATGTATACAGGAGCTATTTTCACGGGTAGTTATCCGCGGTACATCTCACGAGCGGTTAAAGAAAATTTTGTACTCGGGCGACCACGATACATTTTATTGAAGGTATTTGGGTAGGAGAATGAGAGAAAGAAGGGAGGAGGAGAGAGACGTTTTCCGGTAAGCCCTTTCGCCGCACTCGCAGGTCCTTTTCTCCTACAGGCTGACAAAAAACCCACTACTGCTTGTTCTCTAGTGCTTTATTTCCTTTTCTGGCGGCGCTACCTCCCCGACTGCGCTCGGTGTGTATCCGCAAACACGTAGGATGAGGTATAAGTGGAGTTTTCTTGCGAATCGGGGCTAGTCTCTAGCGACAGGGACACCCTCGGGTGTTTGCCAGTTGTGGCGTGGCGGATGAAGAAGCCTTCAGGACGGACCACTCTGAGTTAGCCTTGGGTGGCGAGAAAATCCTTCTTTTCGGGAGAAACTACTCCTCGGATGAAGATGCGACACCGAGCTGGGGTCTACCATTTCCATCTACCCGCTTTAATATGGTTGTATTTGGTGGCGGTGGGTATATAAGGTGTACCTGAATTCCTCTTTTATACTGAGAAACATTCCACTTTACACTCTCTGCATATGAATGAATTAATCTTGATTTGAACCATAAACAAAAACCACAAGTCAGTTGTGCCTCTTGCGAGTGGGGGGAGTCGCTTGTTCCAAGGATCCAACCACCCGTGTGGTGGGAGGTGACCCAAGGAAACAAGCCTCTTTCGCTGTTCGTATGAGGGGGGCACGACGTACGAAGGCACATTCACAGGCAAAGGAGGCTAGAAACTGCTTTCTTCCATAAAGCGGACTTTGGGCTCCTGTTTCCAAAAAGCAGATATGTACCAGGTTTCTTGGTTCACTACGCGGTCAAACTAATTGTGACGGGGTTTCGAATCTACTCTTTCCTAGAAGCCTTTCCTTTCTTTTTCCCCATTGGTTCAGAGCCATTGCTTCCTTCGCCAATGGGCTGTCTCACAGATTTAAGTGCTCGGCACTAGTGCCCGGGGATTCGTCCCGTGAATCCTTTCCCACTAACGTTAACTAATATGAGCCACACACACGGCATCAGCCAAAAACCTGTCAAGGAGTGACGTCCTTCGTGAATCTCCTAAGTCCTATATATTATTATTTTGCACAATGGTTTTATAATGGTTTTGATACTGCCTCATATTCAATCCTCATATGTGAGAATGCACCGATACTAATATTTCAGTTTTAGGGATGGCACAAGAAATAGGCTAGATGTCTTCGCAATATAATGAAACTTGATGAATATGACATCAAAAAAATTAATAAACCACTCTACCAGTATGAATAGATGACCTCATTCAGAAAGAGCGGTTCACAAAATCATTCGTGTGGACTGAAATATATCGTGTCTACTCATCAGGTGAAGTACGTTTCTGTACTACTGCTAAGAATTCCTCATAGGGATGGTATTTATTTCCACTTTCAAAAATCAAATGGCAACCAATCCCAGAAAGTTGATCACCCAAGTAATTAGGACAGCCTGTTTGCAGGGTAGAGAATGAAACACGACGAATAGGCATTCCTGAAAACCAGTATTTTTATTTCTATCGCAAAGGTGGAGATTACAAAAGTCTGGGAGGATTTCAGGATAACTTTGCGACAAATAATAACCTAAAATATCGTAATTTTCTTTCTGGGATGCATTTTAACCTATTATAAGACACTGTGGAATGCATTGGAGAGACACATGTTCCATGACTATCATTCTGCACTGTTAAAAGGCATCCGTTTAGGAATGGGAGAGATTAGAGAAAGAACAAAGGAACTCAAAAACATTGGAATTATGAGGCTGAGCGAGTAATAAAAATCCTTCAGTAAAAAAGCAATAATGGTACTCTGCAGCGTAAGCTATGGGAGCATTATTATATTTAGATAGGGAATTAATAAAAGATACGCTAAAGAAAAGTAATTCGTGACTCAGGGAAGAAAATTATGAGTGAATTGAAGTAAAAAAAATGGGATATTTTTATATCCTATATAGAGAACACATCCAGTTTGGGAGAGGCCTGAATCGGGAATAAATCGGGACATTGTTCACAGAAGTTAAGCATATTTTGCACAGTTATTTCATTATTTGATTACAATTGCATGATAAAATTATTGCTTTCAGGTGCAGCGGCTTGTTAAAGTACTTAACTCTGGAGTACAGAGTGCGAATGTCGTTATTTGTGGAGTGGCTGAACACCTCTAGGCCCCCGCCCAGTAATTCGTTTTGGACCAAAGGGAAAGCTCTCGAGGATGCGAGGTATGATTTGGTATCATGTTTCCGATTTACACATTTCTCGTCATAAATTTCTCCGGCGTATTTCTGCATGCATTGGGCGGCAAATCTAAACGGAGATCTTCCGGGACATTCAAGTGCTACCCAGGACAAAGTTTTCAACCGGGCGGGACATCGGGACAGACCTTTCAAATCGGGAAGAATGATTAACTAAGCAGTAGAAAAAGGCTTATATTCTAAACGATGAGGGTCCTCGATAACCAGAGAGCTCTATTTTGAACAAAATCAACTCGTCTGGAAATCCACCGTCATCTAAAACCTTTTACCCCCTATCATCTCATTCATTAGTCGTTCAATCCTAAGATTGGTTGACTGCAGCCCTCCACCCATCACAATCTAATGCTAGTTCTCTTACCTCATAGTATCTTTTCCTATGCACTGTATTCTTTATTTGATTCATGAACTTATTCCTGGGTCTTCCTCTGGGGACTTATCCCTCTATTTTGCCTTCAATTATGTCCTTCACAAACCTATTGTGTCTCAGGGTGTGTCCAATGCATCTGGTTCTTCTTTTCTATATGGTTTTCCGTATAGTCCTTTCCTCTTCTACTCTTCTGTACACTTCATCATTTCTTATTTTTTCCGTCCATTTTATCTTCAGAATTCTCCTCCAGCACCAGGTTTTGCAGGCTTCTAGTCGGTTCTGGTTAGGTTTTCCAATAGTCCATGTTTCGGACCCATAGAGTACCACGCTCCACAGGAATGTTTTCAAATACTGTTTCCTGGTTTGTAGTCCTATCTTCTTTGAGCACAGCAGTTGTCTTTTTCCCATGGACGCCGTCTTAGCTAGGGCTATCCTCCGCTTGATGTCCGTTGTACCTCTTCCGTCCCACGAGATGGTACTTCCGAGATAGGCGAAGGAATCATCCCCTATTATCTATTACTTACTAATTACTTCAGAGACGCCAATCAAATAGCGAACACGACTGAGACTGTTGCGTATTACTACGTCATTCGGGATAAAATTACGCTGTTATCTTAGGTTTCAGTTCTCGGGTTTCTTGATTAAGATGGTTTTTTTACCACTTACGTAAGGGAAGTGTGTATTTTTCGAATGTGTATAAGAAAGTCCTGTGTGAAAGGTCCCTGGATGTGAGTAAAATTAGCGTAAAAATAATTAATAATTAATTTCTTTAAGAACCGCGACGCGACGCAACGGAGGGATGCAAAGCTGGAGTTCAGAAAAGCAAGCCTTTTAAAGTTGAGAAGTTCAAGTGACGTAGTCAGTTCTCCTTAGTACAAGAATCGTGTGAGAGAAAAAAGTGTAATTTCATCGGTTCATTTGGGGTCCGGTGTGGGCGTGCCCGACTCCGGTATTGTGTTCGACTCCCGTTCCGAGGGTCGCAGGTTCGAGACCAAACGACAGTTGGCCAACGGCTGACCAACTAACTTTTGCACGTTACCCGAATTAGACTCCGCTACTGAGAGGCAGCAGCCTCAGTTGACGACATTGATGGCACAAACCAAGGAGATCGGACCGGAATCAATAGCCACAGCTTCGGGCAAGGAGTACGTCAGTTAGAAAGAATTATGTAAGAACCTACAAGTTACATTCCTTTCATTATTATTCAGTTAGCCAATGATTTAAGGTTTCTTCATACCTGGAGGTCACAGTATTTGTCGAACTTTCTGGAATGCAAAAAGGGAATTATTCAGACAAGGCTTCACTTATGCACCGATGAACAATCTTCAGTTTGTTTTGAGAGCTGTGATTGAAAGAATAGGCATTTTGAAAAGGAAACGGTTGGAGGCTTTATTTGGTGAAAGTTACCCATCCCGAAAGAATTAAAATAACTTTATTAACGCCACTTGTATGCTTTTATTGATTCGATCTGGGTGTCGAAACTTTGTGTCATCTTCAGGTTTCGACACTTTGGACCATCATCAGGTGAAAGTGACGCAGTGTCGAAACCCGGGTTCTGATATTAAAAACATACAAGTAAAGATATTTTAATTCTTCCATAGTTAAGATTTTGGCTCGAAGTTTTATTTCCTAATTATCTTCCACACTTATCAGAGATAATCTTGTAGAATGAAATGCGCACGCGGACGCATTAAGCTCAGAATGAAGTTGATGTCCCAACTACCATTGTCGGTAATACTGTAACGATATAAATAATATTTTTGAGCTATTTCAGCATACTGTTCTTTATTATTATTGACCCAATTATTTTATAAATTAAATATAGTCATAATTTGCTATACACAATCACTTGATTAAAAACTATTTGAAAATAAAACATATTTAGATGTTACTACCCACAAATGAGGGAAAAGTTTCCATTAAAATTTAAGCGTTTTAATCTTAAATAAATGCTCTATACCCCTGATGCTGTTTGGCATTTGGTTAAGGCATTCCTAGATACGCCCTAGATGATTCTCTAAAGAGACAAGTCACGCACTGCCATTCCCTCCGCGTGGCAAAAACTGCGGGACTCTGAATTTGGATTGGCTGCTTCGGCCGTAGAATGGTTCGGAGCTTGCAGAAAGCGGAAAGTTCGGCGCCGTCTCTTCTGCCACTCCAAAAAGGACAGATGAGAGCAGGAGAAGGGAGAGAGAAGAGAACGAGAGAGAGAGAGAGAGGGATGGAGCGAAAAGAGAGCGGGCCCATAAAGCTGTCATGCGGGATGTGCATAAGCCTCCCACCCGGATGCACGCATGGAACGGGAAAGGGGTGAAGAGCGTCGGTCGTTGGAGAGTGCGAGAGGGGGCGTGGGATTCGGCAGGCGGACGTGGATTTGGGGGAAGAGGATAGAGGAAGGGAAGGGAGGTCCGAACTGGGGAGGAAGCTGCGCGAGGAGTCCCACCGCCGGGAGTGAAGGGGTAGTAGGTTGGGACGGCAGAGCGAGTGGGAAGGGAAACATGATGGCCCCCTGATCGTGAGTTTGCTCTGCCCGTGCAGTGCGCGGAAGATAGGCGGAGTAGGATGGAATGATTGAGTTAGCGGGACGGACGGACTGCGGCGAGTGGGGGGGGCGGGCGGGGCAGTGGGGAGGAGTCAGGATGTTTCGGGGGCAGGATTCGGGGAGGGGGGGGGATGGCGCACGAGAGGAAAGGCGGGAGGGAGTAGGAAAAGTGAGCAATCACGCGCGATTGTGCATTTTCGTGAATTAGGGACGACCGGCCGGCGTGATTTATTAGTGTGAACATCGTGAATTGAGTAATTCAGGACGCGAAACGGAGCCCCGGATTTTATGCGGGCACTTTGAAAACTAAAAATAAAACAACAAAAAAAAGGAGAGCGAAATATAACAGGCGGTCGTTGTTGTGTATTGCAACGGACGGAGAGAGGATGCACATCGTCGTGCGTGCGTGTATAATCGCAAGGATATTTTAAAACATTTGCCCACGAGAGAGAGAGGGTGCGGAGGGAACGATCCATATGCGTCGCTTGGGGAAACTGGAGAAATTATTTTGTCCAGGATGAAGCCACAATCACGGATCACGATTTAATTTCGACTGCAACCAAATAAAGCGCTTATTTTACTTTATTCCGAGGAGGAAATGTTTGTCGCGTCCAGTTCTGGGCGCAGGAAAAACACGTGACGAGAAATGTGAGATATTTGCTCAGGCATGTGCATAGTAACACTAAATGTCTTTGACCTCTTGAATATTTAGGAAGTAGAATCTATATTCATTATGTCCTTTGTGCAATTTCATGCGCAATCTCAAGAGTGACCCAAGTCCGTCGTTTTTATCCCATAAGGCTGATATCTGTAAATGCGTTCGGATTTACGATTAAACGAGAGCTTAGATAAGGCGTTGAATGCATTAAACCGACGCATTTAGCCTATGAATCACTGAACGATTCCCAAGGCTTTGGCTATATTCGGTAGATAAGCGTTGGCGAATGCTTCCTGATCATGATGACGTTATCCAAGAAAAACCATCGCATATTCCCCAGAACAAAGCTAGCTCGTCTGATAAAGCTCCAGACTATAATTGACTTACCTGTAACTAGATCAGTACAATCGAATGGAAAATATTGTTTGAATCCAACAATAAAGAAAGCACGGGTTAACCTTTGAAAATAAGTAGGTATCAGCGATTGACACTGGATATTCGTTCGATTCCTGATTCGAAGCGATTCTTACTAAAACTGTAGACAGTAAAATAAAGTCAATTCCGAAACCATAAAGTGAAATACATTTCATTCGATATAATTTCAAAAATAACAAGAATTTCACTTTATTTTTCATCTTTCAAAATTATACCGAATGCCTTAAGAGAACCTAAAATCCTTTTTAGACTATATCAACATTAATGTCATGTTTCTCAATTCCTAATCAAGCATCTAGATGTTATATATACGTACCTAATTGAGAAACCTCCTATTTTTTATTAATGTAATGTGTAGCTTATTTCCGATGAAGATTTTTGCTATCACGGTTCAACTGAGAACACAATATAACTGAAGTTCGGCCTGACAGCGAGGTTGTCTTCAATGGCACATTATTGACGATAATCATCTAGTAAAAGTAATTTAAGAGTTCATTTCAATTTAGGTAAAGAATGAGAGGAAAAGCCCTACAGTGGTACTTGAGTAATCCATGCCAATGCGTGTACGATATATAAGGGGCCGCATTTGATCACTGTAGCGGCAGGGGAAAAATTTTTTGTGTTTATTCCTTTGTTTTTTGTTACTCTTTCCGTATCTGGTTTTCTAAAGTATTTACATAGTTACTGATAGAAACTTCCGATTCCATGCGTTGACTAAGCACGCTTTAATATAAATATGAAATATCTCACTCTCTGGTAATTATATTAATTTCGATAACTGAAAGCGATTACAACAAATTGCTCGACATTAAATTCCACTCTAATGACAAAATGTGCTCAATTTTTATTTTGAGGGCCTCATTTTATTTTTTCGCTGGTTTTTTTTAAATGGAAAGAGGAAAAAAAGAGACCATAACTGGAATTCTTGCTGTCATTTTTTTTAAAGCGGAATGGCACGTTCAAATGGCAAAACTTTCAGCAAAGAGATCCTAAATTACCGAAGCACACAAGCCCATCCCTTGCAACAAAATTAATTTCACAAATAACCACGAAAGTGCCACATCAAATCGCATTCGTCTGGATTTCAAGAGAAATGATATTCACTCGCATTCCCATTTAACAGCTTGTTGACAGATATTCAACCCACGGCAAACACATCCATATGGAAAGAGTTTGAGTTTAAAAAAAAAGAGGCTAAGCTCTGCAACGCAATTAGAGCCGCGGAAGTGGGCACAGTGGGCGGGGTGGAGAAAGAGGGAATGGGCGGGGAAGATATGGGTGCGTTTTTTGGAAAGGGAGAGACGTGGGCATGTCCCAGGGGTGGAGGAGAGAGGGAAGGGAACAGGTTTAGGGAGAATTTCAGCGTTTACACGCACATTTTTCCCTCATATCTCGTCGGAATTCACGCTCCTTGATCACGCTGGCATTTTCATTGCTGTTTTGGACTAAGTGCAGAGCGGACGCTTTTTCGCATGTTTCCATCCGTCATTTTCGTGTCCATCCCGAAGCTCACTCCATCCCCCATTCCCCCCACCCTATGACCCTTTCCTGCCCCCTGTCTTCCCCCCTCCATACTCACACACCTCTCTCATGGGAGCCTTTCTCTCGAGTGCCCGGCCCATCCATCCACGCGATTCCATGGCCACCTCCCCCCCCCCGCCCTCCCCCCTTCCCTCATAACTCTCAAAAAATATTCCATACTTCACCGCCCTCAACTGCCCTCTCTCCCCGCACCTCGTGCACCCACGTACGCACGTCCCTTTCGGTGGTCTCAAACACGTGCTCTTCGGTCCAAATGCGGTCGCCAGTTTGTTTTGCGCAGCCCGTCACCGGGTTTAATGAGAATTTGTCGTCCGGATTTATTTTCCTGACAGAATACAGGTTGATTCATTACATTGAACATTTTTTTTTCGAAAAATTTCAAACCACGATGAAAAAAAATCCTTTCAAAGGGTAAGGGTAAAACTTTCACCCGGTAAAGGATGACTCTTCGTAATCATTTCGAGTATTATTGTTGACAATGCTTAAGAAATGCTTTCAACCTGTATTCATGCTTTTAAGAGACACTCAATATAACTATAAAATAAGCGAATGCCAATGTAATTTGACCTGGCTATTAACAAAAAACGTATTGGAAATTGTAAATTTCCATATCCGATGTGATGGAATAACCCCTTCCATCTTAATAACCCACAGCGGGGCTTAGTGCGTTCGAGTAAGGCAGTGGAAATGCAATACATATCTTACAGCCATATCTAAAACAGTTTCAAAGGTAACACTGCAAATCGCATTGACTATTAATACCATTTATGTGCTAGTTATCGTTTTAGAAGTAACAGCAAATTTTTCCTCATTTCAAAATCTGAGAAATAGTTCATGAATATAGATTATCTGAAGAACAATCTCCTCGTTAAAAGGGACAAGACGACGCACATAATTCTAGATTAGTGCGTGGTGTAACTTTTGTTTTATCCTTCGTAGCATGACTCCAGTGTAATGATCTTGAGTCTCTTTTCTCGAAGTATTCAAGGATATAAGCGTTAAAATATTTCTCCAGGTACATTTTAGTGAATTAAAAAAATGCCGATACTCGTCGATGACAATCATAACATTGATGGGTCATAAGACTCATTCATAAAGCCGTTCACCGGAGCAGTTAATTGGATCTTCCCTGAAATCCAATTAATCTTATTATATCATCTAAATCTCATGCGGCGGGAGCTCAAAAGCTCCGGTTGCCCAATATGGGTGATATGCAGAGATGGCCAATTACGCCCAAACCCAGCGTAATCGCGGTATCTCTACACTTATTGACCCGCCTCTCTCTCTCGATTTTGTCCCACTCCCTACCTCACTCCCTCGCTACCAAAAACCTCTTTGATCCCGCTGCACCCCTACATCATCCAGACTTTGGCAGAAATCCGCCCAGTGATTGGCTCAGCTTACCCCGGGACACGAGTGTTCTTTCTCACACCGATTTCGCATGCATCGCCGTCACATTGGCTCCCTAATTGCACCCGGAGTGTTGGTAGAAGGAAGGTTGTTGCATATACGTTCTAGGTTAATTCTCCAGTCATGGAAGTCATGCAACCATAAGGTACGGCATCAAAGAAATTACAATTTTCACCAAAGCAAATGAGCCGGCGACCTAATTTAGGGGCAGCTGTTCACGGTAGAATAGTGATTTTAAAACTCTCATTGAAATGATTTCCGAGCCGTTTTGTAAATTACATATAGTGAACTAATTACTGAGTGATTGTGCTAATAGGAAATAAAAAATTCAAATCCATGTGCTCTTTGGCTAATATTTATGTCTTAAGACCAATTTTCAATTGGATAGTAATTTTTCCATTAGCCAATTCATGAAAATCGTCCTGAGCACATCAATATCCGCTGCACCGCTGAAAATCACGCAATTACTAAGTCCATCTATTATTCACTTATCTATTTTTCAATGAAGCCCAATTCTGATAGCCTTATGCATATTTTAGCCATATTTTAAAGTCATAATATAAGATACTCCCTCTAAATATTCTCAATAACTTGAATGCTATTTAATTATTCGGTCCAGAAATCTTCACGAAGTTCAACGTTGTCAGCTTAACAAACCATCCGGAAATTAGACATGACCTAATGATTTTCTCATGCCTAAAACTCTCCAAATATGATGTCTCATCAAAATCGTAGAATATGTTTCTGATATAAACCTTATATGCATACAATTATTTCTTCTGTAAAGTAATCAAGTTTATTTATACACTTAGTAATCAAATGCCTTCAGATTAAATAGTATTAGAGAAAAAAATAAAAACCCGAAATTCAATCAAGCATCGTCAAATTGGCACAAACATTTTGTAAAATATGAAAAAAATAATAAAAAATTGTCCTAACCCATGCCACATAGGATGAGGACATAAAACAAAATATTTTTTGGGAGACGTATAACCTACTTTCAGAATGATACGCACCAATTTTTGCCTTTTTGGCAACGTTCCGCAGCGTTGAATTAAAACGCTGGCAGCACGCCTCCATCCCACCCGGGATTTTTGAAATGATGCATAATCGTTGAAATGCATTTTCAGCAAGCAAGGCTAATTTAGACCGCACTTTGACAAAATTCTTCCACAGCTTGACGGCATAATCAGCGCCACCATCGACGGGTTGCATTTGCGTGCACGTGTGTGCCGATGGAGGCCTGGAGGTCCGGCTCCTACCCCTTCTCCCCCACCCTCCCTCTCTCTCTCTCTCTCTCTCTGCATCCCCCCACCTTCCCCCCTTTCGCATAATCCGCCAAAAATAAAACTTCTCCGCTCCGCCGAAGCGCTGGGCGGTGCGGCAATCAAAATCAGCTTTGTCTGAGCGACTCTCCAGGATTATTTATCCCTCTCCTTTTAACCGCTTTAAATGCAACGGCATCCGCAGAAAAGATAATTCACAATTGCATCGTCGAACGTCGTTCCTCTCTCTCGCTCTCTCGGGTGTTTTTGTGCCCATGAGAGAGCTCAATATTTCAAACCCTCTCTCACTCCCCACACTATTGCCATTTTTTTAATTTGCCTCCGTGCTCCGCGGGCGGCGCGAGCGTGCACGAGACAAATCGCGGGTAATCGCCGCTCCAATGATTATTCGGGGGAGGACGCGCTTGCTTGCATGCTTATCTGCAGTTATTCCCGGAGTTCTGGCGTCATAATCGGTTTATCGATTCCATTATCCATCCCTGTGCATCAGATTCCGCCCACCGGGGATTTGGGAAGGCTGGGAGGACTCTCTCGTGTGAGGACGGGGAATTTCCCGATTGGCCGGTCGGCTGCCATCGACGGTTTTATATTCGCTGACAGGATATTTCGCGACGACTTTCAAAAAGGGATAACGGCCGGATTATTAGGGCAATCGGAGTGAAAAGAGTGTGCTTCACGTCGCTCGCACAAACGCAACTTAATACCGGGGGAACGATTTCATCTCGCCTCCACGACGTGGATTATTGAAAAGATTTTCGATGAGGGAAAAGGAAAATAAAAAAAGCTTGACTCTTCGGAGAGGACAAAAACCTTTCTGTTTGCAGCAGAAGGCTTAAATGTGATGCGAAAATTGATTTAGCAACCGGATTCGGGAATCAAAACCATTAAAAATCAGCTCTCTTCATGATTTGTGGCACGAACATTCCACAAGTTAAACTTGGTAGATTTCGAATTAGGAATAATTGATGTTAATTTGAATAATTTACGGTTTGGCTAAGTATCTATGAACCTGTTCCACTCCCATCCACAGAAAAATGATGAGAACTTCCGGAGCAACCAAATAAATATTGAATTTCGTAAGGTATAGAATTTCCAGTAAGTGAATTTGATAGCAACTTCACACGTCCCATGCGTGGCCACTGAAATATATTATATAGGTCTTCCGGGTTCTCTTCCACGTGAGTTCATCATGGTATGCGACGTGATCAGCGAAAGTATACGCATAAAGCATTCATGATATACGATCGCGAAAGTTTCTGTTTGATTCTTTAAATTCAGAGAGTCGCGGAAAAGAACTCGGAAAATCCGTGTCATCAAAGACATTCCGCGGAAGCTTTCTTTCCTTTTAAGCATGTCCTCCAAATGGTCGCAACGGTACACGTACTCAGTCAATGTTTCTATAGGTTACTTTTCCACAGAAGTCATCATCCCTAACTTATTTCTATTACTCAATTAGTAGCTTCTACTATTGTGAGAGGAGGAGTAGTAATCAATGCATGCTATTTAAAATAGTCTATGAAATAGCTGCATGCATTGAAACTATGGTCAACAGCCGCCACGATTGCACAGAGCATATTTTGTTCGGCAAACAGGGAGGAAGCAGAAAATATTCGGATCATAAAATGCTAAGCACTGAATCAATCGTGAATCGCATATCTTTAACACGCATTTACGGTGTCAACGAGGACTTAACAACGTAGTGCTCATGAAAAAGGAAAAATCAACCGCCCAGTAACGATAGGGAAAAAAGGTGCGAACCAATTAAATTACGTTTAAAAATTAAAAGGCGCGATGTCCTCGACGATTATCACTCTTAAATTTCCAACGGATCGCGCACGTGTACATATTTACCCGTTCGGGATATAAAGCAGGAGGAGATAAAAAAAAGAGTGACGATTTTCATTAAACGAGGCTTGTGTGAATTAAAACCGCGTCCCGTCATTATCATCATCATGAAAACGAGTTCACATGGACCGTGACGCACATTTTCGCCTACGAGAGCGTTTTTATGGCGAGATTAGGCGGACGAGTGGAACAAGGGAACACAATATAATACTCTTCCGCATTTCCTCCTACCCCGCCTCCTCCCCTCCCTCACACCCCCTCCCCCCGGAACTTCCACTCTTCCCCTTCCGCCGCTGCAGGGAGAGATTACATTTGACGAACGAGGTTGATCCAAAATCAGTGGAACTTCGTACATTTCGGAGCTCTAGAGAGGGGGAGGGGGATGAAAATAGAAGGTAGTGGGGAGGGAGGCATGGGCCCAGTTGGCAGGTGTGTGGTACGTACGCTGAGAACTGGGATGAGTCCCAGTTCTCTACTTGCCCCAAGTCCTCTCCCTCCCTTCTAACCACTACTGCCCCTCGTCGGCGACTACGCCAGGGAATTCTCGGTGAGGGTACTGCAAAGCGACTTGGCCAACACTGGATAGTGAGGAGAGGCATAGGACGGGACAGTAGAGTGTATTAAGACCCGAGGGAAAAGACGGGGAGGGACGATAGTACAACAAAGTTCAAAATTAACCAAGAAAATGGCGTATAGTAAGTGAAATGAAGGTGAATCTGATGATAGGAACTGGCTAATAGAGAAATAAGGACGAGAGTGATTTACGTAGCTTGAACAGGCGCCAATCATTCCAACGGGATCGGATTATAATTTGATTGGAGGAAATTGACGCGCTGAGAAATTAGAGACGAAATGGTGGACTACTTATCGAGTTGTATGGGATGGCGTGCAAAAACGGAGGGTCAACGTCATCTAAAATCCATATAGTTAAATATAGAGTCTACATGCAGCTATCTAATGTATAAGTTACTTTTTGGCGTTTTTTATTCTTCTTTTCAGTTTCTTTTAGTTCAGTTTATCACTGAATGGTATTGTTAGAAATAAGAAAAGGAAACTGATAGAATTTACTTGAGATATTTAATAAATGTTGGTTGAATTTTAGTTTATTCAGCATAGAAAGAGAAAGACTTGATATTATATATCATTGACTGGCAAGAATGAATGAGCCATATGCGAAAACATGCGGTTATTCTCGAAAATCCAAAGAAAGATGGCAAAAAGGGAGAGAGGAATGAACTGGGAACTCACAGTTATCACACCTCTCTGGGAAATTTGATATTGGGAGCCTGATATTAAATATAATGGGTGAGCACATATAATGAGTCGCCCTTGTTACATCAAAAAGTTCAGGACGCGAAGGTTATTGTACAAATTCAGCCTTTCGAAGTCCATTGATTCAGATATAAAAGCACTGCTGGAAAATCCAAAGAGGAAAGCGGGTAAATTCGCAGATGAGTATGCATTATAGGATGAAACAGGTGATGAGGTAGATACGGAAGGGCACAGGAGTAGGAGGAAGTGTCCTACGCCATGGGCAAAGAGGAAAGGCATCGCTGGGCATTCACATGAAGGGTGGCAGCGGGATGGCGACCCGCGTACTTCGCGGCCACGTCCATTGGGGAAGGGAGGAGAGAGAGAGAGAGAGAGGGAGAGGGAGGCTGCGTGGATCGCCGCGGTCACCTTGCCGACCGTATCTCTCCGAATGGGCGCACGGGGCCGAAAGTGGGATGGGATTGGGGGGTGGGATGTGGGAGGGAGAGGCTCTCGCCGTACGTGTATGAACGATTTGTGGTCTCAAGAAAAATGCCTGAGCTTTAATGCCCGCGCCAAAAGCGATGCACGGCCGGATACGGACGAGGGACAGCGGATGAATGCGACGATACGCGGTCGCATTTAGCGTAATATTTGTCCCGATGGAGCCATTAATTCAAGCAAAGCGCTCTCCCTTCCCGAGCGAACCAAAACGTTCTCTCACCGCCGCGGCCTTTCACCGCTGCTACGGATGGGATGGGCGGGCGGGCGGACGAAGAAGCGGTGAGGGGATGGAAGGCGGTCGGCCGGCCGCCCGCCGGGGGTTGCATTACAGCGGAGAAGGGCACTCGGGAGCCGGGATAAGATAGGCGGGAAAAGAGAGGAGCACGCGGGATAGATAAAGTAGGAACAAACAGGAGTGGACATTTATGAGAGAGGAACGGGTTTTATATATGGGTTATGCGATGAAGGGGCTGGAGAGGAGGGCAGTGGGGAGTAGGAGGTGGAGTATTTGAGCATCCGCGGACGAGGGAAGAGAAGAATAGACCGGACGCGGAGCAGAGGGCGCGGCTGATACGGGCGGAGTGGCCCGGAGCGAATAAATGGAACTCGCTCGTGATTGGCCGCGATAATGCGGATAGTTGGCGGTGAAGGGGGCGAGGAGGGGGCGGAGGACGTTCTGTGAAGGAGAGAGGGAGGGAGTGGCGCCGAGGACGAGAGAGAGGTGAGTCGCGGGGGAGGACGAGGAGGATTCGGCGGTGGTTCGGCGCGCGAGTCGGGAAGCTCCCAAAACGTGTTGTAGCGAGGGTCGCGCCGAGGTTGTCCGTTATTATCGCTTTTTTTGGGGAGGGATAAAAAATATTTTATGTCGCGAGTCAGATGGAAGTTAACAGGAGAAGGGAATGAGGGTTGAATGGGAAAGAGGGGGGGATAAAAGCTTTTGACGAAGGTTCTCGTGCATTGTTTTTTCGCCGGTGGGAGGTAGCAGTAAAGCGAGCGGGCACCGAAAAAAATTGCATAAAAGGGGTTGGTTGTTGGCGCTCGAAATGTTTGGGGTTGGTTTCAGGGCGGTCGGGGGGAGAGGTTGAGGGGGGATACGGGCGTCCAGCGCAGAGGCGGGGAGGGGGATGGGAGGGGGAGGGAGGTGGGCTCGACGGTGAAGTGAGAGAGGGTCATCGGCATAATTTTCCAACTTGTCGTGCGGTGAGAGATATGCCCGTTTTCGCCGCTGTCCCGGTGAGTGTGTGTGTGTGTCCGGTATAAATAGCCGCGAGTGAATGAGCGGGGGCGAGGGGGGGGGAGGGCGCGGCGGCGTTCGTTACATTTTGCCTCCGGGAGATTTACTGCTACTCTGTCGAGGAGGTTGGGAGGTGACGCGAAAATGAACGAATCGGCGATGATAAAAAAAAGACGGGCGATGGAAACAAAAATCTGTTCCTCGCAGTCTCGACGTGCAGCGTGAGTTTTTGGGTGATTGCGAAAAAGAGGGGGGGAGGGAGGAACGCGAGGGCCCCGTCCGTAAAAGCGGGAAAATGGTGATCGCCGATTGTTAATTTGCTCCTATCGTCACCTTTTTTATCAAAATACGGACTCGTTATGCGTGTCGACGTCAAAAATGTCCCCTCAAAACGGACCTCGTCCGTCATTTTCTCATCTGCTTCTCTCCACCATCACTCTGGACGGATTCCACGTGCTGTCGCTGGAAAGCTTAGCGAACGGGACTAGATAGAAAATTTGGCATTTGTTAGTAGCAGGTATAGCACAAAATTAAATACGTGGGCATCGCGATAGATAACTAAGACTTTTTCTTTCCAAGTTATCAAATTCCGCCATCTTCTTCATTTCATGATATTTTTACAAAATCATTTTGACACTAAGAACTTGAAGGTTTCCGCGGAGTCGTTGAGACGGCAGTGAAGGCTTTTCGGGCTCTCTCCTGCGTATATCGAATGTCGTAGACGACAGTTTCGATAGCGTTGGAACTGTCTTCTTCAGGTCAGAAGTTACCTGACTTATAACCTGAAGAAGATATCTGCCATACTATCGAAACTATCGTCTACGACAATGGAAATACGCAGAAGAGAGCCCGAAAAGCCTTCACTGTCATTATGATATTTTTTAATAAATTAGTAAGTAATAAAGTATTTTAGCAAGATTTAATGCTCCAATGCAATACTTCAACAGCAATTTTGTCCGCAAATACATACGTAAAATTACCAGCCTAAGGTTAATGAGTTTCACTTCAAACTGCGCTGTCTTTTTATATATTTCAATGGTGCCTAAGTTTTTGGAAAATGCTACCTTTTAATCATGTCATGTACTGCATTCCATTGTAAGTTAACACAATCCTCAAAAGTAGATGACTGTCGTTACATTATCAACATGAGGCATGAACTTCATATAGTAAAAGAGCAAATTTTTAAGTCACCACAAAAGGTGATATCGTTCATATTAATATAGAAATCCCAATTTCTGTTACTTATTGTGTTATTTTGAAAATATGCTCTTATGTTCACTAATTCACGGACAAACCGCTGGAACCATTGTCACTCATTTAATTCAAGTACATGTGAGTATATCAAAGGAAATATTCCGGTCATAATAGAAAATCTCCTTGAGCTCCAGAGTATCCCGACCTGCAACTCCCAATGGGCCAAAAGTGGGTCTTTCTGGGGTTGTAGAAAGTTTCTAATAATGAGCGAGGGTGTTTATTTTCATTAGATTTCTCAGATTGAACTAGTGGCGTGTTAAAAGAAGAGTTGCCTTTGATTCCTTCCAGAACACCACATTCCTCACATGTCCATGTACACTCACCTCTATATATTTCACCATGACTTTTGAACTATGATAAAGTCAAAGAGTACAGAAGAAAAAATGGGCTCCTGACCGGTGTTTTGTATGCTACCTCATATTAACCTTAAAATTTTGCAATGAGGTGCAAGATAGTACGGGGAAGGAGGTGGGTTATAATGCTTTCAGATAGTTAAGTATGACTGTTAAGTGTACTTTTGTGATAGAGAGAGATGCTTCATCTAATGGTACTAGTGTTTAGCTGATATTGTATTAAATAACCTTGCTAAAACTTTTTAGCTTGAATACATATCAGAGTTAGTTGGCTATTGTGATTTAATATCCTTCTCGCTGTTGTCAAAAATCAGCTCACAACTTCAGCTAGAAAACGAATGAATGTATTTTTAAACGATACTTTTTACACCAGCAAATTTGTGCTTCATTCACTTTAGCATGTCTATATTTCTTTCTGAACGGCGAAAATTCCAAACTGGCGGAATTGGAGCCCACAACCATAGGATTTTCAGGTGAAGACGACCCCTCGGCGGCCGGGGTCGACGAGAAACATGCCAAATGCAACTCTCGGCGACAAAGCACGACGGGATGAACCAAAAAACTGAACTCCCCGTCGACAATGAGAAAGAAATGGTATTATCAACTGCGCGAGCATCCCACATTATAGCCCTGTAAATGAGTACATCAGGTTTAGAAGTTCCATAAGGAGATCGCTTGCTAACCCGTTGAACTTTTGCGCGACAATACGACCCTTCAAAACTAAGGATTGGGAGGTGATGAGCGAGGGTATTTGTTTTCATTAGATTTCTCAGCTTGAATCAGGCGTGTAAAATAAGAGTTGCTTGTGATTCCTTCCAGAATACCAACAGAGAAAAGCTGTACTAGATGCCATATTACCTGCCTACTTACTTCGAATTTCGAAAACTTTAGGTCGGTCACAGCCTTCTATAAAAATGATACCGAATGTACGTCTTGAGGCGAATAAATAAAGTTTGCGAAAACTTGCAAAAATAAAAAAATCCGTAAAAAATATATCTTTCATGTACGGATTTCACAAATCCATGAGCAGCCTGGAAAGCGCGTTTTCGACGAATATATTTTATGGACTGTTTCGGACCCTACAAAATATCTCAACACCTGATTTTACAGGCGACGACTCTTCTGATTTCCAAGAAATGACGCCTCAACGTCTACTGAGGGACAATAATTTTTATTACTAAACATAAGACAGGAAGAGAATCCTTTTCGCTAGAAAATTAATAATTCGCTGACATCTCAGTTATTTGAAAAAGTAAACTTTTCCGAGGATTTAAGAATATTTTGGATGCTAGGACACTTAATCAATGTTCAATCAATGCAGTGAAATTTGATTGACTTAATCAAATGTAATAACGCAACAGGATTTATCAAAATTGCTAGTTTTATAGCTGGATAGGTTTCTGCCTTCAGGGGTGAGATTGTTTAGTCATAAAGCATGCACAGCTAATGGATTCTCAGAAGGAAAATCGCGCTTCCGAATTGGGAAATAGGACAAATAGGATGAATATCAAACTTTATGTTAATGTAGAATAATATGATAGTGGGTCCGAAAAATCATCTACTTACGTATGTAACAAGAAGTTCCACAATATTGAAGGATGTGGCTTAGTCCCATTCCAGACTATTAGAACGTCTAATCTGCATATGACAGTGGATAAAAAATCTGCACCAATCGGTGAATGGCTAGGCAGAACCGCACTGCATATAGCCGGAGGCAACATAATTTCCCATTGTAAAAGTCATGACGCAATCGAAACATGTTGAGTAAAATGTTCCAACTTGGGAAGAATACACTGGGATACAGTCCTTTCAAAAACAATTTAAACAGTCCCACTGGAAGCTGCCTATATAAACCCTGCAGTAAAAAGTGTATTTCCATCAATATTTATAATAGTACCACAGGTTTTCACGCATTGACATTATCATCAGGGACCAGTATTTATTAAGGAACAACCAGTTGCGACTCCAATGCGTCGTTTGAAATGAATGAAGCACAGTGGCACACAATAAGTAGAATGGCATCTATATAACAAATAATCGCCTGAAATTGGCTCATCTCTCCGATCAACGTCACTCCTAAAAGAAGACGCCAAACATGGCAGCCAAACCTATCACGTTACACGCTGGTAGTTAAACGCCTGTCTTACCCTTAAAAAGCAAAGAAAAAGTAATGTTAATTTTATTCCAGATAATGGTAAGAATATTTTGCCTTAGTAAGATATGGCATGGACAAATTTTGATAGCTCATGGAGGTAAAGTTGGATTGAATTATCTGTTTTACTGTTGTTGTTATTGTTTATCTGTTACCCAGAATTGATATTTTTCCATTATGCCAAGCACACACGAAGCTCAGCACCATCGACAGATGAAACATGAGAAACGAGCAGATTTTGAGTTGAGTCCAATGCTTGCGCTTTTGAAGTGTTGAACAGGAAATAAAACTAATGACCTTATGATCAACAATTTAATATTAGAAAAAAAATTATATTTAGGAAAACTTCGATGAATAATGAATCAGTTCAGGGAAATTGTCTCGCTGCAGGGGTAACGATTACCCATGAGTATTAAACCAAATATAAGTATTTTTCTGGCGATAAATTGCTCCAGAAATACCCCTACTGTTAATCGTTGTTTTCGTCCCTCCCAAGGATCACCATGGCATGCGAAATGAGTATTGTACATTAGTTTGAATGTAAATAAACTTAACGGATTCAACGCTTCGTAATTGTTCTCAAGCATTCATTGGTTGGTCAATCCTAAGATTGGTTGACTGCATCCCTCCACCCTTCCCTAAAATGCTAGTTCCCTTTCCTACTGGCAATTCTTCCTATGTACTTTCCTCTTCATTTGGTCCATGAACTTATACTAGGTCTTTCTGGAGACTTATCCCTCTATTTTACCTTCAATTATGTTCTTCACCAACCCAATGTGCCTCAGAGTGTCCAATCCATCTGGTTCTTCTTTTTCTATGGTGTTATATATGGTTTTTTCCTCTTCTACTCTTCTGTACATTCGATCATTTTTTATTTTGTCCGTCCATTTTATCTCTAGCACCAGTTTCGAAGGCTTCTAGTTTGTTCTGGTCAGCTTTTCCAATGATCCATGCTTCTGATCAAGCATTAACGCCAGGTAAAACAATTTTTTTAAAACTTAAATTGCTTCCATCCTTTCCTTAAATGTAATTCAAATGGAAAGAGAAGATAAAGACACGGATGGTTACGCTAATTTGTATTTATCGGTTCCGCTTCGCTTCTTCTCTTCAATTATTTATATTTATTCCTCCTTATTCACGGATTTCTGGTTGATGTTGTCCTCAGCATACTGGTAGCTAAATAGGTAGTTCATCCAGTTCAGAGTACTGTCATCTCAGCCACAATGAGCCCACAAAATAACACCAAAACTTTGCTTTCCAAATCCTTACTAAGAACCTATTAAAAGGTTCATCTCGATTATGTTCTATTTTTCGATAATTTGTTCGATAATTGATTTTACTGTTACGGCCTCAGCATGGGCTCCCCGCTCTCCCCTATACTTGCAGACATGTTTATGGATTCTTTAGAAAATAACCTTTTCAATTCAAACCATCCACTGTTAAAGAATGTTGTATATTATTATAGATATGTAGATGATGTTATTTGTTTATGGACGGGAAGCCGCAGACAGTTAGAGCAGTTTTTATCCTTTTTAAACTCCCGACACGAAGCCATCAAATTCACGATGGAATTGGGTAACAGTAAAATCAATTATTTAGACCTAACAATTTCTTTTGATACGAATCAACATTCCTTTACAATATATCGAAAGAACACATACTCGGACGTAATCATCCCGAGTAATTCTTTTCACCACTACAGCCACAAATTTGCAGGCATATATTCTATGATAAACCGGCTAACATCCATCCCCCTATCGGACTCCTCCTATCAAGAGGAACTAAAAACAATAAAAACGATCACCGAAAGTAATATCTATAACTGTTCTCTTGTGCAAAAACTACTAGACAAGCAAATAAAACGGAAAGCAATTTCTCTTTTGTCAACTCTCGACAGAATAAGCCTAGACAAACCCAATAAATGGTGCAAACTCCCATTTTTAGGGGCATTAACTCACAAAATAACGAGACACATCCAGGACGACAGGTTAAGAACAGGATTCTATAACCCAGTGACATTAAAAAAACTCCTTTTCAACTCCAAGGACAAGGTGGACATCCTGGAAAAGTGTGGTGTGTACTCATTAGAGTGTGAAGGATGCAATGGTGTCTATGTGGGTCAAACTGGTCGCAAATTTGCTACCAGAGCGAAAGAACATATGAAATATATATTTAATAATGACCCAAAATCAGGTTTTGCTAAGCATATAATTGAAACTGGTCACCAACGTAATTTTAAACCTAAGGTTTTACATGTTAATGACAAAGGTTTTAAACTGGACTTTTTAGAGAATTTTGAAATTAGTATGAGACAAGGTGTTCCTGATGTTGTGCTTTCAAATGACTGTTCTGTTTTTAAATATTCCCCGTTCACCTCTGTGCTACACCCACAGCCCCTTCCCTCACCTTGACGGTTGCTTTTTCGCAATACCCTCACCCTCCCTCCCTATCCATCCCCCGTTCCCCCCCCACATTTTACTTAACCTTCCCCCCCCCTTTGAGAATTGGATATATATGTGGCGCACCTCCTAAGAACTTTGAGAATTGTACCCTTGATAATGACGCGTCAGCGTTGAAACCGGTTGGGAAAATAAATCTTTGTGGAATATTACTAAGTATTTTTAAATTCTCCCTCGTGATATAAAGTTCATTGACATCCCAAACCCAGCTTTAAAAATTACAAGTTTGATGCTTCATTGAAGAGAAGTGAGGACCAAAGACGTTATTTTGCCAGTCATTCAAGAGTTTTAACGCAAATTTAAGTATATACTTCGTTTAATACCTCAACCTTTCAGAAAACGATAGCTACAAGATAATCCTTTAACCTTTCAAAGCCTCCTATTTCCTAATGTTTGTATCTTAGTGTCTACTCCTGTCGAGCGCATTAACCAAGCAATATTCGAATATTGAATCGTCTTAAGCGAAGTATAAAATTTAAGACCCTTTTTGTCCAAAAGAATTAACTTAAAATTAATCTTAGGTTCATTTAGGTGACTATCTCCGTGATGAATGTGGATGGAAATATTTTGCTTTGTAAATATTCAACCTATATAAGTATTTCATATACCCAATGGGTAGCGGTATATGGTGCTAATGTCACGATTCGTTGAAGTAGCCGGTAGTTCAAATGGCTAATGGAATACGGTGATGACTTTCATCTTCGAGAGAAATTTCTTAAAAGGACGATCAACAAACACTCATAATTAGAAAATCATAGCAACTTCCTGAAATTATCTTAATATGCAGGTCATTCTTAAATATGAGAATAATTTGGAATGATTGAATAAATCATAAAAACAGCTCAATAAATTAATGCAGCTTTTAATCTGCGATAGATCTTCATATGTAACTCTTCAGGTGAAGTGAAGGGACACATGGGAAGCAAAAGGCTTGGTTCGTATTAAATATCATTACTTACTCGCAGAAATTTGAATTTAATGAAGAATGCCGTTGCACGGGAGTGTGTCAGTGAGTATTTGGTCACTAGCCGTATAAAGATGTAAGATTTTGGGAGGTGAAGTGGTGACGTGTATTATGGGAGTGTATTTAGTGGAGCCCAGTTTTATATTGTAGTCACTTATCGTGCACGGAATGAACAAGATTTTGTACCTTTATATTCGGCAATGTATCTCTGTTATTGTATCGCTGCTGTCAGACCAAGAGATGTAGTGAGGCGTCGTGATAATATTCTGTGTCACTCTGAAACACACCAGTTCTGAATTTCTCAAGCAACCTTAGCCTAGTGTGTAGCCTCCGAGTCTCTAGGGGCTCCCACCTTCATCCCTCTAAAAGTTGTGAGGCACCAAATGTTCGCTCGTAACAGTTTTTAACGAAGCGTGCTGCTTTTCTTTGTATTTTATGAATTTTTTTGGTTGAATCTTTATGAACAGGGTCCCAAATGCTCGTGGCGTATTCGAGGTGTGGCCTAACCAGAGCGAAGTAGCATCTTTCTTTGACTTTTTCATCCGAGGACCTTCCGATTACACGCTTAACAAAACCTAGTTTCTTTAATGATGTGCTGCGTATGTTTTTTACGTGTGTTCCACACGATGTATCAGAAGGTAAGATAATTCCAATATATTTAACTTTATCTGAAGATTTTATGTTTACTCCACCCATAGGGTAGTCATGGACTTTGTGTGATGACTTTCGCAAGAAGTGTACTGTGGTGCATTTATAACTCCTGGCACCAAGAATGAAGGTTGTAAAGGTCCGATGACAAAACAACTAAGTCCGCGACTTCGCTTATTTCACGGTAGATAACTGTATCGTCTGCAAATAATCATAATTTACTGGTAACTTGAGCTTAGGTCATTTATATGAATCCTACTAATATTATAAATTAGAAAGTTTGGATGTTTGTTACTCAATCACGCCTAAACTACTAAACTAATTGAGCTGAAATTTGGCATGTAGATAGAAAATATATCTCTAGGTAATATAGGCTATATTAAAAACCCCTCAGAGTTCCCTAAGAATCCCAAAAGGCCCCTCTGATGGTCCATGTTAATTATTCGTTTCGGTGCAGTGGTTTTAATTTATGCTTTATAAAAGTACTTTTACTCAAGATAGAGGGCTGACATTTATTTATCGGATGGCTGAATAAATGAAAATTCTAATTCTTTCAATTAAATTTCTGTTATGTTTCGTATTCGGATGAAAATCATGTTTTTAGCTGAAAAATCTCACATTTTCTCTGAAATCAACAATATCATATTTCCTTGGCAACCAGAGATTTAGATGCCTCTACCATTTAAATATCATGTTTTCCTGCAGACCCATGATAGCACGTAGAAAGAAATTCTGTAAAAGAAGGGCCCGCATTCCCAAGGGCCCCATGATAGATTTCTTCGAGGGATAATCGATTAATTCTATGTATATTTACAACAAGTATCTTCTTCAAGTATCTTCAATGTCTATTCTCAAAGTACCTCTCATAGGGGCACTGCATGTACATGAAAGATCATTACGTAGTAAACAATACAAATAAAGTAATTAAATAGACTATCTACGCGATTAAATGTGCAAGAATACTTACGCGCAGCGAATAGTAATGAAGGACATCCGAGCATGAATATTGGCAATTGCTTTAAGAATCACCATAGATTTTTGATTCAGTAACCAAAACTAATGATTATGGCTACCCTTTACGCCGAAGGCACCGTCCTGGTGACGTAGGTTTCATGGGTAAAATAAACATGGCTGCTGCAGCAAATGCTCCTTTTGGCGTTGCCAATCGCTGGATTCTACCCTACTCTCCGATCCTAATCTCCCTCTAGAATATGGTTCAAATATTTACCAGTCTGTTTCGAAACTTCAGTCTGTTTTAATATGGCGGAAACTATAATAACGTCTCTACATTCATCTTACCCGAAAGAAGAATGGGATATTCTTCTCAATGAATGAAATCCATGCATGAAAATGGACAATTGCCCTAAGAATCAACATATTATTTGATTTAAAAAACGAAATCAATGATTATGGTTAACCTTTACGCCTAAGACGCAATCCAGGTAACGGAGGATTAATTGGGCAAATAAACATGGCTGCTGCAGCAAATGATCCGTTTGACATTTTCAACCGGTGGATTGTACCCCTACTCTCCAATCCTGTTTGAAGATACTCAACGCCCGTATCAAAAATGAATATTGAAACTGTAATAAGTCATTGAATGCAAATATATGTACGTGAACAAGGGAAGCGATTAAGTTCATTCACTCAGAAGACGACTCAAAGAAGACCGCTCAGTATTCTTCAGGTTTTGTGGCTTTCGTATATAATAAATTCAGTGTTTTTCACACCCTTTGAGTTTCAACCTTTCGCTAGTAATGAATAAGGGAGTGGCCGATCACGCTGCCATGAGGAACACTGGATGTTACTCCAACCATATCAGAACTAATGCCATCAATAACTACGATACAGGAGAAGTAAATCAATAATTATGATTCAGGAAAGGAAAAAGCATGCGATGGAGAAAAATTACACAGAATATAGCCCAGGATTACTTATGTCCTCGAATGTGTCAAAAGAATGAAGATAAAACCTTTTACTTTCCATTGTATTTCACCCTTTTGTTCAAGGTTGATTTTTTTGAACCATCGACATGACCCTTTTCGAAGGAATATTTTCCCTTTGGGTACAAGTTTTGGCTATTGAACAAAGGGTCCGTGTTGAAATATGAGTAAAGCTTCTCAGGAAATATTCAACAACATCCATGCCGATTATTTTCTGTTTCTACATTACGCATTCATATTTTCTGGAAAATATATGCAAGCACGTTGAAAGAAAACCACCCCTCCCTCATTCATTCTATTACTTGATGAATTTATTTCAAGATTCTAGGATAAAGGTGGTCAATAAATGACTAGTAAAATTCTACTCAAGAGAAGGAAAGAATTCCCAAATTTAAGGCGCACAGCATCAACGTCGCTCGCCAACCGCCTCAAGGACGCGCAGTTCATCATGACATTGGTTATCATTGACGAACTTGTGAAAAAATGAGTTCAGAAATAATGAAATAAAATGCTTTTGACTGAAAGCGTGCTCAGCTATGAGAAAACTATGTGTGTTTAGCAGAAAGTGGATTTAAACCTATTAGCTAGTGTCAACAACAATTATTTTATCAGAGTGTACTAATCTAGCGATGATACTTTGGATATTAACCACTCTCTCGATATTAGAAGTGAGTTAGTCTCCAGCGCGGGAACTCTCAGAAGACCAGTGAGAGGTTTTCAAGTAGTAACTTGTCTCGTTTGCTCTCTTCGTGGATGACGTCACTTCCGTACTAGTTCATCAATCAAATAAATCAGACCCTTTTCGTACGGCAGGTTATTCGCTAATTAGCTCATCGCACTTTGCTACCCCTGAATGTGCCACGGTTTATATACCCAGATACCCTACCTAGCCTCACTCTCCCTTCGTATTCTATCCCCATACATTTGACCCATACTTCCATCAGTATCTGTTTATACACACGTCCTCGCCCATGGGGGAAGGCATAGGGAACGAAGAAGAGTGGAAGGACGACTGATGGCCGGCACCGGAGGACGAAGGACGTTCGCCAGAGGAAGACACGAGCCTCCCCTTAAAGCCACAGTCCCTTCTCTTGCGGTGCTCAATCTTTCTTCCAGCGTACAACGAAGGACGGAGGTGAGGGTTTCCGAAGGGAAAGGTGGGGTAAGAGGAGGTAGGCAGCCCTACGCCTCCCATTAATGGACAATACGAAGACCTGAGCAGCCCAGCGGAGGGGGAAACAATGCCATGACAAACGAATATCTGTCGCAACAGAAGCAGAGTGACGCCCGACACGCTGCGTTGCCATGCCACCGATACGTTCCTCCCCTTCGCTCCACCTCCCCCACCTTACCAGTTAGTTTCTCAAACCACCACAGCGACTCGCTTCCATGTGCTAAATAGCGTATCTTCCTCCAATGACCATAGAGGAATTTAAAACTTCCCTCTCATATTGGTACTGCCCGAATCTCCAAATATGTGGTCACTTTGATCGACTCACTCCTTTTCTCGGTATTTAACTGTCGATCCTTTATCCACTTAACCACCCCTCTGTGTCGACTACGGACGCTACCGCATATAGAATAATTGTTGCCGAAAAAATAAATTATCTTTATGAGATTTAGGGTAAAATTGTTAGTGAATATAAAATAAATGACGCCTCTATAAATAATTTTAAATAAGCTATATTAGTACTTTATTCTTATGATAGAATAAAGTACTAACAGTTATACTAACATGTTTCTCTATTAATAAGTTTTAATTCCAGAGTCGATAGCATCTTGAACCTCTTTAAATAATTATGGGAACACTGTGGTGGATGAAGGAACTTGAACAACTTTTCGTAAGTGCGAGAAAAACGTGTAATCGGGAGATAATTTTAGACTACCATGGTTTAATATTCAACCAATAATTTTGCTGGGACAATGAGAACATTTCGTAACCTTAACTTTTCGTAACCATTCCGTAGATACTAACCTCGCATTCAATCTCCGGCATGATATACTCCTGCATGTCTCCTGCAGTGCTATTTATTTGTCGCATTAACAATACTTACCAGTAGTTATATCTTGAGTAGTGTGCTGCATGGTAGCATGTTCTTCTTCGTATTACTCTCCTGGTTTGTGCTCTGACTGCGTACCGTTGCCCTGACTGCTTTTGGCCTGCGCCAGGCATTCGGGGGAACGCGTGCGGTTCTGATTGAACTGGGATGAGTGCTGCATGCCTGGTGTGGAATCATCCCATGCCACACACCGTAATGGTGGCTTGCACGGTATTTCGTAGATGTAGATGTAACCATTTCTCTGAGGGTAGTGCGGATCGCTATAAAAAAAGCCCGGTTTCACTCGAACCACAAGGGATTCTTTTACTCTTTTGCCCCAAAAGAGTAAGGTTTCTCATTGCATGTCTCCCTATTGACGCTTCTTTACACCGGAAAAATACCTCAAATGCTCCTCAACAAACCCTATCCTCGGGAACCCGTTCCCTCCCCCACCCGCTCGACTCGTGGTGGCGATTCGGAGGCGCGGCTAGGTGTGAGGGGAGGGAGGGGGGGGGTGAGGGTGGACACTTGGCGATGCGGCGATTTGTCAGCAATGGACGGCCCGAGAGCGAGGGGCACTCCTTCGGGGGCCCTGGGCAGCGTTCAACCCCCGGCAGCGCGATACTGTCACCTATGACAAACAGTCTCGGTCGGGGCATCGTGATGCACGGCTCCGCGCCTGCGAATTTTTTTATTGCTTTTTCTCCCGTCCGTGGGGGAGACGGGGGTTGAGGGATGTGTGTAAGTGGGGGGGGAGGAAAAGGGGTGGTTTTCAAAGCGAGAGAGGGTAGGCGAGGGAGAGTGCAGGGGGGAGGGGGTTACCGGGAAGAAAAAGAGAAGAGGGATGGTTCACTGTGAAAAATGGACGCATTAATTTTACCCGTTGGAAAAATGCTACTGCACGAAGCTCATTTGAGACCTCTCGTGGAGAAGTGCGAAAAAAACGCTGCCTGACAATGACCCATGGTACCCGTCCGCTCATCAACCATCTCCATCGACGAAAATTTGTATTTTTGCGTTATCCATTGGTGCGGCGTGGCGAGCGGAGCGTAGTTGGGCGCTCTCCAGTTTCCTAGCACGCGAAAGAGTCTGCGTGTAACCTGATTGAAGTCGTCTTACATTCTCTCGTTTGGAAGCCATTCGTGAAGTCCCCTTTAGCATTGCTGTACCAATAAGTGATTCGAAAAACGGCTCGTAAGAAACACACCATTTGCAATACAGTTAATTCTTTTCTTTCTGAAAGCTTTTTCTTATAGAGCTTGAACCGAACTATCCTTTGTATTGACTCTGACACAGTCTATATGTCGGTGACTCCTGCTTGACAATTGGTGCTCACAACCTATCATTATGTCTAAATAATATACCTGTTAAGGAGACTAAAAATGATGAGCATTTGAGAAATATATATTTTGCCCGCTTTCACAGTCATCTTAGCTATGGCCTTTTATTTTGAGGAGATGCATCTGAGGTTCAAGATGCACTAAAGATTCAAAAAAGGCAATACGTCTTATGACCGACTCCTCATCTAGGCGGCATATAAAAAACTTTTTGTTCAATTGAAGATTCTCACAGTGTGTAGTTCATATGTTTTTACTAACCTAATATATCTCAAGGAGCGAATAAATTCTGTCCCCATAAGATCATGTATCCACTCTCATAGTACTAGGACAAATAATAATAATATTCTTTATTCCATTCATATGAATGTACATTTGGTTATTTATACTAAGTATAGGAACATAGGTAGCCCAGAGGAACAACCTGATTTGGGGTTACCATCATCTGAATGTTGTTATGGCAGAGCTGGTGCTGACCAAATATCAAACACATTATTTCAAAATAATCTAGTGCTTATTGTGCATTCATTAAAAAAAAAAACTCAAGTTAATACGCGTTCACGGAGTTTTTACAATAACTTGTGCGATGACAATCAATTAGACAACTCAACAAAAACTCTTATATTTAGGAACAAAAAAAATGCATACACCATGCATAATAGATGAATTAAATTGACAATAAACAATCTCAAATCAAACACAACCCCATTTTAGATATTAGCATTCTTAGTACACTTTGATACTTAATTTTATATACTTTACTTTTATACAATCTTTTGAAGCAAAAACTCAACTTCTTCGTGACACATTAGCCATTATTTAACAGCTGAAGCAATTCTGTGTCTATCTTTGCCACATCCTTTGGCAGAATACAAAATAGTTTTGCCCCCAGGCAAATACAAATACGAAATTACGAATAACGAAAAATTTTGTTTGTAAAAAAATAAATACGAATGACGAAAAATTTTGTTTGTTTTTGGTTTGGCCTTTTCGCAGCCACGATTGTAAAATGATGACCTTGATGTGCCTCAATGTAAACTGACAACGACACAGGCTCAATTTGGAATTACAGGTATTAGACTTTATAATAAGTTACCAGGAAAAGCCAGATTAGTTATTGCTACTAGGTTTAAGAATCAAATCTCTTCTTGGCTGATATACAACTCTATTCTACACTGTAGAAGAGTTTTTCGAATGTGATTTTAATAAGATATTGTTTTGACTTCGTTACAGAGATTTATTATATGTACGAGGCACATCCAGAAAGTAAGTGTACTAGGGTTCTTACGGGCAGAGGAAATTTGTTTTTGCTAAGTTGGTCACACTGCCGAGGTTAGCTCCTCCCCTTTCCAACGAAACAACGCGGGTGTCAGTACCTTCAGAAATGTCGACGTGGCATCATCATGCGTAAACAATGTCATTGCTTTTTTCATCCAGGTGCGAAATTCGAAGCGTCATCCGCTATCTCGTTGTGAAGTGAAAATCGCCGTCCGAAGTTTTTAATGAGAATAAAACGGTTTATAGTGAAGGAGTTATGAACCGTACGAGTGTGTTTAAATGGTGTCGTGAATTTTAAAAGGGCCGTACTGACGTTCACCACCTCATCATCCTCAGCGAAAACATTCAAAACCAGAATGAAGAGTTCTCGGGTTTCCCAGACCCAGATCCTACATTCAAAACCACAATTTCAGCCAAAAAAATCATGGTAACCGTCTTTTGGGACCAAAAAGGCATTATTTGGATCAATGTTTTACCTCAGGGTGAAACCATAAATGCTGCACGGTATTGCGCGACCCTAAAAATATTGCGGAGGACGATTCAAAAAAAAAAGAGGGGAATACTACAGAAGGAAGTTTGCCTACTGCACGGCAACGCCAGGGCCCACACGGCCAACGTCACGAAGGAACTTCTCGACTCGTTTGGATTGGAAGTTTTGAACCACCACCCGCATTCCCCCGATCTGGCGCCGACATATTATCATCTCTTTTCCTCCCTGAAGATGCACATGGGTGGAAAAAGATTTAAAACCGACCAAGAAGTGAAAGAGAGGGTGAAGAAGTGGATGAAAGAGGTGGCGGGAGAGTTCTATGTCCAAGGCATCAAAAAATTGATCTCTCATCACGCTACGCGTATCGAGAGGGATGGTGACTACGTGGAATAGTTGACTTATATACTGATGTAATCCTGTAAAAAAATTTTTAAAATACATTTTTTGTAGCCTACAAAAATTTAGTACACTTACTTTCTGGATATGCCTCGTACTTATTTATACACCGAATGTAACAATGCTGAAGAACTTCTTTGGGGATTGAACTATTTTGATTCCTGTAATTTTTGCAAATTTTATTTGATCAATGTACCCAGGTGTTTGTCCTTGCCTTGACGACATATATTGTGGCGTTGCCATCTAATTATGAATGATTTTATTATTATTATATAGAGAGAGGTGTAAAAGGTGCTAATGAGGTGGAAGGGAGAAAGCGGTGTATTTATCATCTCCATGATATGGGCAATTAGCGAGGCAGAGGGGTAATTATCATCATCTCACAAGTATTTTCACTTAAAAAAAGAGGAATCGCCCTTCCATGGATTAGAATGGATTATATCATCATATTATGCATTTCTTGACTCTAAGAAAGGGCTATAATTGAAAAGACATTTGCTTGGTGCCAAATGTCCTCACTTAAGACGTCCGTCCTCATACATCTGCATTGGATAACGGTTCCCAGGTCATGAGTTGCTTAGAATGCCCCGAGCACTGTTTATCACACATAATTATGCGAAAAAGATGCTGCACCTGAAATCTGCCAACTAATTGTGCTGATTTACCTGATACAATCTTATAATCTAGAAAATGATGCAAAAAAACATGACTTTGTGGAATGTAAAACCGTGATACCACTTAGCTGCTTTATTTCATCCTAAATATCTTTATTAATTTTGAACTATGTGCCATTAAAACCTAGACCTAATACGTTGTTCCAAACTGTTTAAAGAAGAGAAAAATAAAATACAAAGGTAACGGAAAAAATCTTCGAAATATGAAATTAGATATGAAAGTTGAAATCAAGCTTCACCTTTAAGTCAGGCAAATTATCGTCACACGAAGGAGTGACGGGGTCGATAAAGTGTTCTCAGTTATCTGTATGGGCCCATATTTTGTACATTTCATTACCTATCCCTAAAAATCGAGACAATTTTACTTGTGAAATAACCTTTTTTCTTATAACTCGGACAATTGTCCCGATGATGAAGAAAGATGTTACGGATGCTTAAATCTGAATTACGCAATATGTAGGCATGGGTATTTTTTCTCTGATTAATCTAGGGTTGAGGGCTGAGGGAGGCAGAACAGGATAGACGAATATGGAGAGAGCAGTTCAATTGAAACCTGTCTGAAGACAGTGTCACCTTAAAAGAAAGAATCTAGGGTTGGTATGGAGAGGAGCATTGTATGGGGTAGGAACGAGGACCCTCAGAGAGGAGGACGAAAATTAGCAGGCAGGCATTTGAGATGTGGGGGTGGAGGGAGATGGAGAAGGTGAGGTGGACGGAAAGGAAGACTGACAAGGAAGTGCTGGAGATGGTGGGCGAGGAAAAGAAACTTCTGAATGGAATTACAAATCGGCAGAGTAGGTGGCTGGAGGAAATAATCAGGGGTGGCTCAAGAATGTTATATATGTTGGGCAAGCGGGGAAGTGGAAGAAAGAGAATGAGTTTCATGGATGGGATGAAGAAGGGTAGAAATTATGCTGAGGCAAAAAAGAATATTCTAGAGGTAGATAGGCCCCTGAAAGTATAAAAAACCTGGAGGAGATTCTCTGACGTTCAACAAAACATAAATCTATCGGTAGAATACTCAAAAAAAGTAATATAGATTACACAACTCTACCTGCTTCTCATTAGTTACGGATTCTATTTACCTATCATAAGAGAACGATACCTAAAGTACTTAAAATGAAACTCAAAACAAGCGAAATGTGTTCGGAATTGCAAAGTGGATACTTTGCTGTAGCTACAGTTCTTCATTAAAAAAGATATGACTAAAATAAAAAAGTGATATAAGGATGATGTCACAACAACTAAACAAAATTTAAAAGAGGAAGCTTAAGCATAGATACCCATCCACCAACAGTATAATAATAGCAAATAAATTCGCCTGCCATTAGAATAAAATTCGCAGCTATTAGAATTAGGTATAAAAGGGTAAATGTTACATATTTTTAAGAAAACTGTTACCTTCAAGTCCAAATATTACCACTTTTCAAGATAATTACTTTCGAGTTTTAATATCCTGTGAAACATTGGCATCAGAATTCTCTAGATGTCCACTGAGAGACAGCGTTCAATACGGTATACATATATATAAATATTCTTTGACTGTTCATAAATAAAAGGCGTCACTAAGTTCACCATCAGTGGATTTAGACTTCAATACTTGATAGAAAGGTGATGTACAGGGAATGGAGATTAAGAAATTGATAACAGGCCAATACAGCATTCATAACGGCGTCCAAGAAGGCCCAAAGTATTTCGAAAAATACTCACCTCCCAAGAGATGAGCCATAAGTGATGTATTCTTTGCATTAGAAAACTTTTACCGTCTTCACATTCGAGATTTCTCACTGCAAAAAGCACAAACAAAATAGGTCAGGGATACCTCAAATGGAAGTCATGAAGGAGGCAAATTTTTTCAACATGTAATTAGCTATGGTGAGCCCAGAAATTCATATTACATTAATTAAAATTACATTTTATAAACGCCAACGATTTTGTTTGATTGTCAGTACTCGCAAAGAAATAGCATAGAAGAAAGTCGAGTTCCCAGAAACCCAGAAGGGGCTGCAGTTTGAAATATAATATTACTTGAATTACAATAAAAAATAAATTAGAAGTCGTAATAACAAAATTAGTGCCAAACTCATGACTCAGAAAATAAAATACAAGATAACCTCATTCTGTAGATAAGTTAGTAATCAAATTTTTCTGCACTGAATTACAACGGAGAATATTATCCAGCGTAAAACAAAAAAATCTACACATTTGATATTGAACTCCAAGAGAAGGGAGGATTATCACGATTCTATACACTTTGATTTGCTCGTCAGAGCCTATTGTGCAAAATGCCTTTTTTATCAACTTCACTGTTGTGTTAGTAATTCATTTTAAAATATTTCAATTGGCTTTGACATCCGCAATCAAATCAAAAGTGCGCACCTTCATATAATTGAGAATCGGATCGAAATAATATTAAAAATCGATGTCAATATTAAGGGAGTTAGTAACAGCTCAATTACAGTGAGAAAGTCACGCCCGCAAAATTCATTCAAAGGCTAACTGAAAACTTAATATAGTTTGGTTGTTGGTGTCGGGGGAAGAATCCTTCTTATAAATTGAGAAACACTGTAATTGGCCCAACCCAACCAATTAACAACTATATCCAACTTATGGCTATCGGATGGATCAAAAGTTTGCTAATGCTTAATATGTTTCGCGCAATTATTGTCCTGATATTAGGAGGTGTTTAAATGCTTTCCATTGACCTTCCCTAGTTACAGTATTAAAAAACATAAACTCCTACCTCGCATGAAAAATTACCATGTACAGGCAAGTATTAGCTGTATGTGCGTACAAATCGCTCCCTGTCACACAAAAGAACTCGGTAAACCAACTTCCGTTACGGAAAATGTTGAGCGTACTTTTAGATTTCCCTCGCTCATTTCCTTCCCGATTCCAAATAATTTGCAAGCACTTCCTTTAATATTACTCTGCGTAAAAATGAGGCATATTTTTTATATCAAACGATTTACAATATTAATCAATTTCAATAAAGACGGCAAATTAAATTTAATGTGAAAAAAGCCGTGAGTATACAGGTCGGCATTTTGTTTTTTGCCTTAAAATATGACAGCCATCATTCGATTTACCCGAATTACGATTACTATTTATTGAGAACTTACTTCAAATATATGTTTTTGCAGCGTCTATTGAATGAACTGATAACCTTCACTGGATCTCATGCGATGCAAATTTACATTTGTTCTAAAGATACTATCATAAAGTAACTTAGACTAATTTTTGTACATCCAAACACAGCCTCTGGGTCGAAAAATTAATTTTTAGTGACTTTAACGATGTTCAAAGCTAGAATATTTCGACAGTAAAAGGATTCATCGATAAAGTCTCGTAGGAAAAAATAGAAAGATCAAAACTAAAACATGGTTCTACGAGGGACGTGCATAACGGAAACAATCTAATGCCTTAATCTCAAACAACTTATTTGCAAGCAATAAAAGTCACCGCTAAAATGCTCTGTACATGCCAAGTTCAGCTGTAAGACGCAGAAAATATCATACCAAGTTTTTGCGAGTATATCCGTGGCAAGGTATCGTGATGCATTAAATAAATTTCCTCGCGCCTAAGTCTCATTCCCCAATCCTCTGCAACATACACGCTTGCAAACTACACATCTGTCCCACAACTTAACTACACCTGAAATAGAGCGAATCCTTAAGTACATCTACTGAACACAAGTTGGTATCTTAGCCAAGCTAAGTATTACGGGTGTAGTTGTTACTTTTCCGATTTATTTCGGCCAATTCGGCCTTCGAGCACAAGAAATGTAATTCAGCGTTATGCGCGTAGCTATATACTCTGGGCGCACTTGAAACAGGTTTGCAAGCCGAGAAACAATTTTAGTATAATAATTTCTACAGCTTGCGCGAGGAAGCAAACAAAATTCATTTCTCACTCAAGGTTGATCCTAAGCGGTCGTAATGCAAAAGCACAACAGTCACGATTTCCATCAGATGTTAAACCGCTTAATTTAGTTAAAAAACGTAGATATGAGGTCAAACTCTTAGACGGCCTAACTCAGTTATTGACATAAATTTCAGTCAAAACTCCTGCCCGCGTGTAAGATGGCGGAACAAAGGATCGATTGGACTATTCAGTTTTCTTTCCATGGTTACAACAATCGAAACTCACCGGTGGTCGAGCTCCTTCCCCACGCCCTCCCAACAATACATCTCCTGTTTTACAACAATGCCCTTCCTGGGTTCCATCCCTCTTTCTTCTCTGGCTTCGCCCCCTCTTCTCTCCATTCCTCATTCCGCCCCCAACCACAATCTTTCACACTTTGGCACCATTCGTCTTCGCCCAATGTCCTAGAAGTATCCTTCTGGGAAGAACATTTTGGATCACATGGGACCTCTCGTCATTATTCTTTCCACCTCCTCTTATTCACTCTCCGGTATCTCAACCCTCGGGCGGGGCCCTCCAGCCCCCCCCCCCCGTTCCCCCACACCCCTCGCAAACTCCTTTCTTCAAAATCCCCCCCCCTCTTCATTTTGACGTTCACCTCTTTCTTCGTCTCCTCCGGCTGCTCCGTCGCGCCCCCTTCGCATTGTACGACCCCCCCCCCCCCATCCGCCGCCATTGACTCCCCAATTCTCGACCGAGTTTTTTCCTATCGCGTCTCCCTTTCGTTCGCATCTCCGGGCCCTCCCAGCGCGGAGGCAGAGAATAAATAGGGAACGAGGTGGCGACCTTAAGCGACAAGGTTCACCGAAAGGAAGATGTCGATATTATTCCGCACAGCTTGGAGTTTGGAAATTTTACACCTCCAAACCAAACCTCCGACCATTCTCGCCCTTCAAGCCCCTCACCCTCGCTGTCGTCCGCTCTTTGTAACGTTCATTTTTAGCCTCAGACACCTTTCACCCTTTCCTATTGTGTAGTACTCCTCCAAATGGAACAGAATATTACAGAGCTCAATAAAGTAACCGGTTCATCATATAAGAATTCACACGAGCGCATCGTCTTCGATTACTTTTGGGCGATGTGATTTACCAACATTTTGTACGTCGAGCATGCACCTCAGCCGTGAGAGTAAGTATCTGCGGTGGCGATGTCGGTATTTGAGCAATAAAATAAAAATCTGAAATAGGGAATTATGACATGCATTTTTTATGATGAAAAATTGAAAGATCGCCCAGTGAAAAACGCTAAAAAAACGCACGAAAAGCGTTGCCATTCGGCTTGAAGTGATTTCATCAAGCTTTTCTACTAGACATTTTGATATCGCGTCATAATTCCAACAAAATTAATATATTTAGCACGTAAGAGAAAAAAATTAATCACTTCCCTCCTCCCTTCATACTGTCCAGCATACCTATTCCTCTTTTTACAGTTTCTCTGTCAATAATACCTTAAATTAGAATCTTCAACTTCGTTTAACACCAAATTGCGTATTATATAAACCTGATATGTCTCCTACTACTTCCTTCTGCAATCTTCTTTCCTCCCAAGCCATGGAAATTTCTTCGGTTCTTGTTTGTCAGCATTTGGAACCCTGGTCATAAAGATTTAGCCAAAAAAATAATTAAATACAAAGAAAAGCTGAAGAACGCTTCGTTAAAAACTGTGTCTTATAGTGTTTCATAACTTTTAGAGGGATTAAGGTCGGAGCCCTTGGAGACTCGGAGGCTACACGCTATCCTAAGCTTGCTTGAGAAATTCAGAACTGATGTGTTTCAGAGCTACACACAAAATATTATAATGACGCCTCAAAACATCTCTAGGCCAGACAGAAGCGATAAATTAAGAGAGATACATTGCCCAACAGATTGGTACAAAAGTCATTCTTTCCGCGCACAATATGCGATCACAATAAAAACTGAGGGCCCATGAGGCGGCTCACAGGGTAGTATGTAGATGTAGATGTATCTTTTCGTTATTGGGACTTTGTTTAACCTTCTTCACATTCAAATCACCAAAGTTTACAATAATTCCCGTTCTTTCTCTCCCCAAGTTCCACATTTCAATTCTATATAACGGTCCCCTCAATATTCTACTTTATGCTAATGTTTTATCTTTGCCAAGAGCTATCGTCAGTTGAGTTCTCCTTTCTAAGAAAGTCTCTTTCGACAGTCCAGTTTTTTTTCTATTATTTAAACACTTCTGTCACAACAGTACCAATAACGGCAAGTTACTTTTCTCCGGTTAATGTCATGACATTTTCACTACATAAGAAAGTACTTCAAATTGGTTCTTAATCGATGAATCACAATAAATTCAATAGAAAAATGATACTTAACGTGGGTATGAACATTTTCATATTGTAAGTGAAAGAAACTCAGTTTTTAGGCAGGATTAAATATTGCCGTACAATTTCTCCAAAAAAAATCAGAGGTATTTTCCCAGCATGATGGGTCAAATAGATTAGAACAGACCAATGGTTGAAAAGATATTGATGGCTTAAAGAAGCTTGGCATTCATAGTGAATTTGTCTTCGTTAAAATCAATGTCCGCATCAAACTCTTCAAGTCGTTTGAAGTTAGACGGGCGTAGATCGACATGCCCATTCAACTCCATCGCATTCCAGGAGAATTCTTCCCTTCATCTCAAGCACAAGGTCATTTCTTTCTCTCCGTTCCCTTCTCTCCCTCCAACCGCCTCGGTGACATAGCACAAAAAGTCAATAAGGGGACAATAGCTACGACGAAGCAATATATACCTGCATAATAGGTAAGCTCTCACAGCGTATAAATAAAAACGGACAAACATCTGCTGAATAGAGGCGGGATAAGAAAAGGATGGAATATTTGCCCTAAAAATGAATGTATCCATGCTTCATACAATAGTCTTAAAAGCTGGAAAAAAGAGTGAAATAATATGAAAATCCTGTAATCCATTAGTAAATCCCCAAAAGAGTATCCCATTCCAGAATAGTATACGTTTAATAGTGCCTGGTAACTAGTGCCAAACATGTACTATTCCTTACCGATTTTTCACCGATAGCTTCATCAGGAAAAATATTAGTCCGCCCAAGAGAAAAACGGAAGCAGTTGGATGCTTTTGAAAGCCTTAGCGTCTCAATCCAGTCTCTCAGGTTAATACGCTGCCTTCTCATCCGTCCCTAAGTGTTATTTCATCGCTGATGGCATGCAAACAGAGAGACCTTTCCGTACGCTCGCAAGCAGAGGGAGCCGACCTTTCTTAGAGGTGCTTACACCGACCACCTATTCAATTTTCTCTTCCACTCTCTTTCCTCATAAAGAAGGGCCTCCCGCAGAAAAAAAGAGTGAAATCTCCACTAGGGTCAATATTTGGTCTCCCGGTGAATGGCGAGCTGTTTTCCCAAGTCCGACTTCTTCACATTAGTTTCGCGCTGACTGTGGGATGAGTAGCTTTCGTGGAAATGACAAGTCGCAGGCCATACAATAAAGGGAGTGAGGGAGAGAGAGAGAGAAAGAAAGAGAGGAAGGGAAAAAAAACCACCCCTACTCTCCCCGCGGGATTTCCTCCAGCGCCGCCGCCCCTGACTGCCTCCTCCCCCGCCTCCTTCTCCCGCCCCCTGACTCCACCAAACCGGCGGACGTCTCGCTCGTCCATCGTCTGCCCACAGACTTCCCACACCCGCACCTTCCCTCCTTCGCCCACTCTCCTCTCCTGCCCGCCTCGAATTCCTTCTTCATTTGCGAGGAAACCAGCGTACCGTGACCTCTTCGTCTTCCACCGTCATCTCCTGCCTCCTGCAACTCGTGTCGGCACAATGAAGATAACTTACGACCCGGAATGAAGTGTTCGAAGAGGCTTCCACTGATTCCCACCACCTCTCTCTCTCTCTCTCATTCCACAGACCATTGAGGCGGTGCCTACCATTCCTTTTTCCTCTCTCGGTTGCCAGCGAGCTCTTCAGCACCACTCCCTCGTCGATGCAATCGAGTGAAATGCATGAAAAATTTCAAATATCAGAACTGCAATACGATAGGACTGAGATGGAGCCGCAGACTGAATACCTTATAAAAAACGCTCATATCCTCGCTTCGTATTGTTGCTTTAACCCACAAAGATTCTCAAGCATGGAGCATGATGGTATCAATTCAAAAGTTATTCTGTTATCGTCATGTCTTCATTACCTACCTCCTCCTAGTACCTAAGGGTGCCTTCCAATAATTTCTCGTAATTGGTCTCAGCTGTTTGCTCTAGCTAAATTTTTTCAGGGCTACTAATTTTCCTCGGTCCGCAGAAAAACATTGCATCGTATCGTATGACAGCAATGAAACGGGAAATAATTAACGTTTTCACAGGCATCTATGGATAACATTAGGTCTGAAAGAGTTTGTGTGTATTGGAATAATTTCTACCAAAGCGTAGGATCAATTCGTCCTCCCGTCTTAGAGAAGCAAAAGAGGAGTTCACATGAAGTGGAAAAACGCCTCAGCGAGGTTGTAAATGAAGCTTAGGAGACATCTATCGAAAAATTCTCAGAGAAATATTTTATGGGATCAATATATCCCAGCATTTTAGGATTAAATAAAAGTATCATACCACAATAATTCTAGATTCGGAGATTCCTTACGCAGAAGTGAGTGGTATTGTGCTTTGAACACTGAAAACTATTTTCCACCTCATTTACAAATTCGAATTTCGAAGTGGCGGGATATTGCATGGTGACAAATTTGGGGTAGAGTAAGGTTGCATTATTTTAAATTGCTGTTGTTTGAATTGCAGTTGTAATATTGCATTATTTTAAATCGCTGCATTGAATCATCTCGCCATAGGATTTTCCAATTCTTCCGATTATAGCGATTTCCGAGATAGCGATTTAGGCATCATTCTTACCAAATAACAATCGGGGAAAAATCCTTATTTCAATGCTGCAAGCATTTTAACGATGATCACCATCTTAGTTTTGAGTAATTTATCTAGTAGGGAACAGTAGCGGTAACATTCATAGGCGCATTTATGAGATAAAGTAAACGCTTGTTACAAAAAAGGCTTTTGAATGGAAACATTTATTTCGATAAATAAAATTCCATTTCGATAAATAAAATAGGAGCCCTAAGCTGGGTAGGGTGGAAGGTCGTAATGCTATCGTAAAACCGATAGAAACGCGCGGAACTGAAATCGTGAAGTGCGTCCTTCACATATTCTGAATGTAAATTTTACTTGCAGCGTCAAAATACAGCTTTTCGAGGAGTTTTTGCATTTAAGGAGCTAGAGCCTGACTATTTATATCTGACATATAATATTAATACGAATGACAGAATAGAGATAAAAGATAAGCTTTTGTGAGTGAAAAATAACGTAATATATTTTTATTAGTTTAAAAAATTTATTGTTATTATAATTCTATCAAAATGTTTTACTTTGGGATGAAAACATCAAAAAAATACCGCTCGGGCTAGTCAAGTTACAAAACAAAGGCGAGAAAGAATTACATTCATGCCAGAGGATAAAACCGAGAACTGTCACATTACTAGCATCCTATCCTGTGGAAAAATGCCTTTCGCATATCAAGCCGGGCTCAGTTGGTAAATAAGTTTTTTGTTTAAAATACTGGATTTATAATAACATTATTAGATTTATTCTTAAATAACTATCCTTGGCTTACTGCTTGCCAACTTTCTTCAAAATGATGGGCCCGACTATAGTATATTCGCCTTGATCAGTAAGTATGAAGTATTTGATGATTGGAATGCAATTAAATATTATATTTTCAGCTTTTCAGATGAAAAAAACATCCGTCCTAATTAAGAAAAGTAACAGAAATAAATGTACACGCTTAAACTGGAGGTGGGAAAATTGTGGTGATTTCTCTCACCAGTATCGTAAAAATTTTCCCATTCAACCTTATTATCATTGCTCCAAGGTTGATGTAGTATCGCAGGCTCTACTAAAAGGAAGATAGAACTAATGAAAAATGAAATTGAAATGTGCCAAGCACACCTTTTCTGAGGTGATCACAACTCAACTCTCAGTTCCTCAAATTCATGACTCTTAAAATATTAACATTGAACCAGTAACATACGAGATATCACTTGATGAATAGAAGAAAAGAAAAATTAACAGATAATACACTTAGAGACAAATTTTAATCGAGTCAATTTACATGATCTCATACATTTTATCGGTAGAATACTTTTAAAATATTTATGAAAATCAAGGATCTTAAATTTAAAGCAGTCGATAGCGATAGGTCTGTTAGCTAACGGAAGTAAACTACCACTGATATTTCCCACTGCAACCTACCTAAAAACTATGAACACATTTGGATCATTCAAAAATACTAAAATTTAGGCAATATATGTACCAGTTTTAGTATTCGCCCTGAAATGGAGTGTGTGATTAACACCCAAAATGAAGCTTAAAGCAACAATAAAACGGTAGCAAAATGAATATGCCACTCATTATTTACAATGGCAAGCCCTTTTCCTCAGAATCATTCTCTGAGACATATTCCTGCTGAAGCCTTTCATTATCAAATGAGACTTTAATTGCCTTGCATTCAACTTAGGTCAAGATTGCAACTGAGGTCATTCAATGCCACGTAAGAATTATATTACTCATGCACTCATGACTGCCTACTCAACAGCAAGTCATCACCACGAAACTCTGGAAACATGAGATGCTGAAAATAGCAGATTATAGGGAAGCACTTCTCCCTGAAATTCATTTGTACTATGAAATAATAGCACAAATGACGAAAAAAATTAGAAAAAGGTAAATAAGGACCACAGTTATAACCACGTGTTTTAATGAAATTTTAATGAAAATTTAGCGTATTAGAGAAAATGTGAAATACAAAAATTATATCTAAGGACAAAAGTATATTCTTCGGTTATTTAACTCCCACAGTTATACAGTTATCTTTGCTCAACAAGAGAATAAACTGATTACTAAATCATTTGAACGATTTCTTATGTCTAATATGAAGATATGGCAGCTCACCATACCAACATCACCACCTCACCTTTCGGCAGTTACGGGGACCGCTCGGAGGAAATTTCAATTACGTGAGGCTAGTTATATCCAATTATTTACCAGAGCAAAATACTTAATTTAAAAAAGGTCAAACTTGTCTAAGGTTGATAACAAAGCCAATATATCGGATTCCCCTCACTTTCCCAGTGACCTTAAAAACGTCTAGTGTACTTAAGTTCTCCACAAGCCTCAATAATGATAAGCTGGCACACATACAGATAACCATGGATACAGTCTGGAAGTAACAAATGGCTTAGCGTCGAAGAGAGCAGTCACTTAAAGAAGAAACAAATGAATTCCATATCACACCGATTCCATCATGGCATTAATTGAGAGTTTGATTAAAAGCATATTTACGGCTGTGATTCCAACTGATTCTAAATTCATCTCGACCGTACATATAATAGGTCAATATAATACCATGAATCAACAAGAAAAATTTCACTCATTAAAATCACGATTTGTTTCACTCATCCTCATCTCATCACACATTTCCTCTCTTACTCAAAGACTAAAAAAATCTTCCAATTTATCCTCATACATCCTGCACGTATCACTTACCATTCATACCCACGATTAAAAACTAATTAAAAGCCTTGTTTCCTGCAATTTAACTCCAAATGGTAATGAGGTAATTTTAGCATTATCCTGAAGTAATTCATTCATTCATTTTCAAAGTCTCTCGCGTAATTTCGCTCGGCTTAAGGTATATGTGTATGTCTTGAGGAAAATATTTTCTCATTTAGGCAATTAGGCCAAATTCACGCCAAAAGGTGGTGATGATATCCGTCTGATAGATGCGCCATCATTCACGCAAAAAGTTTAAACCTAAGATAGGAAAATTCAATGACAGACTAAGTGAAACTAAAAATGCCGTTACTAATGTAAGTTTAGAGCAGGATGGAGAAAAAATCGAATCCATTTTTAATTATGCTTGTAAAAATACAAAGATACGTGATGATGTGCGACCACTAAATGATCCTGCTTAAAAATACGCTAAGATACATGATGTTTAATGTGAATGCCCTCGATACTCTTCAGTGGTATTGCTGAAAATTGAAGAAGTATATCCTTACCATATACAGATTTGACATGAAACTGCATTACAAGATATATTACAAGTGTTTATTTACCATAGGCTGGTCATAGAGAAAAGAGATTCACAGCGAAATAAATGATATTCCATACTTATACAACAGACACACTATTCAGTGAAAGTTTTATGCTTAGTGAAGCGGAAAAGTGATACATGAAATAATATATTGCTTTGTACTTTACACAATATTTTATAACTTCCTTTAATGCAAATTCTGCGAGAAATCTCAAAAAGATTTATTTTATTTCTTCTCCAACTGCAGCCTTAGATATTTGAGCATTAATTGAGCCATAATTGACAAAATCAAGACAAAATTAACCTGGATAATTGTAAATAAACCATGATCGGTAAATTCACAATGTAATATTCCACAATTGTTTTTATTATTTCGACCTGGGTTTCAACTCAAGTGAAGTCATTATCAAGGTGACAATATTTCACCACGAGCCACTTATATACATTGTCAGAGCGTTGGGGAGGGGAAGTATAGGATAGGAAAACTTTTTCCCATCCTCTACTCCCCCCCTTATTCCCTAGGTCAGAATAATAAAAACCATTGTGGAATATTACAAAGTGAATTTATTAACAAATCATCGCAATGTTGTTCCACCAAGTGAAGCCTGTGAATTTATTATATATCCATGATCGGTAGTTATAAAGTAATGTGGAAAGATCTTAAGACCGATCTTAACTTATCCATAGTACACTGAACTCAACCATTGACTGCCCCGATATTGTTTCCTCGATAAATTTCAGAATACCCTCCAGAACTCACTCATTATTCCCTATCTCTACTCCCAGATTATCACTTACCAAACGCTCTCTCATTTTTCGCCTCTCTTCTCTTGTTAATTCCCTTCCTGTGAACACTGACCCTTTCATCCTATCTTCCACTGTCTTAGCCAACCTAGCCATTTGCCATTCCCAAAAAAGTAATTTTTACTACCTATCTCCTCATGTTGCATAATTATTTCTTACCTTCTTCTTGTTATGTTTTTACGTTTGTGTCCTTATTTGTTTGTTATATGTTTACTTTAAAATGGCTTTATGCTGTATATGATCCTTTTATCAAATAAATCAAATAAATAAATAAGAAAAAGTTTTATTTCACACACAATCCAGGCACAAGTAATGTCGTCAACCCAATTAACAAATATCAATTAGATCGTCCTATGACGGTCATGAACATTTAACTGAGTAATACAAGAAAAGAGCAGGTAGCGTAGAGTCGTATCTCAGCCGTAAAGAAGTTCCCCACTCATTCCCCGGTTGCCTTTACCGGAGCAAACAAACCACTCGAGGAGCGGTCGTCCGCGCGAGGGGACTCGTCCGCCGCCGACTTCGCCTCCGCCGTCACCCGTGGCCGTCGTCCACTTGCACGATCCCTCTCGTGACAAACGCCGTCGTCCTATTCTGTCGGCTTCCGCCGGGAGAGGTCGCAAGCAAAACCACTTGCAAGTACTCGAGCTTGTTTGTGAGTTTGTTTTCGCTCCGTTTAACCTCACCGTAAGGCAGGGTAAACTTTGGAGGACATTTGAATGGACTTTTTTTGCATTGACCGAATTTAAGGAGATGAATGGCTGAAGTATTTTGGGACAGAAATAGCGATAATAATGACGAAAGCGAGAGAATTGTGAAAGGACATTTGGCGACGCAGTTCGAATGGGAGAGTAAAGAATGGCAGTTCGACAAAAAAATTGGAAGCCGGAAATCCAGCTGGCCCAGTGATTAAGGAACAAGCGGTTTGCATTGACCGTTCTGCAATTCAGTGCCCATATTTTGTGTTCATGCAGAATCTTAGTCTAGTATTAAAGCATCTTAATCTAATATTTAAATATATTTCGTCAAAAAAGTTCAGTCCCTAAAATAATAACACAAAAATAAATTACTGCCAATAAAATTTCAAGTTTATCTCCTGGATTCTCTTTAGAGCACATTATACGATTCTAATCCTCAAAAAATTACTCTAATTGGAGAAATTTTAAAATTTTGCTGAAACCTCCTTTAGACCAGCAGATGGTCATTTAAGTATTTTGGGAAATATGGTAAACTGAAAAGATAATTTCATCAAAATACCGGCGGATTTTAAATAGTTTGGAAGGCATTAATTTTCTAGATATCATCACCTACCACTTCTCTAAAATCGGTAGAATTCATTGGTTCCTTGAAAATGCTCAGGATTCTGCAAATGCGCATCGTAATACCCGGATGTTGTCCAATGTAACCGACGGAATGGACAGCGATAACCTGAATGTCCAATGTTAGTGACGGAAGTTTAGCGTAATCAATGTGTCCTGCATTACTCAAGTGTCACTATATCTTAGGTTTAAAGTTTTTAAAAGCAATATTTCTGCTCTTTCACTTGATAAATTATATTATCACAACCACATTTGAAAAATTAGGATTCCAGCCAAACAAAATACGAAAAAAACCAGACACGAGCCGTGGCAAAATTTAAAATCCGATGGAAAGTTTCATATGCATCGAAAGATGAATTTACTCTCCGTTCACAATAAACGGAGAGTTTATTCAATTCTCTGCTTGCTTTTATCGCATCGGTAACGATTTTGATTCATATTTTTGCCTTAAGCCATTGCGGAAAAAGATAACTTTGCAGAGTGGAAGTTAATGACCTTTCTATTGTAGCTTTTCCATTCCGAATGATTTGGAAAACTGGAAAATATCAGTTCAGATGGAAAAATATATGGAAGATATACTGCGAGAGAACCTCCTTTCATTCTGTATGCGAAAATATATGTAGGCAGTAACGAAGGGGGCCAACGCGGAGAGAAAACGGAGATGAAGAGGAGCCCAGGGAGAGGAGCGCGAGGAAGAAAAGATGCCATGGACACATCCGCAAAGAGCCCCAATCCCTTATCTCAGAATCGGCTGCGGTCCGCCATCGCCTACCCCCGTTACCCACAATCCTGAGTCCAACTTCTACTTTTCCTGACACAACCCTCCTCCCCCAGACATCCTCAAAACGCCCCTCCCCCACCCCCCAACAAATGGTTCGCCCTCCCCCACTTCGATTCCTTCCGCTCACACAACCTCCCATTGCCTACCACGCCCCAACGTCCCCCCTCCCCTCTCACAATCCTCTCCGCGTCCCTGAAATTCTTCCTCTCCACCGCGGGTGTATGCCACTTCTTCTACATACCCACGGATGGCGTGGACGGAAGGGGGATGAGAGAGAAAGAGAGGACCGCATTCTCCTCTCGTCCATTCCTACGTCGTCCTCTGCTCTTCCCCTCAAACCCTCCGCATTCCAGTCTTATATCATATCAGCGTATCTCCTTTCACCCTCATTGCCGGAGCTTCCTGTCTTTGGCTCTGCAACCGTTTGCGCATTTTGTTGTTATCGCTCTCATTATTATTTCTCGATGGCAGGCGAAACGGCCATCAAATCTATTCGACCGTGATTGGGAGATCAAGACATCTTAAACCAAGATCACAGGACGTCGATCGAAAATTTCTCGACTCAATCTCCACTGATGTTCTTCCGGAACAACTCTCCATGACTTCTCATCGAGTGAAGCCTAATGAACACGTACTGGCTGTGACGTTCAGCTGTTCTGAGACGATTTAACTAATTAAGAATGCGTATTAGTTCAGTTAAATGCAGGCAATTAAAGATTTGAGGTCGTAGCAGATCAGAAGCACCGATTTGAAATTAAAAAGCAAACACATCTTGCTAATTACACGACAATTCTTCGGAGGTGAAAATAATTGTAGTTCTAAGTACCAAGAGATTTCTAACGTTTCAGAATCGCTTAGTTGAGAGAATCATAAACGTTTCATTGATATTGCAAATGATATCCATTAAATCAATGCCCACTTCTGTTACAACTTCAACCCAGGAAGAAATTACAGCATGAAAAAACTATAACCATATAGCTGCATACTGAACAAGGAGAGAAATACCAAAAAAGTGATGTCATGCTTTTACATTTCCAGGTTGCATAAAAGTGCTATCCGTGCCGCTTGAGTTTCAATTTTCTTGTTACCTTGTATTACCTTGTAAAATTTGGGGGAAAGCCTTAGCATAAAACTTTAAAACCAATATTGTAGAATCATGAGTATACAACCGGACGATCCACGAAACAATATTGAATTATCGAGTCAGACGGTAAAATAAATACGAAGACATGCCTTTACTATATTAAAGTTTTTCGGTGTATCCCGCTGCGTATTGAGCATTTTAAATTGACCCAACGTTTCGTTCTGCATACTGAGAACGTCGTCAGGAGAATGCAAGAGTTTATTTATTTCGCCACTATACATAGGTTCTTTGCCGAGACGGTTGACTATTATTAACCGTTTTAAATTTAAAAAATGATGCGTACTGTTAAAGATATTCGGTGGTTAGGTGTCTTTTCCATATACTGCTCAGGCGATAGCCGTCTTCCCAATTAAAATTGGATGGTCGTTTGGCTATCTCAATTGCTTACCTTATTAGTGGAGGATAATAAAGACTAATTTTGGCCAGAACTTTAGCCTCATCGAAGAGTATCTTGTGTCCTGGATCTGACATAATGTGCTCTCCGACGGCTGAAGTCATCCACTGCCTTGCCTCTTGAGTCAATTTAAAATGCTCAATACACAGCGGGATACCTCGAATAACTTTCATATAGTAAAGAGTCTCTGCGAAAACCTTCAAAAAAAGAAGACGTCTTTTTTTCTGTGAAACTTTATACCAATGAAGTTCATCCAGAAATAAATTTTCTGTGCGCCTTCATGTCATAATTGCAAATATTTGAACCATCAATTTAAATTGTAGGCATTAATAAATGGCACATTTATAAAAAATGCAAATGAAAGAGTAACCATATCTCTAAACTTTAGAAAACTCAGACGTACCACTGCTTATTATTCTAAATCTCAATGAATAATAGAAGAGGCTTACCTGAGCCACACGAAAGGCCAAATGTATCCGTGAATATCCGAAATAGGAGGCCAGTCCTCACTCTATGCCTGCAAGATAAAATGAAGAGAAATAAATGTGGAGGCCGTAATTGAATCAACTGAAGCAGAGATATACTAATTGATGACCAGAGTCTCACTCAATGATGAAATAACAATTTTTACGAATTTTTAGATTTATCGAAGTAACACGAAAATACGAGCGGAAAATGAAGTTTATCGCGATTCGGTATATGTCCGACCCTAGAAAACGATTAGTGCATTAACAATTATTACTATAATTTTAAATGGGACAGAGTAATTTTATATGAAAAATTGAGGAATGGAAATAAAAGACGTAGTTGACACATTAATTTTATCAATTATTTTCTTTGTAGTCCACCAGCATTATGGGCCATTCGTGGTGAAGTGCCATGCAGAACCTCTTTCATTAATAATATTTGCATGATGTTTCATTTGTTAAGTATATCATTTCGTGCTGCTCTCTAATGCGCCTTTCAGAGCCGACAATTAAATGTGCGCATTCAATTCATCACTTTTAAAACATAACTTTTTTCAAAATATACCTGTGAAATTCTTCAAAGACAATATTTGGGGGAAAAAGTCTCCGAGGTTTTACCAATGTCTCTGTGATGTCACTTGTCCAAAAAAAACCTCTTATGCGAGCACGTGGAACAGGGAGAAGAGGGAACGTTATATAGCCGCATGCATCGAAAACTTTGAATCAAGCTTCCGGATTACCGCAAAATGCTCGAGAGTTTGTGAGGGAGAGCCCGGAGAGACGAGAAAGCCGGCGACGGCAACAGAGGAGGCCGAGGAGATTATTCACGCGCCAGCGACCAGCTTCCGTCCAGGTACCTGCATGATTCGCTCTGAAACTCGCGATGTCAAAAGAGGCCAAAAGAGGATTTCACTAATCGGACTGCCCAAACTTCAAAAATAGGAATTGGCAGTGGAGAAATGGACGAATTTACCGCAAAGCTCGTGACAGAATGCAGTCATTCGACGATACTAAATCGTCTCGGTTCTTAATATGATTACCTTCGTCACTCAAACCAACCTTGCCCTATCCCCTCACTTTGAATTCTAGTTTTGTCTCTTCCTTTCAACAAAACTCAGACCTAGATTCCCAAAATCCAAGTTTGAGTGAAGTGGCCATTGTTGAGGCTCTGGACCTCCGGATGTAAACGCAGCACAAATGATTAAGATTCGTGCGATTAAGTCTTCATTTTTCTTCTTAACTGCCCAGGAAAACACTCTAGGGAACTGCAGTAGGGATTATCTGTTTCAAAGTTTCACGTGTAAGAAAAACACTTTATGCATCGTTGTCAGGAGGCGTTTGTTATAAACTGCACTCTTTTGAAAACATTCCGGAAATAGTGCGTAAGACCAAATTGTCGAAGCGAGTTTTTATACTTTCACATTCCAAAAACGTGTCTTGCTAATGACGTCGGGAGATAAATTAGTAGATACATTTTAAAATGACTTTTAAGTAAACTCTGTCTACATGTAGATTCTGATGAGTAATTTTTTAATCGTACGCAATTTGATTTCCAATTATTTCTTTGGAGTGTATCATCAAATATATGTTCGCTTTCTAGCAGGAGCAGAAGTCCTTCAAAATTAGCTCAGAACTTTGAAACGAGGCGGATAACGAGTCAATTTTTCTTTCCCATTATACCGTGATGAACCTGCTCCATTTCCGATTGATACGCTCTTCAGAACGGGAGGAAAGGTATATAAAAAGTGGGAAAGGTAAGGAAGGTGGGAATGCAGTCTCCATAAGTTACAACTGCTGTAGAACCTAAGTGCATTAGTCTCCTCGGCTACTTTAGGCTTACTGTATTCAAACTTCCAATCACAAAACCGTTTCAAAAAGTATCTTTTATATAATTTTATGTGAACTTAACTCTTATAAAATTATAATCTTAGATTAAGACCTTATACGGCAATGTATTACCGCATTCCAAGGATTATTTAGATTTACTGGCTACATAAACGCATAAGAGAATATTCCACAATCTATAGTCCATCGTAGACGTAAAAAATGCGGAGCCATAATGTTTAAAATTCAACATATTTCCTTCTACAAGAATCATGGAGGTAATTGTTTATATAATCTTGCAACTCAACGCCTGAGGTGACTTAGGAGACAGAAATTCAAATCAATACCATTTAGCTATCAAGACGGCAAATTCTTCAATGGCTTAAGGAACGATGAATTTTATCACTAACAGGACTTGTAAAGAAGTTTAGCATTCCATACGAATATTAAATAATATATTGTATCCAATGGCTTCGCTCCAATGACGTTTAAGCCTCTTGTAATGGATCATTGTACCTTTCCGCTTTGAAGAAACAGTGACGCGTACCACGACCTCCATTCGAGTTCCTCGTCAGCGTAGAGTAACGTAGAAAAATAGTTTTCCAGCCTCTTAATTGCTAAAAATAGGACACCGTAAAGCAATTTAATAATCTCTAGCCCTATGTGAAATGTATACAACGCATGCTGCATCAAGTTTTCAGTCGCTCCCATTTATTTGATCAAAACGGTAAAATACGAAGTAAATATAGCATAAAAAATACAACGCAATCGATATTAAAATAATACGATGACCAGCAACAGAGGACAAAAGTTCAGGAATTGAGAATCATTTCGTTTGTTTGTCCCGCGAATTTATAGTACTATCTAATCACATACTGGTCACGATTTTATGGTCTAATATTACTAAAGAAACGTTGCTGCTTACTGTGAAACGAAAGAAATAACGTATTTGATCTTTAGAAGCGACCCTTAAGAGTTCAAACTTTTTCAATGGACGTCTGAGTGAATGAGAAAGGGTAATTTAAAAAGTGAAATTATTTGATTCCCATCATTACAGATACATTTCATCCCATGTGCTCCTTGAACGGAAATCTATATTCAACAGTCCTAAAATGAACGCTCCCCAACATATATTCCATGCATTTCTCGGATATACGCAGCAGTAATAAATTCTGATTTATGGATATCAATATTCTCAACGATGTCCGCGCATCGCATGGTAAAATAACAATTATGGAACGTAGAATGGTACAAGATTTGGAGAAATTCTCTGAGATGGTCTTTCCGAGGAAATTCTCTTTCCCCAACGACTGACAAACCTATCACAGCGTGTGTCCCCTAAGTCCCAGTAGACACATGAATGGGTCAAGTATGTGTCGTGGTCTCTCTCCCGAACATCACTGTTCCCGGCGCCGTAGTCAGAGAGCGCAAACACTCGGTCATATTGTCTCCCCTCTTTGAACATCTCCAATCTGCCACTTAATCTGTCCTCCCATCCACGGATCGCACACACCTGCTCCATTATTAGCCTCCCCCCATCCTTCACCCCGTGTTGTGTGTTGTACGCATGTACCACTTTACGAGCCCCTATTCCCCTCTCTTCCCGAGGAGGGGACGGATGGACGAGAGAGGCCAGCGTTGTCCGAGCACGTCAATGCTTCCTTATTCCTTCAGGGAGTCGGTGAAGACGGGGCGACGCATTTCGCAGAATCGATGGAGGTTTTGACCGAAAGGGACGGTTGGACGCCTCGGACTTTGAAGGTGGTCAGTCGGTGATGTGTTTCCGGCCTATCGACGGGGGCGATCGGTTCGGCGGGAGGTCGGGTCACCCATTGCCTGGGGCGCGGAGTCCCCTGGAGGAGGACGTCGCCGGGGAATTAGGGGTTCACATGTGTGTGAGGATGCGGTAGGGATTTTCCACGAAGGCAGAAGAGTGGGAAGAAATAGGGAGAGATGGCTGGGTGCAAATGAGCAGATGTGAACGGTTGCCAGTGGAACAAATCAGGAGCACGTTGAATCCGAGATGCGGACGCTATGAAAGATATGGACGTGCTCGGTTCAAGTTTGGAAAGATTCGATGATCCGAGGTATGATTCAAGGGGATCGAAAATGTGCGAAAATTTTAGGAGGGTATTTAGAAATCACCGCGCAGCATTTGTTATCTTGCGGTGACAATATCGAAATGACCTTTTCAAGGAAATTTTTGTGAGAATACATTTTCTTAACCGACAGAAAAACGGGGAGTCCCCTTACTGTAACTGAACAGCAAAAGGATAAAATGGAGCAATCAGAGAGCAAAAATCAATTTTGCATGAAGAAGAACTTGCATGAGAGTAGGAATTGAAATTAGAGAATCTGTATCATTTACCGTTTCAATGCTTGTTATTCACAAGATAAGTACATTTCGACAAGTAAAAAGAAAATCACATATCGAGATGATAATTTAGTCTCATCAGCTACAGCGTATAAAGTATAAAAAACACAAAAAAAGTATGCACGCAACAATACGTAAATAACTACACCACGATAACGGCAAGGAATTGCTGTAAACATGGTCGACATCAGATTTAAATACGCAGACTACTAATCCATTGTTTATAAGTAAAATATGTTAAATTAATCTGAGCTAATCTACTAAGTCCTTTGATAGTTTTTTAATGTTCCCAATTGATAAATTTACCACAAGCAACATTACCAAAAATGAAGGTCGGGGAATATATCAGCACGTATATATTCAGTCGCAATAAATGGAAGCTCATCATGTTTAAAATACTTTTCAAAATTAGAAAAACAATTAACAGCATTGCAAATTTTCTCTCACCTACAGTTATTGTATACTTGTTTAATTTTGGAGAGACAAGGCGAGAAGAAATACAAACCCACAAACTATTTGCGCAAGTACACAAATTCATTCATCTTGGCCAAGTAGTAATTTAATTAAAGTTTGTGTGCCTTCGCATCAGACCTCCATTTAACTGGCAGCACCAAAGCTCGCGACGGTAACTTTGTCCATCAACTCTCCCCACCAATCGAGTCTCATTTCCCAACTATTTTCACCTGCGTCCATTATCCGTTTCATCCGTGTAACCTCGATCCAAGACACGCACCGTGGGCACAAAAACCTCAAAGTCCCTCTTCCAACTCCCTGAACGCACTTAATCCTAAAGTACCCTTTTCTGCATCTGAGCCACAAGCCATCTTCGGAGGAAAAACACAGTCGGCTCCACCGCTTCCTATATCCTCTTTCTCCAGGGGTACTGCAGTGACCACAACCATTCGATGCTAACTGTCCCACCCCACCTCTCGCGCTAACTGTCCCCCTCCTCCTCGGTCACCCATCCCCAAACACCCTCCCTCCCCCCACCCCGTTACACCACCAACCCTCCATCCCCCTACCACACTCGCAATCTGCCGCTGCAGCAGGCGCTCTCTGCCGAGTGGCACCGAGGACAGAGAGAGAGAGGAAGAAAGAGAGTGCGGAGGGCTGCAGAGATACCATCGTCCATCAGATAAGACCAGGGTGGTGGTGGTGGGGGGGGGGGACTCTTACCTATCCGGCATAGAATTTGGAGGAGCCCTCAGGGTGGCGCGGCAGTTGCAGCGCGGAAGGGCGCGGCGAGAGGATAATGGGAGGAGGGCGGGATCGGATTTGGGAGGGCGGGGGGGATGTAAAATGCGGGATCTGGATGAAGTGGGACCGGAGGAGGGCGCATTGAGTCGCTCAAACCTTCCCCCGCCTCTCCTCTCGCCCCATCTCCCTCCACGCGCGAATAAAGGACTAGTCTCTCGCTCACCTCCTCGGACGAGTACTTGTACATTAGGTGATAGCTCGCATTAACACACACACACGTCTCTCCTTGTGCTCAACCCTCTCCTAACAGAGAGCATTTGCAGAGAACGGGAGGTTTAGAAGGGTAAGAAGCGTGCTGTAACATGCGACAGAGTGGGCGCCGGGGGTAAATACATAGGCGTAAACTGTTCCCACTGAGTGCAAAGTTGAAGGCGGAATCGCGATAGGTTTAAGGCAATATGACACGCTGGCGGGAGCGAGGAGAGTGAGCTGGGGCGTCGCTCACATTTTTTTCGCAACCGGGAGAGAGAATGACGCGCGTGTGGTGGCCGATGAAGTAGTGTTGCTCCTCGAACGAGCAAACACTGAGAAACACCCGTCTCAAACTCCTTCCCGAGTGTTTGTATTACGCGGTACATGTCGGTAATTGTCACGCGGGTGGAAGGTTTTCGGAAAGGGGTGAGGAAAACTGGGAAATGGAAGACTGGGAGGCTGTTGGAGACGGACAGACGGGCTGGAAGATTCGTGGCTTTGTGACGCTGGATGGCCAACGCGAGGAAGGGGGAATCGGAACGTAGTACCTACTCGTAATATCTCTCCTCCCCGCTCCATCCTCTCCCTCGTCATTCCCGACTACTCCTCCCCTCCCCATTCCCATTCCTCGTGGAGTGGCGAGAAGTGCTTCCTGATGTCGCGAGCGAGAATAATCGCGGGACAATCGCAGAGACATTTGAGGAGAGATATGGTCAGCTAACACTCCTCCCATGAGCGTCCTTTACCTCCTTCCTTCCGACGTCATGAGCACAATACAGCCGGGGTATTATGCGCCGCGTCGCCGATTTTTATCGTTTAACCAGATGAATGAAAATATCCGAGGAAGGTGAGTTATTAAGCATGCATGGGTCAACAAATCGTTCTGGAGTGCCGGCGTAAGAATGTTGTTCTAGCATCACCGACCGCCACGCGCTCAAAATTGTTGAGCGTGACGCGGCGAGAATTTCAATGGCTTCGAATAAATAAATAATCACAACTGCACCTTCCATATTCGGATCTATGTCCTTTGTTGAAGTAGTCCGCACAGTGGTGAACCACGGACCGAGTGTATGCAAGCCATTCACTGGTAATAACTACATATGAATCATATGATATGATATGAACAGAACTGTTCAAATAAAACTCAATTCATTTTCGTAGAACTTTGACGACTCCCACTTGCGGATACAATCGGAAAATATATATCAAAATTAGAGGGAGAGTAATGACATGAACACGATCAAATTTCCAATACACTTAATGACCATTGTGCCAAATTGTGATACATTATTATTATATTTAGCGCATAGCTAGGAAAATTTGGCATTAATTTTTATTCGATCAAAATAAAATTTATCAGATGAGCGACTGAAGAGCAGCACACATTCCTGTAACTGCATGCTTAAAATCTTCTCTTTCCACATCAAATGCAATGTAAAATTCTTTCGCATGCTGTGATATGAAGAGATTTTATTCAATGCTATAAGATATTTCATAGCAAAATGATGTAGAACGCCAAATGGTGCAAGAACACAGCAAATTTTCAGTTTTAGACAAGCAGAAATTTGTCCACCCTTTTCTGCTAAATAGCATACTTGTAGCATAAAGTATTGAATATAAAATCATTTTTTAGGGAAGTAGGTTCATGATACAGAAAAGGAGGGAATGCTAAATTGGATTCTGGAATCATGATCTGGGAAAAATTACTCAGTAAGACCAAACAAGATCATAAAGCAATCTTGATATGACTGAATCATCACGAATGACTAATTTTTAACTTCTGTTCACCCATCAAACTTTAGTGAAGGGTTAACATATTCTTCATGTTTACTTATACTAAACGTATGTTGAATCTGACATCCTGCCAGGCCCGATTCTATAACTGGGCAAATTGGGCACTTGCCCAGAGGCGCAAGGATTTTGGGGCGTAAAGGAAGAGAAGCAATTGGTCTCAAACAGATTAATTACCAGATGACAAAAGTGAGGTAGAAAAAAAACTAAACGCCGATAAGAGGTTGACACACAGCAAACCGAAGTGTATTATTTTCGTTAAGGTTGTACTGTATAGCGACGTCAACAGAGTCGCCACCACTACAGAGTTTGACCTTGGAGCTGTTGAGAGGGCGCGCGCGTACTACTGTAATCGCCTCTATCGCCAATCCGTCCCGGGGACGCACCTGTTTAATTTTAGCCCATAGCGTCACGAGGGTTAAAAACGGGCCTGCCTCCTGCGCACACTATCTCTTAGAGCAAGTGACAGTGAAAGTAACGACATTCATAAAAGTTTCAAAATGGAGAGACTGAGTGAGACTTGGGGAAAATGAAATGGGTCTAAATCAAACAAATTGTTGCTATTGCCTTTGAGCGAGAAAAATTTTCAAATTCACGGTGCTGAGTGGTGCTAGCATGAGGAACAATAATATGTTTACCTCCTATTTAAGGCTTCTTCCTAAGGTTCATCATTTGGCTAACATTATTAATACCTGAGCAATGCAATGTATTCAAGCCTGCCGCGAATAGGGTGGTGAAAATCATTGAAATTTCCATGGGAAAAAATTGGACTGGACCATGGACCATGGTTCGATTCCTGGTCAAGACCAATTTTTTATAGTGGCAATTTCAATGGTACCCGAGTATAAAATACTAAAACATGGTGGCACACCTGACTCCACTTTTTAATACATAACAACATATAATCTACCAGCTATAGTCCACGAAATATATAATTATAGGAGCATACCTGCCCACTAGTGAGAGATGGAAAACTTGGTCGCTGCGGGAAGAGGATGCGAGTAAGAGGGACTCTGTTGAGATTTGAGTGTGACAGAAAAAAATAGGTTAGGATGGACATTGCGAAAGATGAACGAGGATAGGGTATATATGGTGGAAAAATAATGGTGAGATCCAAAAACGGTAGAAAAAGAGAGTAAAGGGATGACTACTAATGTTATGTCACAAAGGGAAACCGCAAGAAGTCTCGCAAAAGAAACGATTTTTTCCAATCATCTCAAACATCTGCATCTACTTTTTACCCTGCAAGCCACCACAAGAGAGTTTGGCGGGGAGTGACTTATCACCAACATGAAATAAAGTGAAGAAATTCACCTTTACCAGCATGAAGTACACAATGGGTATGCTACAAATGCTACAGAAACTTACTAAACTAATCTATAATGTAAATATGTAAACGTGACACAAGAGTCAAGCAGGAAACATGCAAAACATGGTGTTAGCACTACTCGGCAGATTAAGAAACTTGCATTAGGGAGCATATGAATTAATCAGCTACACTACCTGTCAGCTGACCTACTTCAAAGAATTAGCACAGCCATTATGGTCTCTTATCGATCGTGAGAAAAACGTCACTTTAAACCTTTTCGTTCTACAATCTATTTCCATTATTTTATTATCAAATCGACTCAACATACTCAAATTCTGAAGAGTTCGGAAAAACTGGGCTGAATAGGAGAAAAATTGCGGTTACAATCGTCTTCAAGAATGCTGTAAATAGAATAAAACAGCGCTTCTAAATAAAGATAAATGGATGCGAACTTATTTTTTTAAATCCCCGCTCGCCCTTTATTTCTTCCTGTCCTGCGCGGATCCGATTCCGCCCGTTTCCCATCCACCCAAGAAATCCTAACGACAACCGTCACCACGCGTACACACAAACGCCGATCAGATCCATCCCGAGATTTTTTTAAAGAAGAGAATTCACTTCCCGAACACATCTCCCGACCGACCACTCGCTTAGCTGCGCCCGATTCTTCATCTCCATCCTGCCTCCCACATACACTAGATCTGTCGAGTATAATACCAGCACCCATCCCCTCCATCATGCTTCATACAGAGAGAGAGAGAGAGAGAGAGGAAGAGGAGAGGTGGGCGTAATGGGGAAGGGAAGAAGAGTCCGGAGTGCCCAATGCGTTTCCCCTCTCCCCCTCTCTCCTACCCCCAACTTGCGTGTATGTCACCCCCACCCAGCGATCACTTCCTACCGTCTCCGTCCGTCCCCTATCCCCCCACAGACACATCCCACAGCCGCCGTCCCGCGAATGCTGATACTCATCTCGCCCACTCTCCCCTACCCTGCATCTCTTCCATTCTCTCTCACTTCAACTACCATTTGCGTTTTTTTGTACTCTTCTCCCTCCCCGCTCCTCTCTTTCATTGTCCGGTCACATACACTCCCACTCTTTTTTTCCTTTGCTGTACTGCGTGCGCGTACGTTGCGAGACCCAATGCTCTCACCAATGGGCTAGGACCCCCGGAAAGACCCAGCTTTTTACCCCTCAGCTTCAACAATCGACCCGGAGAAACATAAAATCCCCACATCCTCGATTTCTCCTTCCCACGACATCCATCCGCATGTCAAATCCCATTTTCTCAACCGCTATTCGCTTAAGCTTCAGCGTCAATTGAGAGACATGCCAGTGCATATACACTGGGCCGCATGACTCCCGAGTGAGTATATACCTATATGCACAAAATATCGCTAAAAATTAAAGTCAGTAACGTGTTTATCTTGAGGAAATCAATTGGTATCCTCAGTTACCTCAATGAAGCTGATAAAATACGAACTCATATTCCTGTAACAGGAGAGAATTGGTTTTTTGATGCAATAGGCTAGCTTAAACCAAATTAACCCATATCTTTCGTTTATTGAAACGGTTGAATCAATTGATGGTCCATAAATCGAACGATCAGTAACTCCTACATTTTATTCTTGGAATGAAGTCGAAAAAGAGTTACGCTCAGCATATTTTGAAGCTTCCAAGAATGGTATAATAAATGATTTGGTCTTTTAATATTTTTTAGAGGAAGAAATTAATCCATGTTTTTCTCAATTTTTTTAGAAAATATTGTGGTAGCTAAAGGTCAATGGCAATTAATGCCAAAGCCTTAAGGTCTTCAAATCTTCAAGAGAGTTAAAGGTCATATTACGTATGTACTTAAGAAAGGAATAAAAATGAAAATAGTAATATCAGCACAAACGCTAAAGTAATTGCAGGACCATTTAAAACATCGCATACCTGTGCTAATCAGAAGAGAATAAACCTTTTTTCCTCCTAGTTAAATGAATTTGAATGTCGTAAGCAAAAAAATTAATAACACGAGTACCTATCCCTTTGAGTGAAAACTGATTTTTTTCTAGAAAACAATTTTAGTAAATATACATCTCTTTACAAATAGATAACTCCTATCACTGTAATCTAGACCTTCCTAAGCCTAGAATTCTCGAGACCTTTTGCAAGGTAAATGGTTAATTGAGACTAAAGAAATGTGTATTATTTATCCCTCAGGTACCGCCACTTAATCCGTTTTCTGTGATAGTCTACTGATCGTTTGTAAGAGGGTTATCTTGGTTGTTTTGACCCAAACTCTACGACGTTTTAAACGCCTTTTTTATCTTGATAGAGAGGCGCTTAAACAGATACCCTGGGCGAGAGTATTAAGTTTCTTAAGCCGAGATATGCAGGCAGAAATAAAGGGACTACCAGATAGAAGATCTGCCCACGTTCCATCTCTCCTCCTGGCTCACTATCTCTTTATTTTCGCTCCCCTCTCCGCCCTTCCATCCCTCCCCCCCTCCCCCCCGCAGGTCCACTCACTCCTCTCCGTGGGCTGCCTTTTCCGCCACCTCCGCGGCTCGCATCAAAATGGCGGCTTCATCCTCTCTCTCCCTCCGCCTCCCCACCCATCCCTGCCTCCCACGCTCGTCGCCGTCTCCCACTATCTTTCCCCGTCTGGACTAACTCCAAGAGCGACGATCCTTATCAATCGCTTTTAAATGCCCTTTCCCAGGGAGAGTATCATCGCATAACCACATATTCGCCAACTACTGATGCTCACTACCTCCGCAAATCTACATCTCTCTTTCTATCCTTATCTCGGCTGTGTTTACCAACTTCTCCGTCAAAATCCGCCGAGAGGGAGCGAGGAGGACACTCGTTTTTCTCTCTCTCTCTCTTACTCTGTCTCTCTTTCCCTCGCCGGCCGCCCCTCCGTCCCTCTTTAATTTTATCTTTCACACTTGAGGATTAAATGTTGTTATCTCCCCCGTTAACACTTTGCAACCCGCGACGAAAAAGCACACAGTCACTGGAAGATGCATCACAGCGGTAACTTAACGCGACGAAAGTGCGCGGCACAAAATGGTCCACGCGATTTTATTCTAAGGACACGAGCTCATTGAAAAGGAAACGTTCAGGTAGAAAACTATATACCACAATCCTCAAAGCTAGATTTCATTGATTTGGTTTGACATATGTTACATCACATAAAAGGCCCCCTAAGTATTTTATAACAATATGATAAGGCATATTTTACAATCTGAGTTACTTTTTTTCTTAACTTTTCCCGAAAATACTTATTTTTCTGCTTTTTTGGAAACTCATTGATAATGTCAACTTGGAAATAATTTCAACTAAGGATAGACCGCAGATAAAATATGCGATAATTCAGGGAAACCATATTTTTCACATTTGTAGTAGTGACGTAGAGGTTAATAGAAAAATATTTCTGCGAAAGACAGGATATTTATTCATCCTTTCAGTCACATTGATTTCTCAAACCTTTCACATCAATTCTCCCAATCGTATTGATTTTAACAGATATTCCTATCATTTCCAAGAATTGAGCTTAATAACCTGAGCTCGATGGCATTCCTTACCATCTTATCTGATAAAATTATCCTGTTACCACAATAAATTTGCAAATTATGTATAAAATGCAGCATCGACTATATAATCGATTATTTTTAGATGGAGAAAATGTAGCTTAAGATAAGCAATACTTGAACAAATCAAATGAATAAAAATACGGGATTTCAGAACTATTTTCTTACAATAGTTTAACCTTCCATCACGCTGAGTGACCTAGAGGTAACATATTGAAGAGTTCTTTTTTGTCTCTGAGTAGGGTTTATTTACGTCTATATGCTTTGATGACATCAATCTTACAGCTTGGTGACGAAAATATCCCTCACTCGTTACTTTTAGTTCCTGATTCTCTTTCGAGTGGGGTAGTATGTGAAATGACTGCACATAGTGGACAAAACATTGGTGTATGGAGGGTTAAAGGTCAGTTGCTGCCTTGAAACTTATTTGCCATTTTTATGCATATGATATGTCTTTTAATTTGTAGACTCTGAGTGAGATTTCAGAGACGGGACTGTATGAACTATTTCAAATTTTCCAGTTATCTACTTTTTTAGATTTTCGTTGGGAGGGAACCGGAAAACCAGAAACATTTAGAAAACCCTGGCGTGCCACGCTCGTTCATCCAAAGGTACTACGCCGCCTCCCGCGTCACGGTGCAATCCATCCATCCCTCTCCCGGCCGACAGCGTGCGAGTGAGTGCCTTGGAGAGAGAGAGAGAGACATACGCACACCCTTGGCTCGCCCGCCCAAGCCTCAAACCGAGTGGCGGAGAGCGACTCCCTCCCTCCCCCATCCCGGACGGCAAGCAAGCATCTCCCTGTCGTGTGCCGTGAGTAAGAGGACGCCCCACGCAGATGAGCGAAAAAAGAGAACGAGATAAGGGCGCCAATGGAGACGGGGGAAAAGGAGTGAGTCCTATGAGGGACAGAAAGGGACTCCCTCTCAATCCCGAAGGGGGGGAGCAGGGTTTAAAGGGGGAGAGGGAAAGACTGAGAGTGAGGGAGAGAAGAAAGGAGGACGGGAGGAGCGAGGAGCGATAAGAATCGCGCAGTACACAATCCGGCTGCGGCTGGAGAGGTAAAGAGCTTGCTGCTGCTCTCGCTTGCGCCGGTATGGGGAGAAGGAGAGGGGGGGGACGGGTAGGTGAGGCACGGGGTGGAAGAGTGCAGGGTGGGAGGGAAGGAAGGGTAAGGCGAACTGTTCGAGGGAGGGTTTAGTACGCGTTGGGTGAGGGGGGGGGGCAGTGCAGTCAGCGTATTTTGCGGCGGGTGACACGGGGAGGGGGGGGGGATTCGGGGGAGGGACGGACGGTGCGAAAGGGAGACGAGGCACACAGCCTCCGCGCGTATGAGAGTTACGGTTGGATTTTTTCCTGAGATAAAGCTTTTGGTGGTTTGTTGGTTGTGGGATTGGGAGATTTGAATGGTCGGAGGACTCTTTTTTTTTGCGTGGGGGCACGACGAGGCGGTGAGAGGCGCAGATGGAAGTGGTGCAGGGAGAGAAAGAGAGAGGTGGGGGTAGATTCGGCAAATTGGAATGAAGACGTGATGTACTGTCCGGTGCGGGTCATGCCTTTTCAATGACGGTTAAATCAAGTACTGGAGCCGAACCCCATAATGGCGTGGGGTTCTGCTAAGATTAAGGACAGACATGGGCTGGAGTTGATTGGGTTCAAGAAATTTTATGGTGACTTAGGATGTGCGGCAATTAGTCTTTTCCAACGAATACACAAGTTTAAAAAAATGGAACTAACAGAGACGGTCACAAGTCTGAAAATCAAATTATGAGGTCTTATTGTGTAGCGAGACAAGAGGAGATTAGCCAGGTGGGAAGAGAGATATAATGAGTCCAACATTGAGCGACTCATTTTTGAGAGAGAGAGAGAGAGTGAGAGAGAGAGGGAGAGAGAGAGGGAGAGAGAGAGAGGCATTCTTTTCCGAGGCACATTCTTTAGAATTTATGTTCGAAAAGGTTAATTTACGGTAGTTTTAGCGTAATATCATTTCAACAAGAAATCAATGAATTTGGTCTCATGTTAATGAAAAATATCTTACTCTTCCAAATATACCAAAAATTAGCCCCTTACCGAACTACTTTCCGAGACTTTTGACATATAATACCAACCAATTTACGTGGAAAATGGTAGGTTATGTTCTCCAGAGAGACCTAATTTTAAAAAAATTAGGCATATCTAGCACCTTGATCGCGTCAAAAAATAAACAGCGTGTAGTTTGTATGTGTTCTCGACTATTTTTTTAAATAAATCATATTGTCACCGCAATAATTATTTCAGAATCTCCAAAAAAAACCTCCGTTGTGAAGGACTTTGGAACGTACCGCGTGGAAAAAATGAGTCATATCAAAGACATGGATATTTTTATTTGATTAGGTACCTAGAATTTCAGTCGTATATAAATATGTTATTGCACCATTAATAATGTAGTATTTAATCTTTGCTTCCTACAGTTGCTGAAATTAAAACGTATAATTCGAATATGGTCTCCATTATAACTAGGGAACTATCTCCCTCGAACTACCTTAAGGAGAAATGTTCATCGCAAGTATTTAGCAGTAGATTCGACGGTACACATAATTGCTGGTACTCGCTCCTTAGAAATCGATTTAAGTTGATTTATTTTGTTTATAATTAATTAATTTCAGTTTGTTTACTTACTTTGGTCGTTCATTGGTATTAGGCTTTAAGTTGATTGCTGTTAGAGATGACGGGCGAAAGTTCATTAATAAAGAAATAAGATGAATGGAAAGTCATACAAATCACTCTTAATCTTAATAATTAAAATAACATATAGTTCAATCAATATTACAAATATGAGATAATTCAATAGAAACTAAAATCGGCTACAACAAGTTTTAATTTACTTCCATCCCAAATAACCTCTAGTGCTTTGAGTCGATGTGTCTTCCATAGGACTAGGTACAGCTCTCTTCCTGGATGAAAAGCCACTAGTATATGCATCCAGGACTTTAAAAAGTTCGCAGATATGTGCCAGTAGAAAAAAGTTATTAATTATGCTTTCTGAGTTTGAACGGTTCAGAAAGTTTTTCCAAAGGAACCCTCAAGTAACAGTAGAAACAGATCACTTATCCATTAGTCGCAATTTTTAACACACCAGTTCCAAAGGGACTAACTAGATTACAAAGAATGCTACTTCACCTGCAATCGAACATGCTTACATTGACATAATGACCCATAAAATTGATGCATGAGGCAGATACACTCTCAAGAGAACACAACCCCGATGGCAAGGCAAAGGACAGGTTTGATCACTTCATTGAGCCTCTAGTCAATTCATAGATAGAAAATTTACTAATCACAATATTAAATAGTGATATAATAGAAAAGGAAATGAATAAGGTTACTAGCTGACAAAAATTTAACATATGTTCAGAGACAGGATGGCCGCAAAATAAGAGAATTTAGATATTTAAATAAGAGTTCATTTAGATTATAAATATGATTTACATATAACCGACGGCCTGATATTTAAAAATGAATCGATCATGGTGCCTAAAACTCTACAAGAGCTCACCCTTCAAAAGTGTACGCTGAAAATCTAGAAGTCAATTTGAGGAAATCTAGGTTGTTATTCCCATATCTGAAAGTAAATCCTGTAATCCATTCATATGTCATGAGATGCCAAATCTAATGTGGTAAGAGTTAGGTAGTGTACATAAAAACAAAACATATAAAATGTTGTTAGATTAATTTTCTAGTTATATAGAGGCTCAAGAGGTTCCTTAAAATAACTGTTAAGATATCGTCAAAGCACTCTAAACAATATTTGCCCAAACAAGGCACACTTTTAAAAATATTCTCCAATGATGGCTAATCATTCAAATCAGAGCTCAAAAAAATTGTAAATCTGTAGGATATACCATACCTTATTCCATAACATGTCAGGTGAAATGTCATGAAAGAGCTGGCAATAAAAACTCTTAGCAATATGTTCATGAAGGGTGAGAAATCTGGTGTTGTTTCTTATCTGGCTCCACGAGAATTAAGAAACGCATCCAAGAGATATGATATTCGTTCGCCTGCCAAATTATTGGTGTCATGGCTCTTAAGATGCCTTATTCCTGTGCATTTCTAACATCTCAAACCAGAATTAAGTCATGAAAGGATATAAATGCGATGCTGGGAAACAAGAAAAGAATGAATTGTATTAAGACAATTATGGCTGGATCCACGTCTCCCGCCTCTTTTTGTCGAGCAGCGCTCGCGCATAATAATTAAAGATTGGCCTACTAATTTGGTTCAAGTAACATTCTGAACTGAATATGTGGTACGAAGGTACGATAGCCAGTAAATGTCGAGAATCAAGGTCATACTTTATAGTGAACGAAAAGTGGGTCAATTAAAAAAGAAAACAATATATTTTTCCTCTAAAAAGTCTATACTAATCCTAATAATCAAAGAATGTAACGTATTGCATTATAATATTACAGGAAATATTGTATATTAGTTGTAGGTATTGTGTGCTTTAGAAATTAAGGTTTTCTGTCACATATGAATTTTTGTTTACTGTTGACTCGAAAAAATAGGGAAAGATTTACGTATTTAAAAAATAGTAATCAATTTTAATTGGATTGTTTAGTTTTATATTAATCTCAACTAAGTTTCCATTGGTTTGTTTTGTGCTTGATTGTTTACTGCTTTTTAGGTCTATCGTAGATTGTTGTTCGAGAGAACAGGTGAGAGTTTACCACCTAATTAATAAATAAGTTGAATGGCGAGTAATATAAAAGACTCACAGACTTTACTATTTAAACGTAATTATATAACCATATGGCAACAGATATCGTGCGATCGGGAACTATAAGGTAGTGATACTGCATGTTTAGGATGAAGTAGCTTTGAGTGACGCAGGGTGCGATATTCAATGTTTTTAAAGTCCATGAGGTAAGAGGAGAAATTGAAACTCCAACTAGGACGCATAACATAACGAATTGTTTCTTCACCAGTTACTGAGAACGTACCCACGGCTTCGGTCCTTTAGTCGCCTTCCATTAAATTGCATGATTTTGATTTCATGTCAAGGATGAGTATTGGATATGCGTCATGTTGTTGGGATCCGTGGGCATGGCATAGTCGGAGAAGAGACGCTAACGGAAGAGGGTGGTGCGGAGAGGTGGGGGACAGGAACGGATGGATCCTTCACCCGATGCCCGGTGTCAAATCCGAGGATGTCACCTCCGAGGACGTCGCTTATCTGGGCATAGAATCCAAGATTTCCTCTGCTCACGAGTTCATCTCCTTTTCGAAATGGAGACGGACGTACGCGAGGAAAAGGAGGAATATCAAAAGCGTGGCGGATGTATTGGTGGAGAAAGAGGAGGCGGCCCTCGCCCGACCGCGGCTTTGAGCACAAGCGTTTAAGAAGAGCGTGAGCGGCGTCTATTCCCTCCACCCACGCATTCCCTTTTCTCTCCGGGGACAATTTTCTTCTTTCTCCGATGGGGGGCAGGAGGGAGGGGGGGATGCGGCGGTGAGTGGCGTGAGGACGCGCGGGGAGAACCATGGTGAGGCGGAGTTGGGTGCCGCCTCTCTCTCGGATCCACGTCTCCTGCCTCTTTTTGTCGAGCAGCGCACGCGCATAATGTCTTCCCTCAACCACTATGGCTTGGAGAAAGAAAAAAAATGCCAGGGTGGAAGGCAAGATTCCCATCTATCCTTCATCTAATCCGCACACACACACACAAGAGGGAGAAAGATTCCGGGAAGTGATTCCTTGCGGTGATAACCAAGAGAGCACCTAAAAGGCCACGGGGGAAGAGAGACCATGTAACCAGAAAGAATGAGGGACTGAGGTAAGGAGAAAGGTAGACTCAGAAAAAGGACAAAAAGGCGAGGGCATTGGCGAAGAGAGGAAAGAGAGGACAGTATGAAGGGAAATTGAAAATTAGGCGAGAAAAGGCAAGAAATGTGAAAGGATGTAACGCGTACAGATGAGCACGAAGCAAATTGCGACAGATATGAAGGATCCACTGATGGGAAGTAACCAGAGGCAAATATAATACACTACAGAGATTACAAGTGGAAAATAGGACTGGGACGTTTTCTTTTATAGGGATTGAATTGAGCGAATGAAAGGCTCCAGTCAAAATTATATACGTAAAGAGTTTAGGATAGAAAAGCTGGAAAAAAAACAAAATGTTCGGGGTGATTTTTGACAAAGAGTTGCCAAAAATATCATTTTGTTTTCACTGTTTCATAATAGAAATTTGGGAAATAAGTCTGTAGAAAATGAGGAGACGCGTCATAGCAATAAAATAATACCAAACCCATGTAGATGGTCACTAAGTAATTGACTAAGCAATGATTGAGACGAGTAAGCGTTGTAGTGGGGGTTTTAATTTATCTAACTATCCAACCCCGTGGTGAAGTACGCACTAATAAATGATTGAAGGAGGAGGAAGATGACGTCGAAAGCACGAGAGGGGAAAAGGAATGCAAATTCTGGTTAGCGGGAAAAAAACTGAAGAAAGGGAGAGAACGAGAAGGCGAAAAGAATGAGCTAGGCGGGAGGAGTAGAGGGGGCGAGGAGGGGTGGGGGTAGTCAGGGGTTTGCGCGGAGGCAGGAGAGTGAGTTGGTTGACACATCTGGTCCGCCTTATCTCGGGGTGGAACTAAATTTGGAAGACGTGATACTGAGTCGATGGGGAAATGCGTCTGTTATGCCCGGAGTTTAGGGGAAGAGGAAGGGCATCTTCGTCGTCGTCGCAATCTAAGATGAAGTACCTACCTGACACCGGCTCGGGAAAGGAGGAGAAAAAAAGGTTTCCCCAGTCAGAAGAGAGAGTTTAAGCGGGGATAGGATTGCCTTGATGCGGACACTCATTTTGCATGATCCGTAAACATCAACTCTCTTAATCTATCTAGATCCGGAGATTGGAAGGAAAAAGAGGAAAAAGTAGGCGGATTAACATCTATTCCTGCGCGGTCTTTTTTCCCGCCCCCCCTAAAAAAGTTGTTGCGTTCCTTCAAAATGTGACTCCTTTTCCTTTTGAAAGGACATCCCTGTTTTTTCCTCACCGTAGCTCCCAGAAAACTTATCATCATCTCAGGCAAAGTTCTAAAACTGTTGTCACATTCTCATTCTGCTCTATTATCTCTGATTTTTGGCCAACGCTATTCGAGATTCATATCGATCGGAGAAAATTCAGATATACATCTACATCTAAATAATACTCAGCGAGCCAACTCAAGTGCGTGTAGCAGAGGGTGAGTTACCACCAACATGCATTACACAATACACTGCTTTCGTCAATGTCACTTCTAATGCGGATGCATGAGCAAAAACCTGCTTTAACATGTCAGGAGGCAGTATTCTCAAATACACGCTACACTAAAGGTATTCTACTCTCTATTAACGTTTATGCAACTACACATATGCACAAACGTACAAGGGTGGCACCGCAAATAATCATTGCCTACCGTTAGTACCTGGCAACAGATGGAGATACAGGCGTTAGAGAGTAAATCAACTAACTAGCTCGGGCCAGATAATATACAACAGCTTAGCATGTTCATAAAAGTAATCAGTGCACAGGTACTTTGTAAATGAAACTCTCGCGATAAAAGAAGTGATTTCATAATATTTAAAATGTCTGGGGGAAAATTTTACGCCTCCAAATTTTAGAAGCCAAAAAATCAATACCTTCGATGATCGAATCCAATTGAATCTCATATTGAAAACAACCCACTAACAGCAACACTGTCTATTAAAAATATTCTTGGAATAAATACAAAAAGAAACTTACAAATGTAAACAACAAAAACAAAAAAAACTTACACAAAGGAAACTGTACTGAGTACTACTTGTGTGGTGTAAGTTATTTATCACAGAAGAATAAAAATTACTCTGTTAATTCCATTTGGAAGATTTTATTGACACGACCCGGATGACACCTCGTGTGACTGTTTGTATATCTTCAGGCCTCGCCTGAAGTTACAGAAATAGTCGAAACTCGGGTCAAGTCAATTAAATAATACAAGTGGAGTCGGACAGAGCATTTTAAATTCTTTCGCGAAATAAACCCAACCTAGATGAAATGGAGATACCAATTACGTTTATGACTGACTAAATTTGCTGTTTATTTACGGAACGATGTGTTGTGGCCAAATTGGTATTTTAGGCGTTAGAGACAATGGATCGATATCAGTAGGAAGTGAATTTATTAAATTAATTTGTTAGTGAGGAGAGATGGAAGAAGAGCAAACGTTTAATTAGTCATAATTCGGAAAAGGGCACGTGGAGTCACAACTTAGCTCGGGAGGGACGCGAGGGTACTTTGATATTGATGTATGAGCTAAGTTCAGGACTGTCAAAGGTCTTCAGGGTATTGAAAATGAGTTTTAAGTCTTTGATGAGGGAGATGAAAAATGGAGAGGGCGGACAGTATGGAGTCAGCGGACGCATTGAGGAAATTTAGAATTGTATATTTCACTATCTGAGCGAAGAAAGTTGTGACAATATCAAGATTGACAATTATTGAGGCGATTCATATTTTATATAAATTAGACTGAGATTTTATCATGCGACGCACTAACACCCAAACATATGAGAAATAGTGGAAGTAGTGAGGGCAGCAAAACAAAGAATGATCATCTCTCTCGATCATTAAACAAATGTAGACGTATGCTCAGGGACCTTTTCCCAGGAACTAGCGGAACGTTTCTTTGATTCACCATCATCGGATTCCCACACATAACCACACACGCTGCAGGATAAGAGGGTCTTAAGGAGATGCCATCCATCGTCATTCTACCTCTACATCTCTCTTTCCGAAGCGGCTCCGTTCTATGTGCGATTCTATTTCATTCCTATGGCGACGGCGATACCAGAATGGGAACGGAGACTACGTCTGGCATTGGAGAAGGAGCCGAGGGGAACCAGTATGCGTGAGCGGAGCACTCTGCACAGTGAATCGGCGTCGAAAATGAGACGCGGGCGCCCTGCTCCAGGTCTATTAGCAAAGGAATAATTATATTTCAGGAATATTATGCTTTCGGCGGTAGGAAGGAGCCCACGAGGCCTCCATGTACCCCAACTCGGTGTCGCATTTCTTCATTTCCCAGGAGGGAGGAAAGGGAAAAGGGGGAAATCCTCATCGTTGCAAATCAAGCAGAGGACTAGAGGTGGAGAGATGGGATGAGCGGGACGCAGGGAGGTGGGGGGGGGCACGGAGGCGAAGGCGACGGAGGCCGTGGGGACTGGAAGCGCCGGGGTGGCGAATCCTCTCCCGCGGGTGTTCTGTTGCACCGCCCACATCACGGTGTCCTTTACGTATTATCCCTGGAAACACAATCGCACCTGCCGCCGCATAGCGGAAGAGGGAAGAGCGCGCTCGATCTCCTTCCCCCCCCCCAAGCCTCCCTCTCCCGCCCCCCGCACGGTCATTCCCACAACACAGTGAGAGAGGGAGGGCGCGCGAGCGACGTCCGGTTCCAGAAAATGATGGCAGGCAGGTATATGATGATTTGTATTCCGAGTACTTCCATGGGAAATCTGGAGCACAGAACGATATCTGCCCTGCACAGGAGGCGCAAGAAGAGCCCTGAGATTCGCGGCATCAAATGCGGGTGAACCGGCCTTCGTTCGAACGAGGACTGGCACAAGTGAGCACGGGTTCACGGAGGTAAATTTAGGTAAACTTAACACTCGACTGCTCGCCCTCTTATTGGTAACATGAGCGATCGCGTGGGAGAAATCCCAGTATCCCGCTAATTCTATTTCACTTAAATAGTTTAAAACTTTGAAAAATCTTATCTCAAGGGTTAATTTGATATTTAAACACAGTTCTTTAAATAAATGCGACAAAATCTTTATTTTGACGGTTATAGTAGTTCACAATCACAATCACATCTTGAATAGTCCCCATTCGTCACTTTCTGTTTCACTGTCATCGGTTGACCATATTCAATCAAATAAAAACTAGTACGTCTACGTCTACGTAATACCCTGCGAGCCACCACGAGGGTGTGTGGCAGGGGGTGAAGATCACCAAACATGCACTATTGACATGCAACTAGGATATTTAAGGGAGACATGCTAGGGAACAGGGTCACATGCAGCTAGATGGTTAGTATCTACATAATATGAAATGGATTATTGTTTGTTATTACATGCAACATGCACTACAGACTACTCTAACTATATTTCACCTACCTATCCCTTTGCTACGCTGCCTATTGTACTCTCTTATGGTATGCGGGAAAAATGACATTTTAAATCTATCGGTTCCACACTCTATCTCTCTAATCTTGTAAATATGATCAAACCTAGCCTAATACGCAGGGGTTCTCAATATATATCTAACGTCATCTGTGAACAAATCAGTTTCGAACTTAGTTAAATGGTTTAACCTAAATTTTAACCTGCGTTCTGATATTAATTCCCATCCTAGTTCTTCTATTAAACTCGTAACACTTACACAATTATCATTACGGCCTTTAACAAACCTAGCGAATCTCCTTTGCACACGCTCTAATTCTTTTATCATACCTTCCTCGTACGGATCCCATATAGTAAATTTGATGGAAAAGCTATCAAATCAACAAAAGAATGCCGGGCTCTATCCTGACAATAATGGAGAGAAAACCTTGGTGGTGAGAGAGATTAGTGAACAAATATTGCATATGTCACTCAGGTGCTCCTATGTGTTTGCTACGAGATAACTATAAGAACAAAATAAATACAATTATATAAATGTTGAAATAATATCATTAATTGATGCCGAAAAAATTCTCAAAAGTAATCATCAGGAAAAACAACAATGCGTAGCAAACTTACCTAATAACGACGAATAGAAAAGCTTCCTGATGTCTGTACAAAACTGTCACTTTACAGGTCGCGTGGGATACTCAGGTGTCCCAAACGACTTTGCTACTAGACACTGATGGTATATATAAATTTACATGGTTGAAACTACAGTGGGTGGAAAAGAAACCTTTACTTAAAAAGCATTAAAATGGCGAGAAAGCTAGGTTGTATTACAAAGCAGAAATTCAAAAATATATGACCTTGGGATACCATGGTATCCCAAGCGAGCACTGGAGTGTTAAGCGAATTCAAATTCTTTATGAATAAAGGTAACACGTACCTGCATTTAGCATCAACTGGGTGGTTTAATCTTTAAGCAATCGTTTACAAGAATGTTTAACACTTTTTTCTTTCTCATTTTACTTCATTTATATTTTTAAAAATTCGGATCCGCCTGCAATCGAGGTAGATCCATGCTCTCTCACCTAGTCGGAGAAACGAAAGTTTTGCTCAATAAATCTGATTATTCTCACTTACCTAACTGAAAACATTCTGTCAATAATTTCGGGCAGCGCTCTTTTACACATGGTTTGATTCACTTAAAACGAATAATTCAAGCGGAATAACAAGAAACCAGAGCCACCAATATCTATACATACAGTTCTTAGAAAAATCTTGGTTTAAGTGCATTACGGAAGTCGAGTATTCTATAGATTCACCTTAGGATCAGGTCGTAATAATTGGAACGGAATTCTAGAGAATTTTAGATTTGACCAAGGTAGGTAGTAAAAGATGGAATGTGGTTGAGGAAATTCTTAGGATGAGGAATATTAGGAGTTTTCAAAACAGGAGGGCATATGAAACAGTGTATGGGGGTAAATGAGGCAAAAGAGGTTTGCAAGGATAGGTAAATATGGAGGAAATTTTTGAAGCAGAGTTAGGTGGAGAATTATGTGTTAATGAGTGAAACATTTTGACTGTGCCTACCCTGGAAGGGAACGGCGTGATGGGTATGTATGTATGCTCAAAAGAACAAATGACTCACAGGTCTCAGAGAAGAGTTCCATGTACCACCTCATAGAACATCTGCAGACGCTAGCCCTTATGTCGCCTCCTGCGAGGTATGGAATCTTTGCCGAAAAATGTAAAACAATCTGAACGTGTAAGGAAATTTAAATAGAAATATCCATATAGAATTGTTACTTCAAGTAAATTAAATATTATGTCACTTTCTGCGACAGCTGTAATATTTTTATAATGCTGCTGTTTTCGATACCTGATGTGCTTTCTATACTTGTAGTGCCATGTTTGCTTTGTCATGTAAATATAACTCAAAGTGAATTAGATATTCAGATACGTTGTGCGATAGTTGATATATTTTTTATATTCATTTGTTTCCTTACTTGATATGTATGTTTTGTAACATTGTTTTACGCTGTCTTTTGAAATCATACTTTAGGTAAAGTTAACTTTCTGTTGCATTCTTTGACACAAACATATATAATGTAAGTAATCTTGCTGATGTACGATCTGTATGACCCGGGAAGATAAGTGGGGACCTATTTATGGCCCAAACGGACCATTTACTTCCGGAATAATAAACATAATTTTTTTTCTTCTTCTTTCTTTTCGGTCGGCGAGATTTCTCAATTTTATTCATTCACCCACAGTTTTTCCCCGTTTTCTCAATGTGCTCATGAAATAGGCATTCACATTCTTTACTTACCGGAAATTTGCCGAAAGACTCCGACGAATATTAATAATTACGCAAGTATTTTCATTATAAGTTAGATTCTGATGACGCTTAGAATAGAAGTCTTTAAAACGGACGTTTTCAAGTCATGCACGCACTCAGTACATTGATATTTTTGCAATGCCCAGATGTGATGATATTCTTGGCATTAGCAGGTAGTATCTTAGAAGGATATAGGTACAGCAAAGAGACAGGGAAGGAATAATTCAAACATGAGATTATGCAATAGGTAGTTTGGCTAAACTTAACTACTATAATTGAATGGGAAAAAATCTTCCTTCGAAACTTTATTCGGCACCGGCAAATAAATTTTTCCCTCCGTCCTTGGTGCTAAACCATAAAAGCTCTTATATTCAACTCCTTGAGAGCTCGGAGCTAAGATTTATAACCGTTCTTATGAATTATTCCATATCAATCACATCGATTAACCGAACATACCTGGTACTGCCAGCTATATCAGCACTACTACGAAAATTATGTATGGATCATTGATAGTTGGAAAAGCAAACTCAACAATTGGTGACGTTAACCTAAAATTATTTCAGCAGTTCAAGTGATGGTTAGCCATATTGCACGTGTTGAATCATAATAGTCGTACAAAAAGCTTAATTGAATCGAAGGATTTCGCCGAGTACAGAGACAGCATCCGTACTGAATCGAGTGCAAAATCTGTAAGCGGATACTCAAGCAATCCATGTAAATAGCCCAAAGAACTTCTAATACATTCCAGGGTGTGACTGAGAGGGAGGGGAGGACGTTGTAGAGAAAAATCATCAGAGGGGGTGAGCGATAACAGATCGAAGAATGCCAGAATGGCGTTGGGGAGTGGATGGGGTAGTGAGTACAAGGGAGGGGAGAAGGAGGGTGGATGAAAAAAGGGAGCACGAGAGTTTTCCCTGGGTGAGGCGAACGATGAGAGAGGTGCGAGGGTCAAAAGGGGGCAGAGATGTCTCGGGGGCCCGTGAAGGAGGATGGGGGGGGGGAACGACCGACCCTGAAGGGGGCGGCAGAAAGAGAAGGACGGGGGTGGGGTTTTGTAGTGATGCATCTCATCAGCCACT